>JAAAKM020000498.1:8046043-8102629 GCA_010016025.2 Alatinidae sp. Z8VKAUB7J3
ATATTACTGTTTCTATGTTGGTTCTTTATCCTATGTTGTCATTTAATGCTTTACTTTGCATTCTGGAATTGCAGTATTTCGTCAATTTTTCAACCAAATCAAAATAAGTATTTGCGCCCCTTGTTCTGATCTAAATTCCGCACTATCAACACTAAACTATAATCTTTGAGATTTGTAGACATTGCTTTGATGGATTAAGAAAGGGTGGATAGGAATTAATTCAGTAAAATTGTGTTGTTATTTCATATGTGGTTACCTATATCAGTAGCAAATTTATGCTGCATTTGTTTTTGTTTTTCATAGAATTTATCCTCATATTCAATATATACTCTCATATACTAATATCACTTTTGTCGTTCTAGAGAATTGATACTCGAAAAATAGCACACACTCATGTTTCTTGTGTCCTAGAATGTAAGAAAACCTGGCGTTTCCACTCGAAGGTTAAAAACTTTCCTGACCCAAGCATATTTTCATCATTATTACTTTTAAGTAACGATTGATTTGGTTGAGTTTGTATCTCTGTATTAATATTGGCTCTGATTGTTTAGCAATTGCCATTTGCTTTGGTACATTTCTACTCAGTAAACGAGATGACAAAATTTGGGTCGAATTAGTAAGTCAAAGAAGCTGCTAAAAATGATGTGAAAACGTTTTGCTCCGTTCTACCAACATGTTTCGCTCTATATGATATCCCTCAGTTTTTTCCTTAAAGCATCTCTACTCTCCACATTATTCTACAGCAAAACTTCATGTTGTAACTATAAGAGAGTAAATTGATTTTAATGACATTGGAGTGCACGCTATGTTTGCGCAGATCATAGTGTCCCACCTTAACACAATTGTATACTGTAGGTGCAAGCTGTATGGATCTGCAGTCACAGTAATACAAATGTCGTAAAACTTTTAATTATAACCCAATTGTAATTCGTGATCACAGCAAAAATGTGGAAAGTATTGCTCAAATTTATATAATATTATTTCTATTTGAGTGCAAACATTTCAAATCACATGTGCTCAAGCACCCAAAGATTGAAGGGAAGAAATTAAATTACGACAGGAAAAGGATAAAATATGTTAGAGTAAATGAAAAACAAATATCTTATAACACCTTAGAAAAGTTGCACTGCTGTTTTGTTAGGTATAGATAAGACCGGCTTGAAAAAATGCGGAAACAGGATTGAACTCCGGAACATGTCAGAGAACTAAGATGCTATTAGTCCATAGTCATATCTACACATAAATGGTACTACCCTTGGATTATGTTTGCAAAAACAATACTACGTAGGCTTACGTTAGACCTTGAAAAGATAATAAGAGGTTTAACTTAAGAGTTGAGAAGAGGAAAGGGAGTAGAAGAAATATGGCCTGGGTGATACCTTGATCTGCTAGTCTTTAAAGCTTTATAAATAGCTATAGTTACACTTTTTGATTCAATCTCTGTAACTGAGAGCGGGTAAGGGAGCAAAACCCTTAATTTATTGAATGTGGTCAGAAGGCTACAATTACGTTTAGATGCCATACTTGGACATTTGCGCTAAATTGTCATATATTGTAGGTGCACCAGCAGTTACCACACTCATTAGGGTGTTTGTTGATCGGAGGATTTAACTTTGTTTCACTTTACGTTAGTAGCGGCACCGACATGCCAAAAATATAACCGACTTGTTTAGACGTAACCTTTGCATTCCTTTCTAAAATTGTAAAAGCCGTAACCATATTTTCGGACCTCTTTAATAATTCTGTATCATGTGTGGAGGTACCTGAAATAGCCATCCTTTCTTTGTTGGTCTTCAAGACTCATCCATATTGGGTAGAGGGTCTCATCCTGTAGCTATGGTACCCTGTCATTTCAGACAACCGTAGACCTTAACAGCAGATGGAAATTCATTTACTTGTCTGATTAGAAATCCTCAATAACCTCATCGGTAATTGCAGTAATAACTTTTCTATATTGAAGTAATATACCCCCTGGAGATGTCTGGAATAAAAACTGAATGAAAACCGTACACAAGAGATTGAACCATAGTTACTTCGTATAGTTCACAAAATAAGCTTACCTATTCAGCTGGGAAGAATAATTGATGTTTTAATTTAGACCCTGCTAAACTGCTTTATGAAGACGTAAGCTTTTCTGTTATTGTTGTTTTCTTGGTGTGGTACATACTTAGATTTTAGGACATCCTTTGCTCAGTTGCTAATTAAAACTAAACTGTGGTCGACTATTTCCAAGATTTATAAAACGATCATGGATCAACATATTCTTACATATACATACGTACATTTATGTACAAATGTGTATATATTTATATGTGTAGATTATATTACAAAATTTTAATCAAAAAGAAAGGATTTGAAATGTCAGTTTTGAAGACAACACTAGAGAAATAGAAAATATGTAATCGCCGGGGATCGTACCTGTGATGCGTATAACAAAGATGCGTATGATAGATATGTAAACATTTTCAGAGCGTAAGTCCGTTTTCTTACCAATTTAAAGTATTTCATCATGATTGCAAGTTCTATTTTTCCAATATTTTTCTGAATAGAGAAATTTATCTAAACTTTGACTTTAAGGGATGATTGATTTGTTAGTGAACATGCAACATCAATGTTTAGATGTCTTAAAAGACAGTTCAAAGACATGTAAATCAATAAAACATAGAAGAGTGTAAACCCGTTGGAGAAGAGTGCAAACACGCCTGGGGAGAGTAAATTACGAAGAGTTAGCAATGAGATTTATCGCATGTTATATCATATTGCCGACAAATATCAAAATTAACAAAAATTGGTGCTGATCAATTTGAAGAAAGGTAAATCAATTAAAAAAGTAGTTAGTAAGCTCACAATGCTTGCTTTAAAATTTAATAGTTTCATGAACTGCTCTTCTCAAACTCAGCTACTCTTCTCGTCCTTTAGTCTTGGATAAAAACATCTGAAATTTGTGTTTGACGTTCTAATTAGTCAAAAGTCTTAAAAATTCACTTAAAAACGTGGTTTCCCCTTGCAAAGAACGAGAAAGTATGGTAAGTGGAACACTGTTGATAGTTGGACTTCCAGAGCTTTACCTTCGTAAAAGAAGGAAAGGCACAAACGTGAAAAACATCTTCGACATTCACACATAACATCACGCGCGCAAACCTACATAATCACATACACGCAAACTCATATATCCTACATGCTTAAACACACACTCCTACATAATCAAACATTCATAGCACGTTTTAATTCAAACCCATGGAATGAAACCATCTAATAATTACATTGAACCGCAAGTTTTAAATGCTGGGTGTTCTTAATCGTTGGTTTATGAATACGAAATCACTTGTTTTGTGCCAGAATAAAATCCATGATCTTCTGTTCTTATTTTGGATTTTCATCTCCAAAACCTTCAGTTTCACCATAAAACATTTAGCTCCACCGACCCAGAAAAATGTCGTGGGGATCTCTGTTACCATGCTTACACGAAATTAAAATTTCATGACTTTAAATTACATCACATTATCAATCGAATATACTTTATTACTCTGTGGACGGGTGCAAGAATATACTTATCAGTAAGGTTGTTTACACAAAAAAACATATTGTGTGGTTCCTGGACAGAACAAATTCTCTGAATTTCATTATGAAGGATCACATTTTTCCGGCACAGTGAGAAGATAAAATACAAGAAATTTTGTAATCTGCCTTAAGAAATGTCCCAAATTAAACCTAAGCCGCTTAGTTCATTTTCATGACGGCCTAGCAACGTAGCAACTGTATGAAGCCACCAAGATTAAAGCAGACTTCACATCAATGACAACTCAAACTCGCAGACAATGATACGGAATATCACAATCATGCTTTTGGCATATGTTATCAGGTAGGACATATGTTTTACGACCGTTTCAGGACAAGGTATCTGTCGCAAAGAAGAAAGACGTGAGTGGATGGCTGAAATCTAATATTTTGTTCCAATGGTATTATATTTGCATTGATACGATTAACGGAGGTGCCTATGATAGATATGCGATGGAGTTAAACATTTTTAGAGCGTAAGTTGGCTTTCTTACCGATTTGAAATATTGCAGCACAATTGCAAGTCTGTGAACTATCAGTTACTTAACGAGATTGTTCTGTGCAAGGAATGATGACTTGTTAAATGTTAATTAGCGAATGAACGTGTTTCTTGTCCGTGGCATGTCAGAGATGTTCTCGTGAGATATACACAAGGTGTGAATATGGATTCGAAAGCAAAAGACAGCGTTGAGCTCAACATTCCATTTGTATGTTGCGTCGAGAGCGTGGCAGCTAATGTCACATTACCTGTAGACGTCATACAGCTATTTGCTCAGTTGAAAATTCTATGCTTCCCACCAAATGCCACAGTTTCTGTTATTCTTGATACTGTCTTTGATGTCCTTGGAAAGATATCCAACAACGAAACTTTAAAAGTATCGAGCAGTCAGTGTCTACCAAAGAGCGAGAAGCAGACCAAGGTGTCGTGCATCTCATCAACCCGTCCGGCGAATGTATTCTACGTCTGCCTCCTACTAGCAGCGATCTTTTTGTCACTATTTGGAAACGTTCTGGTAATTCTTAGTCTACGAAAATTAAGCTCTATGAAGAGGAGCAGGTGTACATTCTTCTTGATAGTGATTGCAGCTAATGATATATTTCTCAGCGTCTTTGTTTTGCCATTGAAGATCACGGTTATTTTGAAAAATCAGGGCCTCTGCCTGAACGACACCGTATGCAGACTGTTTTTAGCAGCTGATAAAGGAAGTTTCAGCTTGTTAATTTTAACATTGTTGCTGGCATCCATTGAAAGATACATTGTGTTTCGCTTTCCTGAAATCTACAAGCATTCATACAGCGGAAGGCTTGCCAAGAGGGCCACCAACTTCTTTAATTCACTTCCATTGGTCATTTCGATTATAATTTGTAACACTAGCTTTTGCTTGGAAAGAATTAGTGGTGCTCCAGGCTTAGAAATTCCCACATGCGAGCACAGCGATGAAAGGTTTACGGTAACGACTTTTGTAAGTCTTTTCTACGTTTGTTTTATACTCATTACTGTTTTCTTGTGTCAGACCCTGAAAGTGGATTTGTCCGAGACTCAAATAGCTTGTTTATTAAGAAATAACGAAGAGGTCGAAATGGACGCCATCGATTATCAAACTGCTGGATCAACCGTGGGGTCGTCAATTCGTGCAAATGTGCTTGCAGAAATAAAGGAGAAAGATAAGATAGCGTTGAGCCAGAGAAGGGATTTTGAAATGGATTTAGTAAAAAGTTTAGCTGTTATTTCGACAACAGTCTGCATCTTTTGGTTCCCTCTCAGTATGATTTGTCTCTTGCGAGTCTGGTACTCACAGTTAATGGCTACAAATAGTGGGTTAAATTGGCTCTACAGTCTGTTGGTGGATGTTTTTCCGGCCTTTAGCTCTAGCACACGACCATTTGTCTATTTTCTCTGGAATAGTACTTTCAGGGAAGAAGCAAGGAAGATGTTGTTTAGGAAACCCTTTAGTAAACTTCGTAGCTGTAAAAATACTTTAATAGAAGATTCCAATAGCGACTCTCAAGAGGAGGAGATTGAAACAAAATTGTAGAAACTCAATTTATTTATTCCTTTTGTGGCACCGATAATTATAACTATGTTCCTGGACAACACGAAAAAGTCGAGTGGTGTGTTTACTCTGAATTCAATATTATGAAGCAAATTCTTACAGAAAACTTATTAAAAGGAGAAGCAAAAAAATCAATTTGGAAAACATCGAGTTACAGAGTTTGAAAGATGAACGAAATTCTGGTCCTTGTTTCATAGAAAGAATGAAGATTACAATCAATTGTAGGCACAGAATTACAGTTATCTCTTGATTGTAAACGTTACGAAAACTATTGGATTTTGTTGTTTTTGGGAATCATAAACTTTACTTCGCTGTTTTAGCCTGGACACCTAGAATAGGTAGTTTTATTTAAAGGCATGAACCGTACTGTAAAAGCGTTTCTTTCACGTGACAACCCGTCGCTGATAATATTTGTGTTGTTGCTTTGTTTTGGGTTGCATTTAAATTTTCAAGAAAAAGTAATTGCTGTGGTATTTAATTCTCCCTATTATCTCTGTAGATGACTTCTAGAATTACAATGTTTACCATCGGTATGCTGTCATATCTCACAACATGTTTTGAGTTATTGTCTTCAACATAAACATCGCCAATCGAAATAAAACCGTTGTTTAAATTCGTGAATAGCTAAAGAAATTCTGACCATAATCACGGCATAAATAACTTTGTCGTCTGATTTTTAGTGAAGAGTGTGACCTGACATGGGTATTAGCATCACAGGCCTGTGAGCACACTACAAGCTTGTTGGCGACAGGTAGTCTCTGTTGGAGGTATACCTGAAAACCTATAGCCATGACTATAGTTTTTACTCCACTGGATATCAATTTATAATCTCGTGGGAGCAAGGAAACCCTTTCTTTACAGATTGAAGGAACTAATGAATAGAAAAAGTAGAGCACTTTGGGGTAAAATAGCAGCTGATTCAATGACCACTAGATTTTGAGGCGATCAACGCCCATGTGCAATAATTTATGCCTAAGCCACAGTAGTATTAATATGCGTGCCAAGGGTCTAGACGAGACATTTTATCTTTAATTCCTTTTCAATGTTAAATTAAACATAAAATTCACAAAAATCACTTATTTGAAAGTTAGCGACTGGTATTTGGCACAACGCAATTTTGGAAGGCTTCTGCAAATATGATTGACAGTTTAAGTCGTAAAAACGCATTTATCAGAAGATCACATTGAAGACAAAACGTCACTTGAAACTTTTACAAACCTTAACCTGCGAAAAAGCACTTTCCCTAGTACGGTCTTGAAAATCCGTCTATTTAATTCAAGAAGAGTGTTGGGTTTTTGGAAGTTCCGTTTAACTTTCATACCTAGTATTCATTTCAATGTCAAGATTTTTAGCATTTGACTATCCGACATAGGGAAGAAAAATACGTGGTTTCTGCTACTCTGTAGTATATCTGATACATTAATAGTAGATTGATGGTAAACGCTAAACACAACATGTAAAAAGAAAGTGTTTGCGTTATTTGGCAGTATGTGGTATATACTTTTTTTGTATCATTTGTATCCAGTAGAAAGTTTTAACACATCCTGCATGATAAGTAACTGCGAATGACGAAACGGCATCTGCATTATTTGGTAATGATCTTGTTATCTTAGTAAAGAGTAATGGTAGACGCTTACCCAGTGCCGGTTTTAGGGAGTACCGACTGTACCGCCGCACAGAGCCCTGCACCTAAGATGGAAATAGAGGGAGTCCCTGCACAGCTCATTGACAACAAAAAGTTTACGTATTTTTTTCAAGGACCAGAGAAAGTGACTCCAAATCACTTTATGGGACAGGGATCCTTCTTGCCAAAAACTGGAACTGCGCTTACCCTTTTCAAACACTGTCACTTTCCGCAACTTTTATATGCCAGATCAAGGGAGCGGCTTCTGGGTCATTCAGAACTATGTCTGATACCTTTGTTATAGATTTACAGATCGCGCCCATTTCGCCGCGCGGTACCTCGTGGCCCGCCGTATCCAGCACCTGCACGTCGTAGCCCGGCACCGCCCGTGTCGGCGACCCCGGCTTGACCGGCAAAGCCTCGATTCCCATGCAGTTCGACGCGATCGGCCAGCCGGTCTCGGTCTGCCACCAGTGATCGATAACCGGCACTTTGAGCTTCTCTTCAGCCCAGTTCAGCGTATCCGGATCCGTTCGCTCACCAGCCAGGAACAGGGTACGGAGCGAGCTGATGTCGTATTGCTCCAGGAGCTTGCCATCCGGGTCTTCGCGCTTGATGGCGCGGAACGCGGTCGGCGCCGTGAACAGGGTGGAAACCTTGTGTTCGGCGATGATGCGCCAGAAGACGCCCGCATCCGGGGTGCCGACCGGCTTGCCTTCGAAGAGGACCGACGTGCAGCCGTGCAGCAGCGGTGCGTAGACGATGTAGCTGTGCCCGACGACCCAGCCGACATCCGACGCCGCCCAGTACACTTCGCCCGGCTCGGTGTCGTAAATATTCTTCATCGACCATTTCAGCGCCACCAAATGTCCGCCATTGTCGCGCACGACACCCTTGGGCTGTCCGGTGGTACCCGACGTGTAGAGGATATACAGCGGGTCGGTGGCCGCGACCGGCACACAGTCCGCCGGTTCGGCGGCGTCCATCAGCGCTTTCCAGTCGTGATCCCGTCCGGCTTTCAGCTCAGCTAGGCTTTCCGCGCGTTGCAGCACGACGACGTTCGCGACCTCGTGTGACGAAATCGACAATGCCTCGTCGACGATCGGCATGTATTCGATAATGCGGCCGGGCTCGATACCGCAGGACGCGGCCACGATGGCTTTCGGCTTGGCGTCCGTCACGCGGGTCGCCAGTTCGTTCGGCGCGAAGCCGCCAAAGACGACCGAGTGAATGGCGCCGAGCCTGGCGCAGGCCAGCATGGCCACCGCAGTCTGCGGCACCATCGGCATGTAGATGATGACCCGGTCGCCCTTTTCGACCCCGAGTCCCCGCAGGACGCCCGCGAACTGTGCGACCTTCTCCTGCAGTTCACGATAGGTGATCTTGCGTTGTTTGCCGGTTATCGGGCTGTCATAGATGATCGCGTTCTGGTCGCCGCGCCCGGCTTCCACATGCCGGTCCACCGCGTTGTAGCAGGTGTTGCACTCCGCTCCGGGGAACCATTTGTTGAAGGGTGAGTTGGAGTCGTCCAGGACCTTGTCGAAGGGCTTCGACCAGTCGATGGCGGCCGCGGCCTCGGTCCAAAACCCCTGCGGGTCCGCGAGGGCGCGCTGGTAAACTTCGTCAAACTGGCCGGCCATATCAGCCTCCCTTAGGCTCGTGCTTATTATTGATCCCGATTATACGGCGCTGTCATGGCATGCATAGCCGCATTGACCCTGTGCGGCCATATGCCGTAAGCGAAGCGGTGACCGACAGCCGAGCGAGAGCGCAATGACGGATTCCAGTGCAACGGGCGCGAACAATACGCCGCTCAGCCCTTTAAGCTTCCTGCGCCGGGCCGCGAACGTCTATGCGAACCAACCAGCGATCGTGCATGGCGATATTTCATATGATTGGGCGGAGGCCTACGCACGGGCGCGGCGTCTGGCGAGTGCGCTGAGCCGGCTCGGAGTTGGCAAGAACAGTACGGTTTCGATCATGGCGCCCAATATTCCCGCGCTGTTCGATGCCCATTTCGGCGTTCCGATGGCCGGCGCGGTATTGAACCCGCTGAATACCAGACTCGACGCCGATACGATTGCGCACACCTTGCAGCACAGCGAGACCAAGGTGCTCCTTACCGATACGGAGTATGCGCCCGTCATCGAAGCCGCGCTGGCGCAGCTCGAAACCAAGCCCTATGTGATCGATATCGCGGATCCCTCGTTACCCGACGGGGTACGGCTTGGCGACACTGAATATGAGGCATTTCTGGAAACCGGCGATCCGAATTTCGACTGGTCGCTCCCAGCCGACGAATGGGACGCCATCTCGCTTTGCTACACCTCCGGGACGACCGGAAACCCGAAAGGCGTGGTCTATCACCACCGCGGCGCCTATCTGCTGGCGCTGGGCAACGTGTTGACATGGGGGCTGCCGCAGCGGCCGGTGTATCTGTGGACATTGCCGATGTTCCATTGCGACGGCTGGTGCTTTCCCTGGACTCTGGCGGCGGTGGGCGGGACCAGCGTCTGCCTGCGCCGCGTCGAGCCTGGCGCGATATTCGACGCGATTGCCGACCGAGGGGTCACGCATTTCTGCGGCGCGCCCATCGTGCTCAACATGCTGATCAACGCGACCGAGGCGGAGCGTCGCGCCTTGCCCCATCGTGTTTCGGTGATGACGGCCGCCGCGCCACCGCCGGCAACGGTGCTGGAAGCGATGGAAGCGGACGGGTTCGATGTAACCCACGTCTATGGCCTCACCGAGGTCTATGGCCCCGCCGTGGTTTGCGCCTGGCACGAGGAATGGGATGAAAAACCGGCCGAGGAACGCGCCCGGATCAAATCCCGTCAGGGCGTCGCCTATCCGGTGCTGGAGGATCTGATTGTCGCGGACCCGAACACCGGCACGCCTGTCCCGAAAGACGGCGAAACGCTGGGCGAGGTCTTCATGCGCGGCAATATCGTCATGAAGGGGTATCTGAAGAACCGGCCCGCGACGGACGAAGCCTTCGCCGGCGGATGGTTCCGGTCCGGCGATCTGGGCGTCTGGCACGAGGACAACTATATCGAGCTCAAAGACCGTTCGAAGGACATCATCATCTCCGGCGGCGAGAATATCTCGACGATCGAAGTGGAGAGCGTCCTATTCGGTCATTCCGCCGTTCTGGAGGCAGCGGTCGTCGCAAAGCAGGACGACCATTGGGGCGAGGTACCTTGCGCCTTCGTGACCTTACGCGCCGGCGCGGACGCCAGTGCGCAGGAAATCATCGCCTATTGCCGGGACAATATGGCCCACTTCAAAGCGCCGAAACATGTCGTGTTTTGCGACCTGCCGAAGACGTCGACCGGCAAAATACAGAAATTCGCGTTGCGCGAGCGGACAGCCGAGATCTAAGCGAGCTCGGCTACTCGCCGTGGAAGGTCGTGAAGGTCTCTACCGGTTCCCGCACGGTAACCAATTCGTTGATCACCGAGCTCGTATCCTCCTTGCCAATCGACATGCCGCAAACGATAGCTTGCGAATCCGATATATCAAGAACCTCACGGACGACCTTGTGATAATTCGCAAAAGCGGCCTGCGGACAGGTCTCTAAGCCCTGCCCCCGGGCGGCCAGCATCACGTTTTCGATAAACATGCCGATATCGAGCCAACTGCCCCAGTGCATGTCCTGATCGATCGTGAAGATCAACCCGACCGGCGCGTCGAAGAACTTATAGTTCCGCGCGGTCTGTTCGATCATGCCTTCCCGGTTGTCCTTGGTGATCCCGACTAGCCCGTACATGTCCCAACCAACCTTGCGGCGGCGGCTGATATAGGGCTCGCGCCATTCCGTCATGTAGTACAGCCGCTCATGGTCGTGTTGACCCTGCTCGTTCTTGAAGGCATCGACAACCGCATCGGTCAGGCGCTGACGGGCATCGCCGAAAAGGGCATGCACCTGCCAAGGCTGGGTATTCGTACCGCTGGGCGCCCGGCTGGCCACGGAGAGAATATGTTCGATAGTTTCCCGGGAAACCGGGTCGGGGAGAAACGCGCGCACCGAACGGCGGCCCGTAATCGCTTCATCTACGCTGATCATGGAACTTTCTCTTTGGCCGGATTGAAAATAAAAGGGATTTTATAACCGGCCGCTGGGTCGGATTTGAACTTCATCATCCGGCCCGAAGGAAACGGGCCGGGGATTTAACGGACGAATGCTAGGCTGTATCTAGCCGCTGCAATTCATCCTTAATCGCGAGCTTTTCGCGTTTCAGATTGGCTACAACTGAAGCATCCGGCATCGGACGTTTATTTTCGTCGTCGAGCGCCGATTCCAGCGATGCATGTTTTTGTTTCAGGACTTCGATACGGTCGGTGGTTGACATGTCGGATTGAACCGCTTCCGCACTGTCCATTTCTGCCATTCTGATCTCCCTTGCTGCGTCGCGGCCGGGTCTTTAGTCTCCCGCCCGCAACAATCATGTGGACCATCATCGTAGCGCCTATTCATAGTCCTGTCAGCAGATTGCTGTGCGGTATTTCAGTAGAATTGGGAGCATTATGAGCGACCAAAAACGTCTCATCGTGGGTATTAGCGGCGCTTCCGGCGTGATCTATGGGGTTCATATGCTCGAAACCCTGCGCGAAATGCCCGTCGAGACGCATCTGGTCATCAGCAAGGCAGCCGAAGTTACCCTCGCCTACGAAACCGACCTCAAAATCGCTGCCGTTCGCGATCTTGCCGATGTGGTTCATCCGGAAGCGGATATCGCTGCAGCCATTTCCAGCGGCTCTTTCAAGACCCTCGGTATGGTCATCGCACCGTGTTCGATCCGCTCGATGTCGGAAATCGCCGCAGGCGTGACCGCCTCACTGTTGACCCGGGCAGCAGACGTTGTTCTGAAGGAACGCCGCCGCCTGGTTCTCATGGTCCGCGAGACGCCGCTCCATACGGGCCATCTCCGGACGATGACGGCCTTGTCGGAGATGGGCGCGATCATCGCACCGCCGCTGCCTGCCCTCTACGCCAAGCCCGAGACGATTGACGATGTCATCACCCACTCCGTCGGCCGGGTACTAGACTTGTTCGATCTCGATACCGGCAAAGTGCGCCGGTGGGGCGAACCCGCCACCGACGGCGGTAAACCCTTGCGGGCCGTGCGGCAGAAAAAGTCGGATTAGACGGGGTTCAACAACTCTCAGAGCTTTCGAACGCCGCTTTGACGACAAGTGCCGCATCGTTGCGCGCCGCATCGTCGACATTCGCCTCCAAAGTTGCCAGGTAATGATCGACATTCTGTTGCGCGCGGCGCTTTCTTTCTTCTGCCGGGACAGAACTCCCGCCGATTGACGGCGAAACGGCGAAAAGCGCGTCTTGCTGCAGCCGCTCGGAGCGCAATTCCACTCGCTTGATCTCTGTGCGCAAGCGTTCCTGCGCATTGGGGCCGATACCCTGATGCGTCGCCGTTTTTAGAGCCCGACGGATCTGGCGCAGCGGCTCGACGACCGTCGTCTTCCAAGGCGCCACGATCGACAAGATACGGTCGATGCTGTCGGCATCGAACAGGGCGCCGTGGTGATGCGCAGCCCAACAACAATACATGAAGACATTGACATCGGCACCGCAGCGATCCTGCAGTCTGAGGCAGGCGGGGGCCACGCCGCCCCGCCCATAGAGTTTGACGGAGAAATCCCAGAACGGGTTTTCGTCCGGCACCGCTAGGCGTCCCCGAGACAGATCCCGAGTCCGCGGGCTGTCTTCACCACCGGACCATCCAGATCGACCAAGGCCGGCCCTGAGACGACGTCGCCAATCGGCAGATCGAGAACTTGCCGGTCGCGCCAGATCACAACACGCCCAAACCGACCAGCCGCTATGAGATCGACCGCGTGAACGCCGAAGACGCTCGCCATCAGCCTGTCGCGCGCGTCCGGCGCCGCGCCGCG
Source organism: Alatinidae sp. Z8VKAUB7J3 (assembly GCA_010016025.2). Classification (NCBI taxonomy): domain Eukaryota; kingdom Metazoa; phylum Cnidaria; class Cubozoa; order Carybdeida; family Alatinidae; species Alatinidae sp. Z8VKAUB7J3. The sequence goes on from JAAAKM020000498.1 coordinate 8,059,193, forward strand.
CTGAACATGTCCCAGAACCGTGACGCGCACTTCGGCCCGGGTCGTTTCTGCAAGCCGGTCGCCAAGCAGGTGGCCGATGCCCCCATAGGCTGACCGGCCGCCGGCATATTTCTGGATGATCTTGTTGCCGGATTCGTTCGGCACCGCTTCCGCCACCACGACCAAGGCGAAGCGCCGACCGGCTGCCTGGACGCTCTTGATTTTTCGAACCACATGCTCGATGCGGTACGGGATCTCCGGGATCAGGATGACGTCCGCACCACCGGCAATGCCGGCGACCAGCGCGATATGCCCGGCGTCGCGCCCCATCACCTCTAAGATCATAACCCGGTCGTGACTGGCAGCCGTCGGTTGCAGCATGTCCAGCGCATCGGTCGCCACTTGTACCGCGGTGTCGTAGCCAACCGATATCTCCGTCATGCCGACATCGTTGTCGATCGTCTTGGGGATGCAGACGAGGTTGAAGCCGCCCTTCCGCGCCAGCTTGTCGAGAATACTCAAACTGCCATCGCCCCCAATCCCGATCAGCGCGTCCAAATCGAGTGCGCGATAACCCGTGATCACCTCGTCGGAGCGGTCGAGATCGTCGCCGTCCAGTTGCGGATAGGCGAACGGATTGCCGAAGTTGCTGCTGCCCAGGATCGTGCCGCCGCGACGCATGATCGAGCCATCGAAGTCGGCCGGTTCAAGAACGCGTGCCTGCGGTGGCGACTCCATCAACCCATGGGTCCCATGCTGGATACCGTAAACGGTCCAGCCGAGCCCCTCCGCGCGATGAACGACCGCGCGCAAGACCGCATTTAGTCCCGCGCAATCTCCCCCGCTGGTCAGGATTCCAATTCGTTTGCTGTCACCCATTCGGCACCTCCCTGCCGCCAACATGACGAGCAGGAGCGGTCATCGCAAGATGGCAGTTATCGTTTAATCTGCTAAGCTGGACACCATCGGTTTTGCGAAGGCCAACAACGCCATGGACGATCAGGAAGAGCTCAGGCGTATGCTGGAAGAGTTGCGGATAGAGCATCGCGACCTTGATGATGTCATCGCTCGGTTGACCGAGAAAGCGCCCTTCGATCAATTGCAATTGCAAAGGCTAAAAAAGAGGAAACTGGGTTTGAAGGATTCAATCGCCCGTATTGAGGATGATTTGAACCCCGATATCATCGCTTGATTTGCTGAGGGCCTCTTAACCGCCCATACCGGCTTGGACGAGACCGCGCATCCGACGATCGGCAGCATTCATGGCCGTACCGGCGTCATCATCGTCTTGGAGAAAGTGCACACCCCACGCGAGGCGCAACGACATTTCGGTACCCTCCCATACAAGAGGACGTTCGGAAATAGCATCCGCGACCATTTGTGCCCGCTCCTGGGCCAAATCCTGTGGCTCACCGATTAAAATGACACCAAACTCGGCCCCGCCGACACGACCAATCACATTGCCCTCCGGCACGTTACTCTGAATGATCGAACCAACATGTTCGATCGCGGCATCACCGGCAGAAAGCCCAAACCGTGCATTGACCGATTTCAGATTATCCACTTCCAGGAAGATCAGACTGCTGTTGGTGTTCCGACGGCGGGCGATTGTCAAGGCGCGCGTCAGCTCGCGGACGAAGGCACGCCGGTTGAGAAGGAGCGATACCGAATCCTGATCAGCGAGCGCCGTCAGGTATTCCAGCCGATTGCGGCTCTGGTCCAGTTCTTCCCGCAGAGAGGCCACTTCGGCAATGAGACCAACCATTGCACCCCGGATGTTTGGCGTAAGATCGTCTTCGGCAACACCGTGGACAGCGGCCACATCCTCAAGTTCTTGATGCACCTCGCGCTCGTCCGGCGCGGACCGCCCATCATCACGCGAGCCGCCTGTCGCATCCGCCGGCGGCACGGACCGTTCTGTCCCAACCTGACGGGGTGTTTGTATGGGCGGCGGTTCTTCAACCTTCATCGAATAGCCACGCCAGCCATTTCAGAAGCCCGCAAGATAAAGGGATTCGTGTGGGATTGCGAACCAATGCGAATCCATGCCGACTGTGCGCTTGCACGGCCTTAAGCGATTTCTATACTCCGATGTTTCCGCGCCGGCAGGCGCAGCACAAAGAAGCGATCTCAACATGGCCGACGCACCCGTCGTAGGCATCATCATGGGGAGCCAATCCGATTGGGAGACCATGCGTCATGCCGCCGAGACATTGGAGCAGTTGGGCGTTGCACACGAGACACGGATCGTGTCCGCGCACCGGACGCCGAAGCGCCTGGTCGAATATTCGGAAACCGCCAGGGAACGCGGCATACAGGTCATTATCGCCGGTGCCGGCGGAGCCGCTCATCTGCCTGGAATGACCGCGGCGATGACGCCACTTCCGGTCTTCGGTGTCCCGGTCGAAAGCAAGGCGTTGAGCGGCATGGATAGTCTGCTGTCGATTGTCCAGATGCCCGGCGGTATCCCGGTCGGAACGCTGGCGATCGGCCGCGCGGGCGCCATCAATGCCGGCCTACTCGCAGCAGCCGTCATCGCGCTGAACGACGACGCCGTTCGCACCAACCTCGATGCCTGGCGCGCCAAGCAAACTTCAGGAATCGCCGAATCACCCTCCGATGAATAAATCCGATCCGGCATCGTTCGGACCGGGGAGCGTAATCGGCATTCTCGGTGGCGGACAATTGGGACGCATGACGGCACTGGCTGCGGCGCGGCTTGGCTATCGCTGTCATATTTTTTCCCCCGAATCCGGGGGGCCAGCGGCCCAAGTTTCGGACGCCGAAACCGTCGCAGTCTATGAGGATCAGTCGGCTCTCGCCCACTTTGCCAACACCATCGATGTTGCGACGTTCGAGTTTGAAAACGTCCCTGTCGAATCCGTCGATTTTCTTCTGGCACGCATTCCCGTTCATCCGGGGCCAAAAGCACTGGCCGCCGCGCAAGACCGGTTGATCGAGAAGAATTTCCTCCGCGGCATCGGAATTCCAACCGCACCCTTTTTGGAAGCGAATGACCCTGCCGCTTTGGGCCACGCTGTGGCCGAACTGGGGCCGCCTGCGGTCCTGAAGACGGCACGCCTTGGCTATGACGGTAAGGGCCAGGTACTCATCGACGCGGGCTCGAAAATTGATGACGCCTACAACGCCATGGGCGCACGGCGCGGCGTGCTGGAAAAATGGATCGACTTCAAGATGGAGATTTCGGTCATCATCGCGCGCGGTGCCGATGGTACGACAGCCACTTTCGATCCGACGGAAAACCGACACCGGAACCACATACTCGACACCTCGATCGCCCCTGCGAGAATTACAGCAGCGATGGCCGAAGAGGCGCGAAATATGGCCGAACGGATTGCCACCGAACTCGACCTCGTGGGCTTACTCGCGGTGGAGATGTTCGTAACGCAGGACGACGGTTTGCTGGTCAACGAAATCGCACCGCGGCCGCACAATTCCGGCCATTGGACCCAAGATGGGTGCGCAACGTCGCAGTTTGAACAATTCGTCCGTGCGATCTGCGGCCAACCACTCGGATCGACGGAACGCCGGGCGGATACTGTTATGACCAACCTCATCGGTGACAGCGTGCATAGCTGGCCGGCGGTATTGCAGGAAGCCAATGCCCGTCTGCACCTCTATGGCAAATCCGAAGCGCGCGACGGGCGCAAAATGGGCCACGTCAATCGGATATACCCGTTGGGACACCTAGCGACCGACAATACGGTATAGTTGCCCGGTACGCGAAAAGACTGGAGGGATCGCCATGTCGGCAGAGTCACCGCATTACCGCTACCCGGAAGCCATCGTGGAAACCGATTGGCTGGCGGCCAATCTAGACGAGCCCACACTGCGCATCTTCGATTGTACGACTCATCTAATCTATACGCCCGAAGGATCGGCCGATCCCTACACCGTCAAGAGCGGCCGGGAAGACTATGAATCCGGCCATATTCCCGGCGCCGATTTTCTCGATTTGCAAGGCGAACTGTCCGTTCAGAATTCGCCCTACCGCTTCACCCTGCCTCCGGCTGACCAGTTCGCCGACGCCATGTCGCGGCACGGCGTCGGCGACGGCGTGCGGGTCGTCTTGTACAGCACGGGAAATGCGCAATGGGCGACACGGATCTGGTGGATGTTGCGCGCATTCGGATTCGACGATGCGGCCGTGCTGAATGGGGGGTGGCAGAAATGGCAAGCCGAAGGACGCGCGGTATCCACATCACCGGCCAGCTACCCTGCAACGACCTTCAACGCACAGCCTCGGCCGGACCTTTTCGTCGGCAAAGATGACGTCGTATCCGCCATAGACGATTCCGGCATCTGTACGATCAATGCCCTGGGCGCAGCGCTTCACAAAGGCGAAGACACCCGCTACGGCCGCCCGGGCCGTGTCCCCGGCAGCGTCAACATTCCGGCGGCCTCCTTGCTTGATCCGGAGACGAACCGGTTCCTTGAACCGGCCGCCGCTGCCAAGCACTTCGAAGGTGTTGGGACCGACAAGGCTGACCGGATCATCACCTATTGCGGCGGTGGTATTGCGGCGACCCTGGATGCCTTCCTGCTGCACCAGCTCGGCTACGAACACATCGCCGTTTACGACGACTCCATGAGCCAATGGGCGAAGGACGAGGCGCTACCGATCGAAACGGGCTAATCCCGGACGACGCAATCCGTCATGATCTCGGGCTTGATCTTAAGCCCGTGGCCCGGTGTTTCCGGCGCCGTCATCATACCGTTGACCGGCTTCGGCCATTCGGCCCAGAAATCGTCCATGAATTCCATGTTCTCGAGGATCAGCCCGTTCGGGATGGACGCCATAACGTGGATCATGAGCTCAGGATAAAGGTGCGGCGCGATCTGTAGCCCCCATGTATCGGCGATCGCCGCGGTTTTCCGTAGATCGGTCAAGCCGCCACGAATCACATCCGGCTGCAGGATCGGCAGCTTGGGATGTTCGAAGAACGGTCGAAGATCATAGCGCGTGAAATGGCTCTCGCCGCCGACGACGCGCAAGTCGAGTGCGTCGGCAATCCGGAAGTAGCCGTGGAAATCGTCCGGCACCACCGGTTCCTCAAGCCAGTAAATTTCCGATTCCTCAAACTTGCGGCCCATCAGGATCGCTTTGTCCGCGGTCCAGGCCATATTGACGTCGACCATGATGTCTATGTCGGGGCCGACCGTGTCGCGCATCTGGCGTACATTCGCGACATCTTCCGCATCCGACCAGATATGGCCGACCTGCATCTTGATCGCCTTGTAGCCTTCGCTCACAAAACGCTCGGCCTTGGCCGCCATCCCATCACCGCCGAGGCCGCGCCAGCATCCGGAGCCGTAAACCGGTACCTCGCTGCGATAGTGTCCCCACAGCCGGTGCAACGGTAGCCCGGCTTTCTGTCCGATGATGTCCCAGAGAGCGACATCGATGGCCGACAGAGCCAACAGCGGTGCCCCGCCGCGACCGTCGGCCAAGGTCACCGACCAGAGTTCGCGCCAAATCGCCTCGACCGCCGAGGCGTCTTTACCCAGGATGAGGGGAATCATCATTTCCTCGAGGCATGCCTTCGTCGTCTTGAAACCCTCGCGCAGATAAAGTTGGTAACCGAGGCCGACGATGCCGGACGCTGTCTCGATCTCAACGACCAGGACTTCACGATCTTTGTCGTAACCGGCAGACAACGCCGGTTGTTCGCGATACGGCAGCCGCAACAACGTAGTCTTGACATCCTTAATGATCATGGGTGATCCCCTGGCTGCTGCAGTTTTTCGAGAGTCCGCGTCCGACATAGTCGGCATCGGAATCGGGAGACGCAACAACAATTGCAGGCGGGGTGCCGAGCCTTAGCCGATCATCCCCTTTTGCATCAGCAGGGTCGCCAAATCCCCAGCGAATTCCGGTCCTTTGTGGATTACTTGCGTTTCTTCCGGAATACTTTCGGGTTTGATCTTCGCCGTATCGTGGCTGGTCAACAGCACGATTGGGGTCTGCCTAATCGCCTTTACCGCACGAAGCGACCAGGCGAGTTCCAGGCCGCTCAGTTCATCGAACTCTAGAGACGAGACGATCAAGTCCGGCTTCAGGGACACCGCGAGGCTGAACGCTTCGAGCGGTCGGCTGGCAAACGCGAGTTCGAAACCGCAAGACACGAGTTCCTTCGTGATAAGTTTCCGCTGCACGCCTTTCGGCATGATCAGGAACACGCTAACCGTTTTCAACTCCTGCGTTATCGCCGGTGCTGGACCAATAGTTGGCATGTTCGCCAATATTTCGTCGAGGTGTTCCTTCGAGGCGTTCTGACCGGATTCCAGGATCTCGCGGATACGATCGACATAGACTTGGACATCGAGCAATTGTCCGTTGCTCAAGTCGGGCGCCGCTTCGATAAAGTCTTCGAGACGATGCGCGATCAGGGTTACGGAGTCGAAACCGTAGGTTCCGGCCGACCCTTTCATACTGTGAATATCGCGTTGAAACTCAACGAAATCGGCGTTTCGATCGCCTTTGTCGTGATACATCCTGTCGATCAACAGATCGATCTGATCCAACCGTTCGGCGCTCGAATCGATAAATTCTTGCCGTAGTTGTGCCAGGGCTTCTTGGAAATCGATTTCAGCCATCGGGGTACAAACGCGGGTACAGGTTATCCACTAGCTCGGAATCGCGATTGCTTCAGCGGTATGCTCGGACTCCGTATCGTCGAACACGGCATGGCAGCGCCGCGCTGTGCGTTCCCGATAGTCGTTTAAACTCCCTAACGATCTGTTAATCACGCATACGTTGCAGAACGATATAGCCGGCGTGATTGATCGATGCTTCGAACCGGTCCGACACGAACGTCGATGTTTCGTCTTCGGCAAGAATAGCGGGACCCCTAATGCGCATTCCCGGTTCGAGGGAGTCGCGCCTGTAAAGCGGAACGGTCTCGTAGGTTTCCTGCGCAGCATCGAAAACACGGCGTTCGCCGGATGCTGTCGCCGCTGCAGCGGAATCCGCTTGCGGCAGGGCATCGACCGTATCGGAGCCGGTACTGACGGTCATCGCCCAGGTCAGGATTTCAATATCGGCGTCGGGGATGGTTCGTCCGTACAGCTGTTCGTACTCCCGGTCGTAGGTTTCTTTCAATGTCGCACTGTCCGCTGCGGTCAGATCCCGGTTGGACAGCGGCACGACGATCTCATGCCCTTGCCCCATATAGCGCATGAAGGCGATCCGTGTTTCCGTCAGGGCCGCATCGCCTGCGCCCGCCTTGACCACACCGTGCGCTTCGTCACGCATCGAATGCAGCATCTCATTGGCGCGTCCCGCATCGAAATCGCGTAGTGTCATATAGCGGCTTCGGACGACTTCGTAGGCGATCGGTGCCTTGAGGAACCCGACGGCCGATCCGACGCCCGCATTGGTCGGAATGATGACCCGATCGATGCCAAGCTTTTCGGCCAAGCGAGACGCGTGCAGCGGTGCCGCGCCGCCAAAGGCGATGATCGTGTGTTCGCCGATAACCTTGCCGCGTTCGATGGAGTGAACACGCGCCGCATTGGCCATGTTCTCGTCGACCATCTCGATCACACCGTAACCGGCCATCTCGCCTTTGAGGCCCAGAGGTTCGCCAATCGAGCGATCGAGTGCCGCCATGGCGGCATCCGGGTTGAGCTGTACCTTGCCGCCGGCGAAGGAAGCGGGATCGATGCGACCGAGAGCAACATCGCCATCGGTTACGGTCGGCGCCGTGCCGCCCCGGTCGTAGCAGGCAGGTCCCGGTTCCGACCCGGCGCTGTGCGGACCTACGGTAATTTGCTTCATTGCGTCGACCGCTGCGATCGAGCCGCCACCAGCGCCGATCTCCACCATCTCGATGACCGGGATGCGCAAGGGAAGCCCGCTGCCTTTTTGGAACCGCGCCTGCCGGGCGACCTCGAAACTGCGACCGGTTTCCGGCGTGTAGTCTTCGATCAGGCAAATCTTCGCCGTGGTGCCCCCCATATCGAAGGACAGCGCCTGCGCTGCGCCGCATTCCCGCGCGATATCGGTGGCCAGGATCGCCCCTCCGGCTGGTCCGGATTCGACAAGCCGGATCGGGAAGCGAACTGCCGTTTCCAGCGTGGTCAGCCCGCCGCCGGAAGTCATCAGAAAGAAAGCGCCGGAAAATCCCCGCCGATCGAGTTCCGTTTCGAGACGGGTCAGATAGCGTGCCATCAACGGCTGCACATAAGCGTTCGCAGTCGCTGTCGTGAAGCGCTCGAACTCCCGCACCTCAGGGCAAACCTCGGAGGACATTGTGATCATCAGATCCGGGCGCGCCTTGGCCAGTATATCGCGCACGCGCTGTTCATGGGATCCATCGGCGTAGGCGTGCATGAATCCGATCGCAACCGCCTCGACCTTTTCGTGATCGAGGGTCGGCAGCAGGGCCTCGACAGCGTCCTCTTCCAGAGGCTTGAGCGTTTCGCCATCGACCGCCAGACGCTCTGGCACCGTCAGCCGCAAATAACGCGGCACAAGCGGTTCGGTCTTTTCCAGGAAAACATCGTATTGGTCGTACCGCGTCTCGTACGCGATATCGAGTACGTCGCGGAATCCTTCGGTCGTAATCAGGGCCGTAACGGCCCCCTTGCGTTCGATAATCGCGTTCGTCGCCAGGGTCGTTCCGTGGATCAGAATACCCACATCGCCAAGCGACAGCCCCGCCCGCTCCAACACCAGCGTCACGCCCTCCAACACGCCCTCTTCCGGCGCCTGCGTTGTGGTCAGAACCTTAGCCGTGGTTCGCACGCCCTGGTTCTCGACGACAACGTCGGTGAACGTGCCGCCGATATCGACGGCGAGTCGCGCCGCCTTAACCTGCGTCGCCATTTGCTTGCACTCCTGAAGGGGTCTCGTATTGTAGCGATTAAACGCTGGAGGCTGGCGATATTAGTCCTAACGGGGAATTAGGCAACCGTCCGGGAACACAGGTTTTTGAGTTGCCGTGTTGCGCCTGCCGCCCCACATGATGTGCCGGAACAACGATCCGGTTTCGGGGCGCCGGAAACACTATACGAAAAGGATACTTTGGTTATGAATATACTGAGAAATGCCGCCGTTCTCGCCGTGACGCTGCCGTTGGCGGCCGCTTGTGCGACCGGGGACGGCGACACCCAACCCGGCCCCGATTGGTCCAAATCGACCACGATCAACGTCAAGACCGGACATGGTGACCGCGTGGCTTTCCGCGTGCTTGGCAATGAAAAGGACGGTTTCGACTATCACGCGCGAATCCGTCACACGACCCGCTCGGACACCGACCCGTTGGACCGGCAACGTGTTTTGCGTGATGCCGCCCGCACCGTCGCCGCGAGAATTTGCAAGAACGGCGGCAAATCCGGGCCGCCGCAATACGCGTCGAACAATTACGAGCAGCTAAGCCGGATCACGTGTTCGGTTAAGTAGGCGCCGGGATCAATCCTCGCAACATTCCTGGATCGTGTCGTAAAGCGACTTCGGGATGGTGATGCCTTCGGTCGGCGTCACCTTCCGCGCCTCATAACGACGATCGGACGGCAGGCGTGTCCCCTCTTCCTGCAGAATCTCCTTAAACAACAACTCTGCATGTGCGAGGGCGGCACCGCTTTCCCCGGTGCCGCCGAAGCGCGCCGGGTCCATCGCGATCAACAACTCGCCCCCTTCGGACGGACCGCCATCCGTGTTTTCGTCCTGCGCCGACTCGAAACCGAACTTACAACCCGTCAGGCCAACCGCCAGCAATTCGACCATCATGGCGATCGCCGCCCCCTTATGCCCGCCGAACGGCAGTTGCGCGCCGGCCAGACCCGCCTCGGGGTCGGTTGTCGGGTTGCCTTCGGTATCAATGGCCCATCCTTCGGGAATGTCATGGCCGTCGCGCAGATGGATCTGGATTTCACCGCGCGCCGACGCGCTGGACGCCTGATCGAAGATCATCGGCGGCTTGCCAGGGCGCGGCCAGCCGAACGCCATCGGGTTCGTGCCGTATAGTTTCCGGATACCGCCCGTGTGTGCCACGAAGGATCGCGAATTGACGAACGCAAATGCGACGAGACCGTCTTCCGCCAAAGCGTCGACGTCATACCACAGTGCCGCAAAATGGCAGGCGTTCATGATCGGCATCGCGGCGATCCCTTGCGCCCGCGCCTTTTCCGCCAACACCGGCCGGCCGGCAGCCATCGCTGGCGCGGTAAACCCGTGATGGCCATCGACGCGGATCACGCCCGGCGCATCGTCATGCAGGGTCGGTTCGGCTTTGCCGTCGATCCGGCCGCTGCGCGAACTGGAACAGTAGCCCGGCATTCGGAACAAGCCATGCGATTTGCAACCGTCCTGTTCGGCGGTCGTCATGACATCGGCGATCACGGCAGCATTCTCTTCGGAAATGCCGGACTTTGTGAGGCCGCGCATCGCTGTCGCGCGAACCTCGTCAAGCGTTAAACGAACATCACTCACCAGCTGTTCCTCAATTCGCGCAATTTCAGAAAGACGGTCTTCGGATCCACCTCGTCGGGCAGATCCGAAAACTCCTCGCGTAACCGCGCGATCACCGTCGGGCTGTGCAGGCGGAAGAAGGTGTTGATCTCCTTCTCCATCGCCAAGGTCGAAACCAGGGCCGCGTTCGGGTCCTGGTCTCCAATGTCATCGAGCAAGACCTTGGCCCGCTCATTGTCCGGCTCGCGATCCAGGGTGAATTCCAGATTGTTGATCATGTAATCGTGGCCCGGATAGATCAGCGTATCGTCGGGCAGATTGGCGAGTTGCGTCGCGAAGGTGTGATAGAGCTCGTTCGGATGGCCGCCATTATGGCAATTGCCAGCCCCGGCGTTGAACAGCGTGTCGCCGCAGAACAGCGCCGGCTGCGCCGTCCGGGAAATCATGCAGACATGCGCCATGGTATGGCCCGGCGTGTCGAGGCATTCCAGCTCGACGGTCTTGCCGACCTTGATGACATCGCCGGCGCCCAGCCCGCGATCCATATTGGGGATTTTCGCTTTCGCATTGGCGTGTGCCAGAATCTTCGCCCCCGTGGCCGCGACCACGTCATCATTACCGCCGGTATGATCGCCATGTTCGTGCGTATTCAGGATTTGGGTGATCTGCCAGCCGTTCTTTTTTGCGGCGGCCAGGCATTTCTCATGATCCAGGGGATCCACGGCCATGGCTTCGCCCGTCTCAGGACAAACGATCAAATAGTTGAAATTGCGGTACGCATTTGCGGTCCAGATTTGCTCGACGATCACGTTTCGTCTCCCCTGTTGCGGTTTTTCCAATGCTAACCCGCCTGCCGCCGCTGGACGAGTGCTCACGAAGCTATGAATGGTAGTTTATAGCCCGGCAACCAAGATTGTTACGCATGATTGATATCAAAAAAACACGATCCGCCTTCCGCGCAGCCGCCATCGTCGTCGTCGCGCTCGGCGTGAGCGGGTTCGGCGGCGTCGAGGCCCTGTTCGCTCCGAAGGCTGAGCTTTGGGAAAAATGGACGGCACACCAGTCCGACTCGAACGCGACGGTCGACCACGGAGCCTGGGATGCGTTTCTCAAAACCTATGTCAGTGCACATGATGACGGTGTGAACCGCGTTGCCTACGGCAATGTCGAGGAGACAGGGCGGCAAGCGCTGGACGGATACATCGATTCCATGGCCGCCGTTTCCGTGGGAACGCTGTCCCGCGACGAACAGTTGGCCTACTGGATCAACCTTTACAACGCGCTGACGGTAAAGGTCGTGCTCGCGCATTACCCGGTCGAAACGATCCGCGATATCGACATATCGCCGGGCCTGTTCAGCGACGGCCCGTGGGATAAAAAATTGATCGAAGTTGGTGGCGAACCGGTCAGTCTCAACGATATCGAGCACCGAATTCTACGACCAATCTGGAAGGATCCCCGTATCCACTACGCCGTCAACTGCGCCTCGATCGGATGCCCCAACCTGCTGCAAAGCGCCTTTACCGGAGCCACCGCCGGTCGGATGCTCGAGGCGGCTGCGCGCGCCTTTATCAACGACGAACGTGGCGTCAGAGCTACGGACGAGCGTGTGATCGTCTCCAGCATCTATGCTTGGTTTACCACTGATTTTGGCGGTGATGTCGCAGGCGTGATCGCCCATCTGAAACGCTACGCCGATCCGGCGCTGGCGTCGATCCTCGATGAAGCAGTCGACCTGGAAGACGCTTATGACTGGTCGTTGAACGACGCGACCCAAAATTAGGTGATGAGACCCTGCACTAGCGGTGGGCGCTGCCGAGGATCAGCTCGCCATCCTCATACCAATCATCCAACTGCTCCCGGTAGAACGCGACATACTCCTTGATCGCGGCGACCTCGTCGCAGGGCGTTTCATAGCTCCACATGACGTTTTCCAAAGCCTTACCCGCGACGGTCAGGCTCCAATACGAGGCATCCCCCTTGAACGGGCAATGTGTCGCGTGATCGGTACGTTGGAAATGCTCCATCCGGACCTCTGACTGCGGGAAGTAATAGACCGGCTGGTGGTTCTGTTCCCGCATCAGCAATGCGTTCGCGCTCTCGACGATAACTTCGCCGCCGACCTCGACCCGGACGGTCTTCTCGGCAGGCTCCAGGTCGATCTGGTAGTCGGGGTTCTTCGCGTAGCCCGGTCCGCTATTTCCGCCTTGTGCCGCATCAGACATATGCGCGTCTCCCCAAAATTTTTCGTTTCACTCCAAGGCGTAGTGTATCTACTCCTGGACCCCAGGCGAGTAAAGACATCGCACTGACAGTTCAAATTTTCGGGATCGTTGGATCAAGCTTCGAGGTACGGCAACAGCTCCACGAGCTGCCCTCGCGGCACAGCAACCACAGCAACATCGGCAAGAAACCGCGATATCGTCTCGACGGTTTCCGAAATGGGAACAGGCGAGACCTCGGACTCACTGACGACGACCGCAGCGACGGTGGCTCCGCATTCCCGCATTGCACGCACCGTGGTCAGCGTATGGCTGATGGTCCCCAGATAACTGCCGGCGACTACCAGGGCGGGATAGCCCAAGGCGATGACCCAATCGAGCACGGTCTCGCGCTCGGTGAGTGGCACCATGGCGCCACCGACGCCTTCGACAAGCAAGAAGTCTTCATCGCCGGGCCGGCAGAACTCGACCAGCGATGGGAAATCGATCGTTTGGCCTTCCCGCGCCGCCGCCATGTCCGGCGACAAGGGCGCTGCGAACCGCCAGGGTGTGATTTCGGCGATCGAGGTCTCTGATACTTCCTGTCCCAAGGCGTCCAAGATCAATCCGCTATCGCATTCCCCGGCAAGTTCCGGCTCATACCCGCTGAGCACGGGCTTCAGGGCGCGGACCCTCTTGCCGTTGCGGCGCAGCTCCCGGCACAGCATTGCGGTAACATAAGTCTTGCCAATCTCCGTACCGGTCGCGGTGATGAAGCAGGCCGTCATGATGTCATCACCCTTGTCCTGACGATCGCCGCAAGGCGCCGTACATCCTCATCCGCATGTGCGGCGGTGAAGGTAAAACGCAATCGCGCCGTCCCTTCCGGTACGGTCGGGGGCCGGATTGCGGTGACCAGATAGCCCTCTTCTTCGAGCATCTGCGATGCTGTAAGGGTTTGTGCGGGATCGCCCAGGATCACCGGTACGATGCAGCTTTCAGCGCGCGGAAGATCGAGCAATTCGCAGAATAGCCGCGCTTTGGCCAAGGGCGATGCCGCGTATTCCGGTTGTTTCTCGATCAAATCCAGCGCGGCAATACTGGCTGCCACCGCCGCGGGTGGCAGCCCTGTGGAATAGATGAAGGTGCGCGATCGGGTGCGCATGAAGTCGATCACCGGCTGCGCCGCGCACAGATATCCCCCATAGGCGCCGATCGCTTTCGACAAGGTGCCCATCTGCAAGGGAACCGCCATTTTTTTACCGTTGACGAAGCTGCTGCCACGTCCCTCTCCGACCACACCAATCCCGTGCGCATCGTCGGTCATGAACCAGGCGTCATGCGTCTCGCACAGCGCGCTCAGCTCAGCGATTGGCGACAGATCACCGTCCATGCTGAACACCCCGTCGGTCACTACCAAGGCACGGGGATGGCCCTCTCGATGCATGGCAAGCAATTCGGCGACGTGGTTCACGTCGTTATGCCGAAAAATTTGAACGTTCCCGCGTGTTAGTGTCCCGCCCGCCAGAATGCAGGCGTGGCTCAACTCGTCTGCGATCAACAGATCGTCCGGTCCGATCAAGGTCGGAATGATGCCGAGATTCGCCAGATAGCCGGAACCGAACACGCAGGCATCGTCGGTCCCCTTGAGGCGCGCCAATCGCGTTTCCAGTTCACGGAACAGCGGATGGTTGCCCGTGACCAGGCGTGACGCCCCAGACCCAACGCCGTAGCGTTCCGTCGCCTCGATGGCCGCCCTTTTGATATCCGGATGTTGCGACAGGTTCAGATAGTCGTTGCAGGCGAAGGAAAGCAGCCGCTTGCCGTCCCGGATTGCAACAGCGTCTTCCAGCCGGTCGGTTTCAAACAATGTCCGCCGTAACTGCCGCTGTTCCAGCGCGGCCAGCTTCCCGCGGGCGAAATCCTCCAGTGATTGAGACATCGATATTCCTCGTAACGCCTTGCGCATCCTCGCCCGCAGCTTGACCGGGCAACGTAAGCGCCTATGCTTCGCGTAAATTGATAAAACGCGTTCGCGTATCGACGAGGAACCTAGCATCGATGACCTTAGAGTCCGCAATCCACACCGAAACTGCCGGCAATCAGGCCGTTATTCACGGAGAGACCGAGCAGGATAGCACGGTCCGTCATGATTGGACCCGGGACGAAATCGCGGCCCTGTTCGCGCTGCCGTTCAACGATCTGATATTCAAGGCGCAGACAATCCATCGGCGCCGCTTCGATCCGAACCAAGTACAAATGTCGACCTTGTTGAGCATCAAGACCGGCGGCTGTTCGGAAGATTGCGCCTATTGCCCGCAGAGCGCCGCCTACGACACGGGCGTTAAGGCGGAAAAGCTGATGGCCGTACAGGCGGTCTTGGCCGAAGCGCGCCGGGCCAAGGATGGTGGTGCCACCCGATACTGCATGGGCGCGGCGTGGCGGAGCCCGAAGGATCGCGATATCGACACGGTTTGCGAGATGATCGAAGGCGTCCGCGCGCTGGGTATGGAGACCTGCGTAACCCTTGGCATGCTGACGGACGACCAGACCGCCCGCCTGAGCGATGCCGGGCTCGACTATTACAACCACAATATCGATACCTCGGAAGAGTATTACGGCGAGATCATCACGACGCGGACCTATCAGGACCGCCTCGACACGCTGGGCCGTGTCCGCGACGCGGGTATTCATGTCTGCAGCGGCGGCATCGTGGGCATGGGCGAGGCGCGCGACGACCGGGTCGGCATGCTGATGACGCTGGCCAACATGCTGAAACATCCGGAGAGCGTACCGATCAACATGCTGGTCAAGGTCGAGGGAACGCCGGTCGACGACCAGGCCGCACTGGACCCGCTGGAATTCGTGCGCACCATCGCCGTGGCGCGGGTCATGATGCCAGAATCGATGGTGCGGCTTTCCGCCGGCCGCGAGACGATGAGCGACGAAATTCAGGCTCTGTGTTTCCTGGCCGGTGCCAATTCGATCTTCGTCGGACCGAAGCTGCTGACCACGGACAATCCGGAACGCGACAGGGACGACTCGCTGTTCGACCGGCTCGGCATCGAGTCCATGCCGCTCTAGTTCAACCGTGACAGACACTACGGATCGGCCGGACTGGTTCGACGCCGGCTTCAAGCACGTCTGGCTGCCTTACACCCAGATGCAGACCACACCGCCACCGGTGCCCGTGGCGGCGACGGACGGTGTCCATATCACGCTTTCCGACGGCCGGCGGCTGGTCGATGGCGTGTCATCCTGGTGGACTGCCTGCCACGGCTACAATCACCCACACATCCGAGAGGCGGTCACCGAACAATTGGCGACAATGCCACACATCATGTTCGGCGGCCTGGCGCACGAGCCGGCCCTGACTCTGGCGCAGCGGCTAAGTGCCCTGTTGCCCGGCGATTTGAGCCGGGGCAAACGTAAAGTTGTACATTTCAAAGGTTCATTTCAAATTCCAAACAACACCGACCTAATATTACTCTTTTACACTGCAATACTTCTGAGGTGACATTAACAATTTGGTCATTCCGCCAGACGCTTGCACTCAGTTGGTGTAAACGCGTTATAGCGAAGATTGTTTCCCACGCATTGTCCTTTGTGAAGACACGAAGGAAGAAGGAAGAACAGAGCCTGGAATAACTAACATATACTAAAAAGCACAGGGCTGAAAGCATACAGGCTAGAGACAATATCTCTGTTTAGTTGGAGACAAGAATTAGGGACCGTAAAGTTAAAGGAGGTAGAAGTGGCAAGAGTACAGCCATTTTCGCAGTTACGGTCAACGATGTAGGAGAAAGGTGGTTGTGACATTGAAACAAAAGAAATGCATACAGGCAGAGTGCAAATTGGAATGGATGGGGAAAGATTGAAGGAATTATTCTATACCAAAAACGTACTTCCTTGAATGAAAGGCACAGTACCATTTTTGAACAGCGATGATGTACGAGTGGGGATGAAGTTACCGGGGGAAAAAAGCTTAGGAGGCCAAAGGAAAGGTGGAATGGTGGGAAATGCCCAGAGGTGATTTCTCGGACTGTCACTCCTGATGAACAGACACTTGATGTCTTGTACGGGGGTCGCATAGATAACCAAAGCTCTTCGCTCTCTCGTGGTTTAGGCGCAATTTTCCCACGAAGAACTTGCCATCGATGATTCGGTTGGAGATGGTGTACTGTAAAATATCTTGAATTGCTCCAAAATAATGCTGGCGTCACTCCAGTTTCAAAGTTAGGAGGCTCACATACATTTCAGAGTCTCAGTAAGTGACCATTTTCCGTACGATTTCCAATGTGATATTATGATAATTTGTGGTTAAAGTTAGCGTGTGGTGGGTGTCACTTGACCCGTCATTACTCCCCGGAAAATGCGTATATCCTCTATATGACTTCATAATGTGTTAGCCCTGATAAGCAGCCATCTATTGATATATAGATTATACATGTACAGTGGAACCTCACTAAGCGATCAACCTTTCGTTCTGAAGCTTTTATCTGATCTGTAGGCGAGGTGTTCACTTACTGAGTCAAACTTATGAACGCTTGTGTCAAGCCTAGTTGTAACATTCATTGTTAGATACTTATAGTTTTACCCTAGACATAAATGCTTTAGAATCATAATAGATCAAGTTTTGTAGTAGTAATATTTACTTGCTGTTACGTAACAGTGAAGAATTCTTTGCCATTCTTTTAACTATCAACTTTTAATATTTTGAAACGGACGTTTGAAACACGTTCCTCGACCTCTTTGAACTCACTGCTCCATTGAGCTGTACTGCTGCGGTCTGTAGAGTGGGAAGGCCCTGACATATCGGGATCTACATCTGGCTTATGAACAGGAAAGTTGTAGTCAGCTGATGCATATTCAGAGGGTGACATAGGATCCTCGAGATCCAGCTAGGCACATAGCCTAGCTGGTGGTAGGTTGTTCTCCTCCTCGAAGTTGGCATCTAGAGCTGGGGTTTCTGCAGCTGGATACACACTAGTGGTGGGTGCAGTCTCATTATGGAGCATTCCACAATGTTTGAAGCACTTTTGAACAGTTTCTGGAGTGATTATGCGGACAGCAGTTATGATCCGAGATACTGCCAAGTAGATATCCACAGATTTCACAACTTATAAAGGAGTGATTTTTCCCTCCTTTGCATCAATCACCTGAATCATATGGGTCAACAGCTGGTGCCTATAGTGGCATTTTAGCTGCTGAATGTTCCCTTGATCTAGAGGCTGTAGCACTGAGGTGATGTTGGAGGGAGGAAACACCATCTTAACATTTGACAGATTCATTTCGTAGTGAGTGATGGTGACTGTGTTCTGTTAGAGAGGTTTTCCGGATCCCTTGTTCTGAATTTCGGGCTGATCTGTGATCGGGATGCGAGGTACTCTCTTAGAGAGGTTTAATTAAAGTACAAATTACAGGAAAAAAATTTGGTTCAGAGCCTTGCTTGATCTCTAAAGCGAGGTGTTCTCTTAGTGGGGTTGATCTGGTGTGAGGTTCCACTGTAGTTACAATTCCTGTTTATTGGTGATTAGGTATAGGGTCACCGACATTCACAAATCCGCGGGGGTTGTGGGAAATTTGGGTATATTAGAAAGAAATGTAGGAGACAGGTGGAAACACAGACGCCTCATCTCTTGTGGCCACCACTAATGAAGCGTAGAAGGTGAATTGAGATGAAATGATGGCATGTTTAATCCCTAATTGGAAAGGCAGAAGGGCATGTTTATGGTACAATAAAAGCGAACAACCATTCTAATTCACGACATTATTTTATCTTAAAAACGTGCAGCACATTTCGCCAACTGGTAAACTCAACAGCAAACGAACAAGCAGTCATGGCAAATTTAATTAATCGCGTGTTCCAGGTATACAACAAACTCATTCTGTTGTGTTTGTTTGCAGCATCAACGCAGGTTGTCGCTCAAACGCTGCTAAATCTGCACGCCAATCCTAAACCACTAGTTTTACTACTGTTCAAAAAGTCTACCAAATTTCAAAACAAAATTACCATAACGTGTTCATTCTTATCTAAAACGATGCCGTTCAATGCAAAACCGGGGCGGTAAGAGACTGACAGTTCACAAGAATGGTAATCAGAAAGTAACCAGCCGCTGCTTGAAACGGGTGTCCAAATAAAACAAAAACTGACAAGTAACGGCCTATGAAAGACATTACAAGCCTTCATAGCAGGTCATAAAAAAGGCATACCAAACAGCTGTTGCCCTTTGGTCGGAAGAGTGTCAAGGTCAACTGGTTTCCAGGGAGGTCAGGGCTCATGATGTAATTGATAAACGGGCTCGAAAAACACAAAGAGAATACTGCGGTACTTAAACATTCACACAGGCTTAAATTAAACTGATGTAGCCTTAGTAATAGGCAGTGTTGATTCCTCCCCTGCGTGTTAGCTATTGTGGGATGAATGTTTCTGAACATAAAACACTGCTATGTAAGCACTGACCGCACAGGATATTAGGTCTCGCAATTTATCTGAATTAGAAATAAAACGGTTTGCCCTCGAATATTTTGTTAATATGAACAACGATGTGGGCATTTCAGACACCTTCAGTTCATCCTGAAATACTCGTCACAATATTTTAACTAGAAACTTCTCGTAAAATGTTATATTTACAAGCTCTGAATTGAAAATATTCTTACCTTTTGTGCTTGTTTCAATTATTTCAACTCATGGACAGTATTAGCGCATTTACTGAGTTTGTAAAAATAATGGCTGTAATTTTAGTATAGAAAAGACACTAGGGAAACAGACAATATGGAACCATTGGAGATCGAACACGACCCACGCTATTGTGGCGTGTGCTTTACCAACAAAGCTAGGTTACCTCCTGTGTTATACTCTATTTCTCTGGTCGCTACATTAGCTTCCAGTCAACCCCCGGTGGTCATCAACATCCAGCCTCCTCGCAATTGGAGACCAGCCTCTCTGCGCCATATGACTTGAACAAGGATTGGCAGTTGTTTTTCTAGACTGACATTTCAAACCCTCTGTTCTCGATGATACTTTCTAGCTGTAATTTTATGAACTTTAATAATTTCAAAAAGGTTTTGATTTGTTAACATTTTTGCGTGACAACTTCTTAAACAAATGGCAGGCAATTCGTTGCAATAGTGCTTCCATAAATCCATAGCCTATTTCCAGTAATACTTTGTAGTTGGCTTGAAGAAGATTTTGAAAAGACGAAACGTTGTCAAAGAAATTTTTTTACTTGGCGTTTTCGTCAAGTTTAATTTGTCGGTGGATTATTCACCTTTTTACTTATAGCAAATATACTTCCACGCTAACGCGAGCTTACAAATTTAGCGTTTGCAGTTTTTGTGCAGAAAATTTACATTTGATGAAAGACAAGAGATATTCTTATGGGCAATCTAAAGTGGCCGAAGAGACGTTGAGAGATCTGAAAGTCAGATTAGCGTTTGCGTCAATGCAAAAGAAATACATGTAACTTGGTCAGTTCTACCTTGCGGAAAACTATTGAATCTTTCTGTCTGTTGATCTTCTCTGTATGGTGTGTGGCAACCATTTCCCTGTTCCACCGTGAACCTTAATTGACTTAACAGTTCAATTAAAGAGAAGTAAGTCAGCTAAGCATGATCACTCCAGCCTTACAGTACAGATAAGCCATCACAAATTAAGATACTACAATACGCCTGTAAGACTTTGCTCAGCATTCTACAAACTATAATATTATCGATATAAAGTGAGAAAACAAGTCCCAACTTACCTTCGATGTCATGTGAGGATCAGCTTCGTGGTTGAGTAACAACTTGACGATGTCACTATGGTTTTCCTGCGCAGCCATATACAGTGGGGTAAAGTCGTTCTGTAGATGAAGAGAAAAGGCTTCTTTAGTCTAGGTTAGGAGTAATTAATAATCTTCACTTACTAATAACTTGTACCAAAACAGGATTACAGATTAACATCAATAGCTGTGCACCGAGAAGATTATTGACATTATAACATAGAAACCTTTTTCAAAACATTTAACGAATACCAAAGAAACCCTGTTGGAAGCAAACACGATCCCCCTAGACTTAACATGCTTCTCAAACTCTTGCATCCCTGTGATTTGACGCAAGTTTGAGTTACGTGGGTCGCATTTAATAGGCCAAACATGTATCTTACTTCTGGTTCAACTGCTAGTAAGGCGATTATTGTACACGTGAAATCATGAGAGCTGGAGACAGCCTCGAAATAAGATTCAGACCACTACACTTCAAACAAAAATATACACCGATTTGTCTTACAGTAACATAACAATAAAGATATATTTAAACGCCACACTGTATAAAAAACGAATACCACATAAGAATACGTGTACATATTTCCAATAAATTCTCTTAAGATTAATTAAAAACAAATAGCACAGGTTTCTCTTGCAAACCACAGATACATTACTGAGAAACGCGACTGATCTTTCTTTTCACGGTCCACACTGTAAATACGCTGAAACTATACAGGGCTAGGAATCTTTACTGCGTAATGCATATTGCAAAGGTGTTCTTTTCTTTCCACAAAGGTAATTGAAGTGTCCAGAGTGCTCATGCCCAATTCGCTAAATGATTTCTTTGCAACGGTTAACGGGCATTTACAACAATAGGTCTGCCGACAAAATACGTACAGCAATATCAGTCCAATGAACGGTCTTGTAACCTGCAACTACACATCGGTGCACTGAAACCCTTTAACCGTCGACTTTCATACAGTATCGCACACTGTCATTTCAATTCGTAAACGAACATCTACTACATCGCTTCATACGCTAACGAAAATAGCTGCGGCCTTCCATTAGATGCCTGAATACCCAAAAGTCGATCTCTCCTTTTGTAAATGCTGTAACTAACGTTACACCAGCTCAAATCGCATAATACTACTCTCGTATGAAGTTTTACTTTTCATACGTCTTACAGCGGCTTACAACAGTCTACTTCACTCCGGTCCGTTTTGCATGAATGATCTTGGCTCATGACAAGAATTGTCTTAAAAGAACATGTCAAATACAAGTAACTTAAGCTGCACGTGAATTCAACGGTAAAGAGAAAGTCAACATTAGCGACTTTTAGTTTAAAAAGCGTCTTCGGAAGGATTCAGTACACAAATTTAGATGAAAGAAGGCCTAAGAAAATCAACATGATATCCCATTTCCACAACATTGTATAACCTCAAGGAATCATAGTCGCACTGAAATGACTACAGTAGGGATGGAAAGCACTTACAAGTATAAAAAATGATCATCATCATAGGAAAGGTTGAAAGAAAATAAAAGTGCTGGACAAGCAAAGAGTAGAAAGGTTGTGAAATTGTGGCTACAACACATTGGGCAATAGGGGGATTGGTTATGGCAAACAGCCCAAATGGATGAAGGCAGGCATAGAGTACTATTAAAATGGTCTAAAAATATAATGAAGTAACTTTAAAGTGATAGCTAACAGGAAGAACAAAACAAGGATGAAAAAAAGAGAGAAAAGTATGAGCAATAGGAAGACCAAGAAATTCACAAACTAATGCGTATCGTGCCGTGTTCCATCAAAACGACTTATGGAGCAGAAACCTTTTCAGGATAGACAAGTTACAATTCTAACAGAGTTTTCTAGTTCCGATGCTCTAATGACTGACTTTTAGGATAATAAATCTATCCAGCGAGATATTTCGATCTAGACCATAAATTATTCCCCTATGACAACAACAAACCAAGCATCAAGAATCCCAGTCTCCCATAAGAATAGTGTGTCCTGGTGATATTGCGCATCGCACATAACCAACCATTCAAGCCGGGCGACGTTTGCGTACTTGCACTGAAGTGATAACTTCGAAGAATACGGAAACAAAAGAATAAACTAACGGTACAAAAAGTGATGCTGTTCCAGCAGGGGCCTGGGGTATGGATTTTGTAGGTAAGCGAAGTACGTCTTCTACACTACCTACGTACTCAGTAAAGGCCCTGAGAGTAAAAGTATAATTCTCTTACGATATAAAGGAGCATCCCCAAAACCAGGCCAAGAAACAACAAGAAGAAAAAAAACCGGAAGAAAAAGGATAAGAGAAAGAACGTTCAGGTATTTGGGAGTCTGTAAAAAAAGGTCCTTGAGTAGACGTTATCCCGACACTGAACATATTGAAAATTTTCCTAGAGAGACAGTAAACTGCCTAACTAGTCTATAAAGCGTAGGTAAGAAATCCAGGTGGAAAACATTTAAATCATATACACACTTGCCATAATTCAAACTAAACGTCTGAGACAACCGCAAAACGCCTCTAAGGAATCATGCGCACAGATTTAACAAACAAAAAAGGTGCACTGGTCTGATATAAAGACCAAGAAGCTCCTAGTTAAAAAGCACCCTATCCATCATCGTCCTGGACCCATATTCTGAGAAAAGTAGAGCATTTACTTCTACGAAACCATAACTTTATCAAGTCACAATCTAGGTCATGGAATATCAAATTGAAATCGTAAGTAGCAGGTTTCGAATTTCATGTCCTATTAAAAATGACTAAAATTTATGGCAAAATGATAGTGCCGGTGTCCCCATAAAGTACTAATATGTTCCCGGCCTCCATATCCGTTGCCAAGAGGATTTTAACACTGATTTGCAAACCTTGAGGGTACACGACTAACACCGTTGCCGAAACACAATTCTTGGCGACCGGCCTTTGAAAAATTTCGTCTTCGAACGGTAACAATGACTACAGTAAAATGGGTAACAATCGGACCAGAACTCGTCAGCGACGTTTAACAATTAAGTATCAATTTAAACACGTCCGGATAACGGAGGAAACTTCTTGTGGCAGAGGGGTACACTCTGGCCTCTAGATGTCCGCTCTCTATTAAATCATGTAGCATCACCGCATTTATGGGGCCTATCTGGACATAATTAAAAACATTTAGGGACCTAACAGACAACTCAGATGCTGCTCTTTAACAGTTTTTATTAGACGTTTACGCTACACCTAGTCACTTCCAAGTACCTTTTTATTTACTGAAACTGGAATTAAAAATCGCCGGATAATTAATTCTATTTAATGCCATTCCGTTTATTCTTGTGTTACGGGAAAACCTCATCTCGAACAGTACTACTAACAGGATGAAATCCTATTTCCGTGGCGGTAAAAACAATGAATTGCTCAACTCTGTTGAAATGTTTCCGTAATAACAATCTCTACGCCACACGACATACCTACGATTAGTATGTTAGTGCTTCAAATGACACCCTATCGCGTGAGTTTAATTGATCATATGCTAGTACTGTGTGTTCATTTGATATTTGATAAGCTGGGCAACGTTTGGCTTATGATGTAATCAACTGTCGACTAGGCTCAGAAACCATGTATCCTTTCTCTTTTGGCACGCATTCATGACAAAGATCACAAATTGTGTTATTACGACAACTGTCCAAGTCGACTATAAATGTTAGCAATAACTATTGCCACTACCAAGTCGTATTCAACATTAATTGATACTGCCCCGATGGGCAACAACGTTACAACATTTAACTGAAAATACCTACAGCTCAGCGATCACTTGGCTAACGCACACAAGTATTCCAAAAATCCCTTACAACCTAATTTACTCCTGTTGCTTTAAGATTTTTAAAATCTTATCCCAAGAATAAAAAAAAATAGAAACCAAAATACTTTACAAACCGCTAACGTGTCCTTCCTTGTATCGTAAGCACCAACGCACTATGGAGATCAGTGGAATCACCAGCTAATAAAATTTACCGGCGCAAAACAATAAACACTACGCCTGTGCATACAGACTAAATAATAACAACATTTGCTGGGCATGCTCTACGGGCGATGGCATTGATAGTCTTGCATGCTTTTCAGCGTCATGGTGTGACAGGGGTGTGATAAATACCTGACAATAAACTCTAGTTTATTAATTTCTCCGTCCAACAGTCACTTACTAGGGTTTCTATACAGCTCGATACATGTAAGGACATCGTACCTTGCGGAATATGGGTCAATAAACACATCCTAGACCACGGAACGAAACTGAACAGACATCCTGTGCAAATAGAAGTTCATTATACGTCGCAGATGTTACATAGAAAAGAGGTTTTCTCGATAGACTACTACCAGGTTTTGATTAGAATTCTATGCAATTGAAACAAAGACACTTCTATTAACTGTCAGTGATATTGTAGTCCGGTGGCTACATGCATTTCGAAGAATAAAACCATTATTCAGAAAAAAAGAAACGGGTGACCTCTTCGAGCTTTTATTACGATTGTTGTCAATGGTGGTATTGGCGATTTGCCAGTATTTATCACCACAAGTAACAGAAAACGAATTCACCACTGCCGGGGTATTGTTACTAAACTACCAATGAGGAATAACGTGGTGATACTTACTAAAGAAAGGTCAAGTGTTTTTCCAATAATTCCTGCTTAATTAAAAAGGTGTTTGCAAGAACTGTCTTGAGAAACTACTTATCGTTAACAATGGACTCTGTCGGTACAAACATCACCTTGTGCAAGGCGAGAACACTAGATTAAATTTGGCCTTCCATGCTCTGCGATTGACTGTGTGATTGATCGCACTTCTAACCTCAGTGGCCTATTTGGCAAATGTTCAATTGCAAACTTCGCTAAAACATTTCGGAGATGAGCCATGAACTTGTTAGTAAGATACATATTGGATCCGATTTACGAATATGATGAAGTAAAAGTCCTGTATTATAGTTCTGCACGCATTACCAAGAATTCCGCAGTTAGGTCTTGAAAACTGAACCAGGTACTCTACTTCAAGCCGCCGCCCCTTTAAACTCACATATAAAATGTTTAGACCCTAACATTTTCTTGTTTCATAGCAAGCGTATTTGACTATTTGCAACTTTTTACCGTTTTCACAATTTCACAAACTTGTGTTCCCTCCTTACGGGACCATACTCTCTGGGAACACATAGATCCGAAGGGCTTCCCAAACTACTTTCCTTAATTATCGGGTGAGAATTGTCAACCTCCTTGTTAACTCGAGATTCTAAGAAGCACCTTCTCCCACCTATCGCGAGATACCACATGGTCTCTTAATCGAGGATGCGACTATGACCACACCAAACCGCATCGAACCACATCAAACCGCATCAAACAACAACAAACATCAAACTTATCAAACAATATTAAACACTCAACTTAACAAATAACATCAATCATTAACCACCCCACATAACAAATAATACCAAACATGCGAGTAATAAAACATCAAATATCCAACCTAACAGACAATATCAAACATGCAACTTCTCAAACAACATGCAAAGCCGAATAATCGAATACCTCGAATGGCGATGTTGAGAATATCGCTCAGTACGCGAGAAAGACCTAATTTGCAATTACGTATTATTTTTTACACGTATGAGTCGTTACACGATTTCAAGGTAAACAAAGACTACCAAGTCGTTAAAATATTTACTAGTTAGTACTAAATAACTAATAATAAATAACTCTTACAAGTCTATGTTCAGAGTAAAATAACCTGTTTCCCACATAATGGGGAAGACCCTTCTTGAGTGGAATCTGCAGTTGCAGATTTTACGATTATCTGGGAAATACGCAGGCATTTGGTTCTAAAGCTAGGCCAACAACTTTGAATGCCCATTTTTTAAAAAATCCAAACTTTTTAATTATGCTTGTCCATACTATTGTTATGTATCTATGCTGTGCTTCTACAAGAACACATATTTTCTAGTTGATTGATAAAGGATTTGAATACACTATCACGTCGAACGAATATTTATCCTACATTCTTGTAAGGTCCAATGAACGTGCTTTTTCCCACAAGGATTTCGTATTGCACATTCAAAATATAGACAATGATTCCGTACAATTAATTGATCCCAGTTATAGCAATCGCTTTCATTAAATAAATTCATAGGCATAGGTAAGGAAAGTGAAAGGAAAATTGTCAAGTTAAAGAAAGTGAAAGGAAAATTGTCAAATTAAAGACCTTTCAACGATTCGAGAATTATAATGGATAATTATTGCATTGTGTTACGTTTCCAACTCAATGTTCGACCAGACAATAACACAGGGTCCGTATTTAACTCAATGCGTCAATAAAGAGTAGAAGACTTCGTAGACGTCTTGGCAAGCGGATCTCAGCGCGGATCTTTGTTATGTTACTACGCGGTGAATATGTGACCACACAAAGCGGCACTACCTACGAACCCAATCTCACTGTCGATGATATCTTCGTCGTGCTTCACAAAATTACGATATCAAAAGAATCGTAGCAGCAATCCGTTCAATTTTTTGTGTCCTGGGGAATTACTGGGATGTCTAAGACTACAATTAACCAAATCTGAAATTAAAGCGACTACCTAGAGCCGATTCAAAAATATCGGATACCCTCATTAACCTCCACGAGTTTCATTCATAAGACAGGCCGGGTGGCCCTGGAGACAACGAAGGGAAGGCATAGGGTGCTGGTACAGCGTCAAACTTTTTACGTCATACTGAAGAGATGGTCATTTGATTGGTACTTTGGTACCTTGGCAGGCAAGATAAAACCTAGACGAAGCAGGCGGAAGTCAACTACGTAGATAACTTGTTGCATGAAGCTTGAATAGATAATATAAAGAATCTAAGCAAATGGATGCAAGGCATTACTGAATGTACGAAGCGTATCAGTGACATAGTCCCGCCCTGACAGATGACCCTGGTAAAGTTAACTGCTTCTTGTGCTAAGTACATGTAAAGAAGCTTTACAACGAACATTTACCCCCGAGTTCTAGCCTACTACTACTGAAACCTGTTACCATTAATTAAACCACTCATCAATCCTGATGTTCACTTAACCATCAAGATTGTACTTCTATCACACGCGAAAAAGACGAATTTCACGTGATAATAAAAATATATGAGTCCTAAAAAACTGTCAGGGCAGTAGTATAACGCACTGACAATTTAGCTGGGGTGACATTCTGTTGTTTCTGTGTTACTTCAAAAACGTGAAACTCCAAAGGGTAACACTAATCTGAGTTGTCCTCGTGCAAGGGCAATTGAAAGCTACACATATAAGGTCACCAGGAATTTCGCCCTCGAATTCGAAACATGGAAACCTTGAACAGGCCCTTCAAAGGAAAACACCAAGGTATACGATGGGTAGTAGCATGCTAGATCTCCGCTTTCGAGCACCATAACGTGATTTCTTTCAGCCTTGTCTCCCTCTCCTACCATCACTATTCCTGTTTTAAGTACAGCACTTGTACACCCACAATTAGAAATGGTGTACAGCTGCCAACGAATGCTATTTTTAGTACTTACCTCGGCGGTAACGTTAACACTTGCTCCACATCGCAGCAGAATCTCGACGACTTTTAAATGGCCCCCAAGAGATGCGATATGTAAAGCGGTATTCTTTTTCTAGAAAATATAAAAACGGGCGTCATTGTGAAGCATACAGATTGAAGAAGTTCTACAGGTGGTCATTAGAAAATAGTAAAAACACCTGGACCTATCGGCTGTGAAGCCACGCAATAACGTCAACCGTATCCCGTTACGAAGAGTTCGAACTGAGAAACGGGATCACATACTCTTGCGCAATTGCTTTGGTCGGAATAACAGTCGAAACGATAGTTACTTGCGCGAATTACGACATTAAATTCAATCATTTGATGCACACCCCGAGCTATAGTGTAGAATACTAAAGCTGACATTATGGTTTTGAGAGCACCGTAACAGCTTGCTTTTAAGTTCGAACTTATGTTCTTAGTTCGAACTTATCTGCTTGCTGTGACAGAGAAGTAAGCT
The DNA here is from genome assembly GCA_010016025.2 of Alatinidae sp. Z8VKAUB7J3. Classification (NCBI taxonomy): domain Eukaryota; kingdom Metazoa; phylum Cnidaria; class Cubozoa; order Carybdeida; family Alatinidae; species Alatinidae sp. Z8VKAUB7J3. Next base: position 8,087,585 of record JAAAKM020000498.1, read on the forward strand.
TAAGTTTGAGGAAACTCCCTTATATCAATGTGGCGTGATCCTTAAATCTGTGAGTCGCTTGCAACATTCAATCACTATATACAGTGTATTTGAATATAACATGAATATTAGTTCGGCCTGAACTCCATATTAGGGTCTTGATTTTACGTAGTAATGCCTTACAAACTGATGTACCTGTTAAACCGACCTATGAAGTAAAGTTTAATCACGGTGTAAATTCAAAGTGTCCACAAACCCGCAGTGTAGCGATTAACATCCAATTCTACCCACCTAAGTAGTATGCAGGCTTAAACGAATATACAGTTTGATTTTGTGTAATGAGGTCGAATTACTAAAAGACCGTTGCACAAAACCTGGCTAAAAGCTTCTATATTTCCACTACATTAACATTTAAAGAAACAGTTGACATCTTTCTTTACGCAAGGGTTGATATTTTGTCCAAATATCAATAAGCGTTACATGAAATACTCTGGGTTATAACGATGAATCTTTGTTTTGGAATCTTTGTTACAAACGCAGAAAAAATTCACTTTATAGTCGTTTGTCCCTCGCTGGCATTCATATCCCATTTCATAATTGACAGCAAGACCCTTTACTTTCAAAGTCATGAAAATTCCCCGCACTTGTTTTTGTTAATGAGCGGAGAACGGACTACCTGTGTTCTTGACTTTCTTGGCGAAAAATATGTAAAAACGTAATTTACAATTTCCTGAATAAATCACCGAGTAATTGTTTTTATCCTTAAAATTCCCTACGATAATGGAGTTATCCGGCATGCCTTTATCTGGCAAACCCAACAATGTTATCGAATCAGGAAAAGTTCGACTTATGGGGAGTCCACTATGCGAGTTTCTGACAGAATCTTGACGGGAATACAGACAGGAATACTGACACGAAACGGTCGAATTACAAGTAGTTAGAATACATCTTATGGTAGTGCACTTTGCTTGTCGTTATGCGCTCCCCACGAGCTGACAGTTGTTCCGCACAACAAATCATTCATGCTAATTCGTAGAGGTGGTCTAAAATTATCCATAAAATTTCATAACATCGTCATCATCATCATCTGGCGGCCTCAGCCGAGAGGTAATTGACTACACGTTGCCTGTATACAAATTTCACACCAGTAAACTACAACATCGTAAGGGCAATAACGAAGACAATCATTACGGCCACGGCTAACACGGTGGTGACTCAAACAACGCCGGGACTCGTTTTGCTAGAAAACGGCTACCCAGAAATCGTCATCAATATTGTTATTTTTAATCAAATTGCAAAGTTTTCTTCTGAACATGGCTCTATGAAGTGCCCAGTATATTTGCGACTACCGTGGATTGGGAATGTTTTCTTAAGTTTTGATAAAAAAATAAAAACGGCCCTGACCAACAGTTTTCCCAAAGTACAACCGCTTGTTGTTTATTCCACGCGAAAGCTGCTACCTGTTGCACAAAATGACGTACTACCTGTCACACGTATAAGTTTATTAGTTTATAAATTTACGTGTCACTGTGCGAGCGAATATATAGGTCGTACGTCGAAGAGGTTACAAGACAGAATCGCGCAAAATGTGCCGGCCTTCATTAGTAGACGCAGTAAAGTTTCCAAAACCGCATCACGTGAACAAAGTCAAGTCCGTAGACACTTAAAAAGACTCGGTAATACGACAGAATTTGCTTGAAAATCCATCACGTGCTCACAACTATCAAGAGCGTTCGTTTAGGGTATTAGGCAAAGCCCGATCTTCTTTTCATCTTGCCGCGTTAGAGGCCGTATTTATAAAAACAAAGAAATTTGTTACAATTTACGCCTTCTTCAAAAACACGAGCGGCAGAATAAGTATCGGTCTCGTGACTGTTGTTTTCTACGATGTGTTTCGGTCTTCTGGTTTCCTATAAATTTATCGTAAAAGCTTTCTCACTTCACTCCATACGATTGCTGTGATCAGTTTATGGCGAAAACAATAACAAAATGAATCCGTTACTCAACGCAATTTTCAAATTTTGTACCACTAACCAACTACTCAAAAACGGCAAAATTATGAAGCAACTACCATAGCCGGGCAACTATAACGGATCGACTATAATGGCGGTGATGATGGTGATGGTTATGACTGAACAATAACGGCGAAGATTATGTCGACGTCGATCAGGAGGCTGATGAAGACCACAGTAATAACTATATGTTTGTTCAGCTTCTATTTGTGTTATTGCATTTAGCAATTGTATATCCCTGTGACACCATCTTCTATATTAAAAGCACAACTATCACATTGGCTATTAAATAACATTAGGTCAATATTTGTTATTTCCATAACAGGTACCCGGATGCATGCACAGGAATTCGTTGCCCATTCGTTCGTTCGGTTTCAACATGTCATACACCAAGAAATAAATACAATTCGTAAATTTTATGGCTACATACATTATTCCATAGTTCGTAACCACAAGAAATTTTATGAAGGAAGAACGAAACGGGCTCGCTTGCAAAAATGGATTCGTTGTAACTAACAGAGAAGATGGAAATCTCTCAATTAAAGCTATCTCCGCCCCTGATAGGAAGTGGGCGTATTTTAAAGAAGTCAGTTTCAAAATCTGAATTTAAAAACTACAGAGCACATCTCATAGCAGCGTGTTACCGTTACATTTAATTTACTTAGTTTAAAACCCCCTTTGTTTCAGTGACCAAGTGTATGGTTTATAGGGTGAAGCTTTGAAGAAACCTTTCTATATTTCAGTTGCGTGAACACTTATGAATTATCGGTAAATATCTCTGTTCTTTTAACTACAGATATAGCACATGATACACAGTCCTCATGTCTATGGTTCATAGCGGAAAGCTATGAAGCCTTCCATATTTAATTGTAAGAACACTTATCTCTCTCGTATATCGTATACCTCGTATATCTCTGTTATTTTATCTACTCATATAGTACATAAAACAAGGGTCGAATTACGGGTAAAAAGGGTGATCGCAAAAATCCGACCCTTGTAGTATTTATTCGATCATTTTCACGCTCCTTATTGCGTTGACGTTGTTTGAGGAGATTCTTCTCCTATTTCGAAGACTGTTCTGACCAAACGTTATTTGCCATTGCTATGTTTGCCTTGACCTGCCGGAGTTTCAATCGCACTTTTGTCACGTAAACAAAATTTCTGATCGAACTTCGCACGAAAATGCTACCGTGAATCGCGATTCGACCATTCTTATACACAGTCCTGATATAAATATCCCCGTCGATGTCAGAGCACTATAATCGCTGCAGTCATATATTAAGCAGTGGTGCAAATCTTTGAAAGGCAAGTAATAGACTGCAAAACATGGTTCTAAGTCAAATGTTCTAAATGCAGACAGTGAAACCTTGCCACCTCAAGGTTCATGATTAAAAAGATCTTTCATTTTTGAAGAACAGGAGCCTCCCCTTTCTTAATAGGGGCTTCACCTTTTGACGTATAAGAACGCTTCGTTCATTGGAAACTAAACAATTCTACTGCCGTAAAACACAGTTAAATTTATCAAGAGAAACATTAACATAGTGTCTCGGTCCATTTTCCTACGCAGCACAGAGGTATGGCAGTATGCCTTACTCCCGAGATAAATTTTTCAACTCTTTAGTGGTAATAGTCGTTTTGTAGAAATTTATCCAAGCTTAGGTTATCCAACCTCATAATCGTCTTTTTCACGTTATCTGTTACTGGTAGAACTAAACTAGGATAAAGCTTCGCAGTCACATTAATAACTGAAGAGATATATTAAAGTAAAAATTCATCAGTCGAGTAATTTTTCAAGTTGTTGAAATTCATAATAAATATGAACATGACCCAATACGGACATCGAAACTGTTAGCACAAGTAAGAATGGTTAAAAATCTACTTATTATAAACTTATAACAACTCTATTTCTTTGTAAAATGTGACCTTCCCCTTAATTACACTGTTTCGAACTCCTCCTTAAAGGAATTGACAACCTAACTATCACTTACGTTTATTATCCGCCCATCTATTTGTGTCTGTTACATGTCTCACAGTTTTATACGTCGAGTGACTCTAGCCCTTATATGGTATTTAACAATTTAAAAATAATTCTAGGACACTGTTTACACGAATGTAAAACCAAAACTAGTACGGATTAGTCTTGCGTTTGAACGTAATCCGCGAGTCGAACAATGAAGACACGATCACAAGAAGTTCTCGTGTAAAAATTGGAATCGGATCCAAAGATCTAAGGAACAAAAATGAGGAAGGGCACTGCCCTTACGAGGTAAATTTAGCTTGGTCTCCTTTGCCTTAATGGTGACAAGTTAGTAAACACCTACTGTTCATATTTTAATACTTCATTTCAGTGCCAATCGTATTACAATAGAATGGATCGTTGCTTTGTGCAATTCAAATAAAGTGCAGCACCGTGGATCTAAAGTTGTTCCGGTCTCGTCTGAACGCGAATCGACATTAGTCCGATCTCGTATAAACAGGGTCTAATTTATTATATTTTTTAATGGTACGGTGAAAGTTAATAAAGGGTTCACTTCATACTGTACTATTAGACCATGGTTAAGTTAAAATACTTTCTTAGAATCGTGCTCTGTCTTAATTTTCTCATAAACAAAAGGTTCCGTTGTCCAATTTGTCCTTTATCTAAACTGATAGGGGACTGCTTTACTTGGGTTCACTGTTACAAGAACTCCAAAACAACAATATTTCTTAATATTCAAGTCTCGTTTGTATGATGTATAAGGGACCGTTAAGAAATCGTGCAAGAATAACTGGAGGCTGACGTCACCTCGATAATCAAGAATCGCGAAGCTTATATAAATTACCAACCTTTTATACAAAAAATGGTGTTATGTAAGCGTGCTTTAAAAAAAAATTCGGAAGGGCGAAGGCTTAAAATGTTCTTCGACATTTGGAAAAAGCCACAAAAGTTCCTATAACGTACTTGGTTTAAAATGGTAAAGCCTAGTGTTCTTTAAAAGCTAGTTCCCAAATGTAGTATCTAGGTCACAAATTGAAACAGCAAATGGCATAGGAACGTCGTAAAAGGACAAACTAAAGACTGGAATGTAAACACCATACCCATTTCCATGCACTTACAGCAGTGTATACATCACTACAGACTCTAGAATGTTCTTCGTATTAGGTCAACTTAGGGCTTCTCGTTCTTACGATGTTCTTAACTTTTACAGCTTTAACGGTTGCATTTTTTGTGCAATACGAGTACACTTGTTGTAGCATATTTTCTGACACAATCAGTAAATATTGTAGGTGAAAGGAGTGGTTCACACCCACTAATTCCTTATCAGTGTTTACATCGATTGAATCATATTCTGCTGCGTTTCAAACACTTTGCAACCGTACGGGCGAAATACTGTAGACCGCATATCTCCAGGCCTGTCAAGTTGGGCGAAAGTGTGGTTTAAAACCGCACAAAATCTTGCTTTGCGGTTCCCAGGTTCAATTTATGACGTGGGGTTAACTGGCGTTGGCAAGTAACAGACATTCCACAGACTTGCCCAGTCTGACAAAGAAAAACACCAGAAATGAGAGATTTTAAAAGCACGCATCTCGCACTCATCAAAGACAACTCGACATATCAGCAGCTCGGTTAAATAACCATCATTTGCGTTATGCCGACCCTTGCCGTTCGATTGCACGATCAAAGACGTTCAAGCATCATACATGTCTGTTTATTGACACAGCATTATGAAAAGTGTCTCTTGCTTACTCGCATCGCTGTAAAAATAGGCTCTTCAATAGCAATCGGAATTTCATTATCATGCAGACCCCGACTGTCTGGGGACCTGTAACATAAATACAGGAATACTATAAAATACTATTTTTCTCGACTACTTAAAACAATTCTAGGCCGTTCCCAGGCGTTACTATCGCGTAGATTGATCTACGGCGTTCCCGGTTTGGATATTCGACGATGATCACTTTAAGAGGAACTTTATCCGCACCACAGCTGTTCAGACTAACAATGCCCCCTTGAAGACTGTGGTACAGATTACTGCTTAATCATTAGCTTTCTAACTGACAAAGATCGACCATTCTTACCTTGGTGGTATCTTGAACGTTTACTCCCCTGTTGATCATGTCTTCTACTATATCAGGAAATCCTTCCCTTGACGCTAAATGCACAGCATTCAGTCCACCCTGTCAAAATATATAGAAACAGACGATGTAAAGCTAAGATTCAGATAACACCGTTTCTTCACTCGGATCGTATGATATGCTTACTGAATTCCACTGGAAATTGTGTTCGAAGTGGCTCTGTTATAAACTCTAAGCGTTTACAAAGGACGATTAACAGATATGATTCTAGCAGAGCTCTGTCTGATAATGGACTGTCAAAAAAAAATTGTGCAATTGAGTAGCTCTATAACCCAGCTATTCAACAAATGTGTGAAACTTAATCACTCCCAAGCTGATTCAAGTCTAACCAAGCAACTGCTTTTGAATGCGGGCCCCAAATAAACTTTACTTAACCGCTTGGTTTAAGCGCCATGATCACGGCCTTAAAAACAGGTGTTTTCAACTACTTTTGGCCATTGATGGCGGATCCATACATCAACAGCTGAATTCTAATGTTATCAACTGTCTGTCACATCATAACAAACATATAAAAGTTACCCGTCAAGGGGTACATTCCGGAATTATTTCTAACCTATTTATAGGGCATTATGAAACCATAACACATCAGTTTGAAAAGATTCTTGAGAAAAAGAAAATATGTCACTATAGTGACCAAGGGCCCATGATTTCTCAAGAATCTTCTAAAACTGATATTTGAGATCCTTTCATTTCGATAATACCATAATATATGCAAAAACGAAGGTCACCTCTTACAAGGAAAAAGGGGGAAGAAAAAAAGGATCATTCAGTGACGGGGCGATTTATACACATTGCATCAGGTTTTGCAAAAGGCAAGTAACTTTCCATTAACAAGATTAACTATTGATCGTCAAGAAAAAGATACAACGTACAGCCTTATTTGTCCATCAACAGGAAGAACAAAAATGGTTTGCATAGAAATTTGGCCTTGCGGCCTATTTCATCTCCACTCTCTTTCATTCAATAAAAATTATCACTCAAGACAAAACATATCCACTTAAATGAGAATGTGCTTCCAGGGCGGGGGTTAGGGGTGGAGGCCATGAAAACTTCAATGTTCAGTTTCTAAATAAGCACCTTTACAAGTCACATCCCAAGTCCTGGGTTATAAACAAATTGCAAAAAATAATATAATAACACAACAATGAAACAATGAAGTTTTTTCCACTGGCTTAAAATTTTATGACCATCAGCTATACTCACACACATTGTACACTCCCCTTCATAATTGCAGAAGAGGGGGTTATTATTCATGTTTATTATCTTTAAAATCTTTGAGATTCCTAATAATTACTATCCTCACTAAAGGTTTTAGATAAAAAAAACTTTACCTACAGATGTTTCCATGGTCATCATATATATCCACCTGTAGTGTTGCTTCCTTAACTCTGAAGTCTATCTACAGTGGATGCTGCCGCTCCCCAAAACCCCAAATAACCCCAAACAAACAACATAAACAAATTCTACTACTTAAAAGCCACTAATTAAAAAACTCATTTCAAAGCTGGCACAAGGGGAAATAAGGCTAGGTGCATCAACTATGTGAATGAGTCAATACCAGCACAAAGATAATATTACCTGATTTGTGGCTTTCACATTTACCCCCAGTTCTATGCACTCCTTCAACCTATGTGTATCTCCAAACTTGGATGCTCTCAGGAATTCTTCCTCCAGCTAAAATGAAACAGTATATTTGTTTTTTATACATCTTGTCAACAGTACCTTGTACATTACAACAATATGCCTTGCACTGACAATTACCAATACAGACTGGAAGCACAAAAATATTTGGCTCAAGTCAAGGCTGACTTCCCCTTGGCAGTACATGTTCATTTGCAGAGCAGCATGGTTATGTAAAGAAACCAATATGTTCTCTTTTTAAATGTATACAAAGGCAAGCATTGTTGTATTTGAGTTCACTTTTTAGTCAGATAACTCCATTCTACCCTCACAAGTGTCATTTATACCTAGTCATACCTCTATATAAAGGAATTGCCTTTGCCTGCTGCCCAAAGTTGTATATGTGAATACGTACATTATAATTAAAACCAAGATATTGAAATTAGGAAGCAGAATAACACAACTCCTAGTATAGGGCACGGCAGGCACAGACACTCTCTTTTCTGATGTTACACTCTCCCATTCCCACATATCCTCCCCTAGCAGAGTCTCCTATCTTTGTCTTCCCTCTTCCACGCCTGCATTCACACTCCATAACTCAAGAGATAATTCATTTAAAAGTTTCACCGTATAAAGGTGAAACTTGTATTTTAAAGGTCACAAAAGCTTTTTGATCAGGGAAGTAACAAACACTCTTACTTCAATTAATGCATTATCCCCAGGAGCCATTTAATGTAAATGTTTTATCAGCACTGGCTACAGAGCCCTTTCAATAAGAAAGCTTTATGGTGACATCTGGTTTTAAATACATTTGGATACATTTGGTGTTGGTGATCACAATGACCAAGACAATGACAACGATGATGATGATGATGATCATCATCATCATCATCATCATCATCATCATCACCATCATCATGGTAATAAGGAGGAGGAGGAGGATCATGATAATGATCATGATGATGATGATCTAAGCTGGGTTCTCAACAACTGCCAGTGAAAGTCACTTAGCTACTTCATAATTACTTTTCTTTGTAATAATTCAATTAGAAACCAGCTTTTCACAATCAAAAGTACAAACGAAAACATAGCATTGAGATCATTAACAAAACACAAACTAATCTACTGACCCAGTTATGTATCATCTACACCTAAGCAGACTTGCAAATTTAACTGATGAGGTCAGGTGACAGAAAATGTGTGACTGCCCTCTGACTAATGGCTGGTGTAATGATTGCCTACATTTTGTAATATAAAGAGACCTCATATTGTCAAATAATTTCCCTTGAGAATGGCATAAAGATGATTCCAAAATGTTAGAGAGAAATTGTTATTATAAGATTGCTACCAGCATTTTCAATCAGAAATCAATGAAACTGCAATCTCACAGTCTAACAGTCTAACAAATAACACTTCTATAACATCAAGAGGTATTTGATTACAAAAAAACCTACCAAACTGCATACCTATGAATTAAAATTGGTGATTTAGTTACATTCATTAAGAGTAAGTCATTTTTAGAACAAGTAATATATATATATATATATATATATATATACCCCCCCTCCCCCCCCGTGCCACCGCCACTGATTCTTCAAAGGTCAATTTTATGAAGATACCATTTTGATATTGAAACTGATCAATGTTGAAATTTTGTATTTACTGATTGAAAGAATTCGACAGAAGGATAAAATATGGCTTAATTTAAATCTAGAGTATGATGCAAAGATGCAAAAAACTGACTTGAACTATTTTGATCAATTTTAGCTGCAAACATGGATTTTGTGCTGTGGCTTCACTCTTACATTTGGAGCAATGTTCAGCAAAACATGGCGAGTGTACAGGATATTCACAGCATCAAAATCATTAAGAAGGATCGGAGTAAGTCAAAAGAAAAGATGTACTTTCTCTCTTCGTTGCTTACCTAACCTATTTGTTTATTGATTAATTCATTTGTCGATCAGTTGATTTATTGATGTATGGATACGTTGATTAAACAATTGAATGATTTATTCATAAATTAGCTGGTTTTTCTTTTATTCAAATTTTAAGTTGTTTGGTTGGCGGTTGATATTATTTTGAATCTGTGAATTCCTTCGATATGAATCACAGTTCTGCTACCCAAGAACATCAGGGTTTGATATCATGTTAAACAGTGGCCTTCCATCTTTTGCTTCCCACAGATCCTTACTTGTGCAAGAAATATCATTAGTGGAGACCCTTTGTAGATTTAAACACTATTTAAAACGCGTATGTGTGTGTCTTATAAAGATTTGATTGATAATCTCAATGATAAAAACCGCACCTTTACTGATTTCGTTGGTTCTATTTTTGAAACACGGCCTAAATTAGTAGAAATTGTCCTGTACTGGAAGTGATCAGTAGACACGATTACAATCTTATTTTTAGTGCCCTCTTTATGTATTAATCTTTTGTATTAATTTGGGGGTTTCAATTCTCTTCTTCATAATGCTTCAAGACTCGGTGTATAAATGTCTCCTCGATGTGATAATGCCTTGAATTCTTCAAGATTGTATCACATTGTTCAAAATGTTATGTCATTGGTCCTTGAGTCCAGTATGCTCACAAAAGCGGGATAGCATATGTCGAGCTGTTTGCCCCACATTGGACGCGTCATTTCGAACTCCATTTCGAACACTATTTGGAATAATCTTTTTGACTGGTGGTTTAAGAGAGGACAATGTTGTCCTTAGTAATACAAAGAGTTGTTATAACTGTGCAGGGAGCATTGATGTAATGAACAAGTACTTATTACTATTTGATATTATTATGCATTTGAAGAAATTGGTTGATTGTATTGTTTGAAGAGATGAGCCCTTCAGGGAATTCATAGCGGTCCAGAATCCAATTAGACATTATTACATCAACTAAAAAGTAATTGAGGAAAATATGAGCACTGTTTGTTTAGTTAGTAATTTAGGATCGACGTGAGTGGGACCAAAATTAAAAATAATTTAAACATGTTTATTGGCTGTGCAGGCATGTTCTGTGCAGCATAGAGCATTTATTTCAGAACTTGTAAACCGAACTAAAGGATATCAACATCGTGTACAGAATTAAAGATTCCTTACCTTTTTTACTACAGTTTTATATGCAAACTTTTCGACCATCAACAAACACTATCAAGAATGAGCTGACTTATCCACTCTCTCTGTAGTAACTTTGCCATCGACATAGGTACCTTAAGCGTCGCCCCTTTTTAAAAAGCATTCTTTCATTTGCAAGATTTTCTTTAAAGGAATTTTTCAGAGAATGTAAACAAATCATCTATTGCATTTCCATGACTTGAAATTTCCACTTTTGATTTCGTAACACTCCAACAAGATGTTGTTCCCATCTGATATACAAAGAATTATGTTTTTTGAATATGAAGGGGGTGAAGTGCGTTTATTAGGGAGCGCGTTTGGGAAAAGGAGAGCGAAAACTCGAAACATGATAGTAGTGCGAAGAAATCCGGATTGCACCATTTGGTCTCTTTTAATTTTTCTCTCGGAACCAAATATCTTTAAGTAAATCACTGTTCGTTTATGGCTAAAGGGTGCGTGTTACTAAGGAGACAACAACAGTTTGAAAACTTTGACAAGTCGTCTCCACCTTTTGCAGATAAAGGGGCCTTCAGCTATTCGTAGACGCTGCTAACAAGTTCCCTTCTATTTTCAGAACGTGTCTGATAGAAGGCTTTTATGCATCGTCTTCTTCTTCCTTCTGGTGGACGTAATCATCCTCACCGCGTGGAGTATCATCTCACCATTTGAACTACAACATACGGACCTTCCAGCAAAGGTATGCGGCAAACTGTTTACATCCATCACGGCAGCAACATGCCTTTCAAATAAATCAGAGGATGCCTCTGGGTTAAGTCATGTTGACGTGAGTACCATTCTTATTTAGATTGAGAACAAGACCATTTGTATCAAAACAATAAAAGATAGATAAAAACTGACAAACGAAAAGAAAAGTGTTAGTAAAAGAGAAAGTTCAGATGACATAATCTGTAGTTGCATTTGTTGTCGTAACAGTGCAATCCACCAGACTGATAGAGCAAGGCATAGTTTGCATTTAGTATGGTTGAGAAGGATGCCTCCAAACGAGTTGATTTGTAAGTTGAAACTACCGTTAAATGAATAAACAGAGTTTCCTTAGTTCTATTATCCATTATGATGACTAAACCCCAATACAAATAATACATTAAGTCGATAAATTATAATCACTTTTTACTCAAAACAGCTTTACTTCCAAACTCTAAAATTCTCTAAACAGTCTATCGCTGTTTGCTCGAGGGCATACACATAATCTTAAATATATAATGACGTCAATTCACGTGTCTGTTTGAGGCCCAGTCTAGGTCTCAGACTACCTCTGGGCCGGGAATCTTTAACTCAACATTACGTGTTGGAGTTGGGCTCATTCCCCTCTTATCTTCAAAACAATAGTGCTTTTAGCCATTCAAAAATTCTTCTTCAGTTCTTTCATGCTGCTCTTAATAGAAGCGTTTAATGCATGTTAGAGGAGTGATTTAGCATAATTTTTAAGTATTTAATTACAAATTCTCTATAAAAAGCGGGGCTCACACCTTCCAGACAAGTTGAGTTGAACGGTTGAAAAATGACATCTTAATATTCTCATTCAGAACAAACATTTTGGTGTTCAAACAATTTGAATACGTCAATAGTAACAAATGGACTTACTTTAACGAGGTTAAAATGTGTTATCTGTAAGAACTTGCTAATATACTTGTTAGTATTACCTTTCCAGAGGGGGTAGATATCTCCAGTCCTCTCCTTGGCCAGGTTATACCACGATGCAGATTAAATGACACAGTAAGCGCTATTCTTATTAGCAGGTCACAACTTGTTGTAAATATATGAAACAGGAAATAAAACTTGACTAAATAGCAACGGTGCCGGAGTGACTCTAAAGGGGAGAAGGGGACATAACGTCAAAAAGTCTTTTAAACCGCAAACTGAAAAGGTCAATAGTACATAAAATGGACGAAAACGGACAATTTGTTAATCACAGAAGAGTATTGAATCCATCTCAATCAACCAATGGACAAAAACATACTCTACAATTGTTGGATAGGCCAAAACCTTGGGGAGTTTCTGAAAACTGGGGGTGGAGGTGGGGGTGGGGGGCGTCATTTATGGACACGAACTCATGTCAGGTTGCCAAAGATTTGTAATCTTATCGTCACGGTCTTACGATACGTGGACGCTACACAGACCTGTACATAACAAATGACCACATAATAATCTGAGTTGGAGTTTTGTGACTGCTTTACAGCCTTTGATCAGAGCACCAGAAACGAGTATCTTATAGCCTTACGTACCAACTCATAAAGTAAGCAATAATTGGTGGCCCTGACGTGAATTGAACTCGAAACCCTCTGAGTCATTAATCCAAGGGCCCTCAGTTCCTGCGCTAGTGATATAAAGTACTATTTTACTAAAGCGACTAAAGTGAGTATCTAAGTATCTCTTCTTCCTCCCAATTTCAGTTTCTTCGTATCATCCTCTAGCAGAATTTAAGGATACCTTCGAGGTGTTCTTCACTTAAACGCCTTTTTTAAATTTCAGTTCAACCATTTATCATATCCAATTTAGTACCATATGCATAAAATAATAACAGAATTTTTAAAATAATTTACGAGGTGTTACTTGATTACTATTTGGTATCTAAACAGGAAAGAATGACCTTGTATCACGATGATATTATAGTAGATGCCAATGGTCGGATAATTTTAAACTTTTTAGAAAGTCCAAACTCTTATTGATTCTTTCAAAAACACAGTCGGGTACAATGTTACATTCCCATCATTTCTGACATTTTGTTCTTTGAGAAGTGAAGATGAAACAGCTTTTAAATGCAAAATGTTCCCTCTATCTTGTGTGATGTTGATTCTTTGTACCGTGAGCAAACCTTTTGATTCTGACGATCATTCACCACAATATAAAACTAATATTTTAATGTCTTTATTATAATTAAATATACTAATGATAGTATAACTTGCAGGAAAGTGAATTAAAGTAGACTAAGGTTTGTTTTCATAAGAAATCTAAAGGATACTTGTGATTCTTTTCTACTTTTTGCAGGAAGACCCCTTACACGACCGGATCCTCGTTCCCCGTGTTCTTTATTGCTCTTGCAAATACCAGGATGAATTTATATTGACTATCTACACCTATAAGGGAATTTTATTAATCTTTGGACTCTTTCTTGCTTGGGAGACAAGGAATGTTCACATCAAAGACCTGAATGATTCCAAATACATTGGCATGTCAGTCTACAATGTGGTTGTCTTTGCTACAGTTGGTGCCATGGCATCTAGGCTTCTTGACAAAAAGCAGCATTACGAGGAGGGCTACCTTATTCAAGGGCTAGCTGTCTTCCTCTGCACAACTGCTGTTCTTGTCTGTCTCTACATTCCCAAGGTATGCTGATTACGTCTTAGTGTATATAAACACATGCAAAAACGAGATCTAAAAGTATTAACATAAATAAAATTCACTAACTTTGGTAGGAAACATCTTTCTTTACTAATTGTTAAAGCTGTTCATCTTTCCGTCAATATGTGCATCTAATCTCTATGTTTATATTTATTATTGTTATTCTTTTTATTTATATTTATTATCTTTATTTATTTATATTTATATTTATTCTTTTTAAGACAATGCTTTAAAGAATATTTATTATTCATTAACCATTTTAATTTATATATATTATATTTATATTTATTTGTACAAATATTGTATATATGTATCTATACATATTATTACAGTTCTTCTATGCATTTTTAATACATTTGTTCTAGTATCGATTTAATGATTAATTAATTGTGAATTGACTTATTAAACCATTCATTAATCTATTTATTTGACAGTGTATTTGTTTCTTATATTTATTTACTTCTTTCCCCATTTCTATTCATTGCTCTATTTACTTTGTTGTACATATGTTTTATATTTTTCATGATAGTTTCCACTAACATCGTTGCAATTCTCTTACTCTATCCATTTGTTTACTTTCCATCATCATGTGTTCTTGCATGTTTTGCAAAATTTTTTCATGCAAACCCCGCAATTTTTCTATTAACTACACACCTATAACGAGAGCACAAATTTCTAAAACACTTTGTTAATAGCATACAATTTTATTTATGAGTATCCCAATATAATAGCGGAGAACCAAAATAGTAATATTCATTCTAGAAAAACGTTTGTATTGATTGATGTGTACGAAACAGCTAAGACTCAGAGAACACAAATATGCAACATTTTTACGAAATTTGAATGATGAT
>JAAAKM020000498.1:8102729-8115872 GCA_010016025.2 Alatinidae sp. Z8VKAUB7J3
GTCGGTCCTGACCTACCTGTCGAACATTGGTACACGTGCCGAGCGAGGGCCTTGCGCCTTGAGCAGAATTCCCCTTCTAGCTGAGTTACAGTTGTGATGTGCCATAGGGTGGTTTCCCCTTGCCTTTTTCATGGAGTGCACAGTAGAAAATGACTATAAACTACGATCAGGCCCCAAATTAGGAGCCGAACTCGAATTCAAACTCAACGGCACGTGAACATTAGAATGAACGTTTTCAAAGCCTAAACCACTTCGCATACCCTAATTATAAAGACGTCGCAAATCCTAAGCTTTACCTAACCTTGGGGAGTCTGAACCCATTTTTGTAGTCAAGACTTCATTTTCAGCACATTATCCATCTGTATTCCGTGAAATGTTACTAGTAAAACGACTAGTAAACTTTTAACTATAATTTAATTCAAAATACGTCATCCATAAAAGCCAATAATGTCCTAAATATACATATTTGAAAAATATTCATTAGGGATCGCAAAATAACTTTTGAGAGTTAACGCAGTTATCCCAAATCGACGACCTCCTACAGGGTAAACAAATTAAGTCATCTAAGGATAGTTTTATATGCGAATAAAGCAGATGTTGAGAGTCTGATTTTCCCTAAGAGATGTATCTAAATGACTTTACTGAGACAAACTAGTTTAAGTGATCAACTTAAATACATCATCATGATGTCTATACACATCAAAAGCAATGAAGAGACAGAGTAGCTGTAATATCGAGTTTTTTCTCGAAGTATGCCACCCTTTACGTAAATGCTGACTGATTGCTGATTCGCGGTGGGAATGAAACACTTCAGTACTCAGGGCCGTGGCCAGCTGCGCGTATTGAATGGGGAGGGGGGGGGGGGGGGTTATGACCTATCAGAAGGGTAGGGAAAAATTAATTGACTGAAATGTAAAAGAATTATTAACTGTTACTATTGTGGGCCAAGTATGATAGCGAGAGAGAGCATCAATATTGGAAAATGGATTTTCAATAACAGAAATAATTCAGACAATGACCGATAATAAAGAGTAGATCGGAAAATTGCTATTTTCAACAAGGTGTTTAAATTTTAGCAGAAGGATCTGGCCCCTAAATGCCACTCCCTCCTTCCACCCCCTCAACACACACACACACACACACACACACACACACTTGCTACGGCCGTGTTAGTTGCACCAGAACGTCTAAATCAAATATATCCATTGCGAACACATAGTTTTCACAAGGTATCGTCAGTGAAAAATGGTTCACGTTAGAAACCACTGGCCTCGTTTTGGATAAACTCACTTTATCGACATTCCAGATGTTTACTCTTTTGCGTAAATTGAAGTCAAGCAGAGAAATTTCACCTACGTGTTGAGTGATCTAATCAAGTCTTCTCTATTAACAAAATTGGATCAATATTTATTCTTTTGCTTGCTTTTTAGATCTTTGTCATCCGGAATCTTGACAAAAATAGTCCTTGGCTTGTTTCTCGAACCACTGTTTGTACATTTGTTAGTGAAAACCAATCCACAACGCGACCTCTTTACATAGCCAGTGACTGCATGGACAGAGGGACACAAACACATTTTGAAGGTATAATGCCAGGTTATTATTGTCTCCATCCTATTTAAAATGGAACTCGAGTAATATGACATGTAAACTCAAACGAGAAATATTTGATTAGTTGCATTGTCATTAGCACACTACTGATGATGATAACAAGGTGACTTACTAAACCAATAATACATAGTAAACTGACTAACTAGCTAATTGGCTAACTAACTATGTAAGTAAGTAACTAAGTAAGTTAGTAACTAACAAACTACCTACCTAACTAACTAACTAGTTGACTAAACAACTGAATAACCAAAGAACTAAATACACAATAAACTAACTAACTAGCTAATTAACTAACTAATTATATAACTAATTAAAGAACGTACTAAGTAACTAAGTAATTAACTAACTAACTGATTAACTTCCAGGAGCCACGGTAAGGTTTGTCTAGCAAGTTCATCATGGAGACAAACATGGTAGAGCCAATCGTCGTGAACTTACCAGTGAGTTTTTTTGCTGGGAGGATTGTTATGTAATTGCTATCTAGCCCAATAGCTTACAAATCAACTAACTACCTAACTAACCAGATAAACTAACTAACTAAATAATCCGTTACTCAACGCAATATTCTAACTAGATAAAAAACAACTAACTATAATTAATCAAACAAACAACTAACTCACTCACTCACTAATTAACTAATGAAATTACTGACGGATTACTTACTATTCTAACCAACTGCAAACTCAAACAATAATTGAGAGGTAGACATAGCTACCAGTGACATCTCTCCGTGAATTTCAGTATAAATGAACTGGCTGTTAGCATAGGATGTGTTTATATTTACAGTTGTTCCAAATCCAAATTCCCTTGTAGTTGTTAGAATCATGAGATGGCTGCGTTATGCACTTCATCTCTTCAACCAACCTGACTTAGCTTCAACATATTTCCTCCGAGACCTCTTTCGCTAATACCATGCTGTATTCTTCTTGGCTTTGGCGACCACACAATTCTTCACTCGCCTTGAATTAAGTATGATATTTTAAGAGCACAGTATGTCGATTGTATGTTATTATATGCGCACACAACTACGGTACATTGCTCTGCCAACACATCTATGAGACACCCAATGATGGCTTACGTTATTTCCTTTGCTTGCCACATTAGCTTCCAGTCCCTTACCGGCGGACATGACATGATTTAGGCCGCAATGGAGACCAGGCAGTTTGCCAATTAAGTCTTGCCATGCGGTGCATCGATGTGTTCAAAACCATCCCAAGTTGTAGTGATGAGAGAAGAGGATTTCGAATAGGTTAAAAAATTACTAGACGACATTAACATGTTACGTCAGGCGTGTTTCAAACCCATGGCCGACGCTATTGCTGTTCGTTGCTACAATAAATCGCACCACGATAACATAACTTTATCTCCTCTGGTCGGCGAAACTAGTAGTCGCTTAATTGGTTAGTAAACACGCAGCGATAGCCCAAGTCTCCGCTTGAGATCCCGTTGAAGACAATTCTCAAACTTAAGCAATATTCGTTCAGAATTCAGGAACTACTGTGTGGAACTTGCTTCCTAAACAACTACTCACCTTTTAAAGCCGTTCGGCCATCAACTTGCGCATGCCACATGTAATCGCTGTAACGTTGCATCCATGCCAGTAAAATAAACCCAACAACTGTTACCAGTCTTCTGCAACGAATATATTCAGAGCAATTATTTCAGAATTTTCTTCTCTCGCCAAATGCTGACATGAAATTTTAGCGGGGCGATGTCGAAGCAGTGTTAACGATTTTTCTTTTATAATCAACAGATGGCTTAGATACTTTAAGTTCCTCATTGGACAAGCTACATTGGAAACTCTCGTCGGACTCCGATGACGAAATACGACAACTTGATCAATCTACTATGGACAAGACTTCAGAAATGCATCTTCTTCAAGACAATTCAACTCCACACTGTATGGGTAAGAGAAACCAAATTAATAGAAATATGAGGATGGAGTTTAGCTTACGTACATGCTTTATTGCTCTTGTCGTCACAGTGTAGCTCTAGAGTATGTTGACGTCAAGGCCCCTATAGCTTAGTACAATAGAACACACGTCCGATGGCGTAGGTCATGGGTTCGATCTACGATGGTTGTATTTTCTATTTTAGTGTCATTTCAAAAATATTGTAGTTGTATCAATAAAGGATAAATACAAAAATTGAGATATATAGGAAGTGGTAATAGTGATTGCTGTGGTAGAACTGATGATGTTTACGTGGGCAGTTGAATTATCACGGAACAGCAATTACAGTAATAACATTGAAAATAACAGTAATGCTGCTTTGTAAGACCCTGGCTGCTGTTAAGTTGATATGGACTGGTAATGTAACTTTCAACGTTTGGGTAGATGAAATGTTTGTTACTAATACCTATGTTTCAGATACAGAAATATTGTTAAATTCGATTAGGAGTTTTATTATTTGTACTTTTTTCAAGATTGATATTACATCTTGGTTGATAAACCACAATAGCGGAACACAACCATTGGTCTTAGGTATTGTAGCTTCCTTGTATTTTTACCACTTTTTATTTTTTTCTTTTCATTTTTTTATCTCATTTGTAATACCTTTCGAATTATTCTTGCAGTTCCAAGCAAACAAGGCTTTTGTAATTTTTCAACTGTCAGTTGCGAGCCAGTTTTCTCAATTCACTTTTTTAAATCCTTGGATGCTATCCCTAATGTCCCTATTAGCACTGGTACCACTTCTACTTCTTTCATTTTCACAATTCTTCGCTATTTCGTATTTCAGCTTGTGATGATGATGATGATGATGATGATGATGATGATGATTAATATTTATCACTATTACTATCATTATCATTATTAAAAATAATAATAATAATAATAATTTTTTTCCCCATTTAGTCAGCAAAATGACGAAAATGATTAAGTGAACAGTGAAATGACCTTTCAGTATGCTTTGTTGTAACTTAATTCGCATAAATACTAAATGGATTACTTACATTTTTCATGTTTTGAATTCAGCATGAGGTATAGTAGCATTGTTTGTTTTACATAATATCTATTTTGGTTTCCTAGGCAACAAATGCCACATTGAGGAAAAGAAGTCTGATAAGATAACGCAACAAAACAAGAATTCTATTTCAGATAAAGGAAAATCCAGCGACTATCAAAGAGGGACTCCATATCCAGTCAGAAAATCTCGCAGAGGAGCATCGATTTCTTTCGCCATTGGTATGTAGCTAAATAAAACTGTAATTTATTTCTCCTGCACACGTTTCAAGCATATATTCTGAGAACTTAGAGGCTATGAGATGTAATGATCTGTATATTTGACTACTTAAACGATTACTAGCAAAACCTGCATTGCCGTATACCTTACATTGTATCTGGTCAAGACAGTTCAACTCTATATTTTTAAGCAAACTGTATAATGTAAGGCTAATACCTACGTGTCAATGGAAGCAAATATCTGGCAAGATATCTCACGGAAGAAAAATGGTATATATCTTTAATATTTTGAAGTATTATTAAGTAATTTACAGCCGTGGCGAAGCTGTTCATTTTTGCAGAAAATGGTGTAGGACAGTGTTATAAACTTGTTGGTTTGTTGTTTTTTTAAAGAAAGTGTTCATCATTTGGAATCTTTTATATTTCGTTGTATAATTTACCAAATTAACTGATGTTACTATTACCTTTACATTAAAACATTTGACCCATCTTACCAAATCTTGATGATTTGAGTATATGAATTGCTTACCAAGTTCTTGATATCATCAAATGCATATGCACCACCATTATGATGACAGTATTCTAACAATAATATGGAGTGGGGAGGGGGTCATCTATTTATGACGTCACTCAAAGAATCAAAAGGTTTTCCCCCGGACCTCCCCTATACCACGCGGTCCGTGTTGTCAGCAAAGACCTCGCTCATTAATGTCACGTTTAATGCATTCCATAAAATGGATTCACTGCATCCATCATAAAAAAGACTTCTGATATGAATCTTCGATAAATCCGCCTTGGCACATGATCATTTTGCAATGCTCTCATTTGTATATCATGCTCTACTTTGTTTCTCGAACCAGTCTAAGTATTAATAAAGTATTGCACATATGGCACCAGAGATTTCTTGATGTGACCATAGTCAACCCCTTTGCTTCTTGTCCTTTTTCTATTTTCTGAACACAACTGATACTTCAAATAGGCATAAACACCAGAAGTAGCAAATTAAAAAACATGATACTAAAAAGGTAAACCTAGCCTTTATCAAGCTTGGGAATCTTATCCTTCCCTGTTTTGAGAGGGCCGTATTTTTAGCTTACCATTAAAAAGAGGGGATTTGAAACTTTAAAAGGGCTGTGGAGAACATTACAGGCCGTATGGTAGTTCCTTTAGGTAAGCCACGTGGCGCAGAGAGACTGGTCTCCAATTGCGTTGAGCTGAATATCGATGTCCATCGAGGGATGATTGGGAAGCAATGTGGCGATTAGAGAAATAGAGTATGTTAACACCGGGAGTTACCTAGCTCCATTGGTGGAAGGCACGCTGCGAATGTGTAGCTCACAGGTTCGAGTCCCTGTGGTAACATATTTCATACCAATATGTATCACTAATTCTCCAGTGTCTTTAAATTTTATACCGACCCCTCTCTCCCCATACCTCTGAGTGACGTGATAAATGGATGACAGCTTTTAACGGTGAAACTAGTTCTTAGCTTTAAACTTAATACTTGCGTAAAAAATTGCCTAGATTCATTAACGAATTTGAGGCTGTTTTGATCGCCTTACACTTAATCAATTTCAGATTTTATGATTTCTACATTCTGTTTATGTTGCCAGCTAACTCTTCACAGCATCATAAAAAGTATGCATCGTCCAGACACAGAAGTCGTAGTCTGATAATAATCGATGGACAACACCAGCTGCCGTTTAACTATAACTGTAAGCCATTCTCTCGCGTTGTATTAATCGAAATTTAATAACTAAAAGCACTACCACGTCAAACTAATCTTATAGTTAAATATCAACACACTTTTAAATTGTTGGAAGAAGGTTTCGTAAACTGCATAATTTATAATCATGTGACATAATTATTATAAATATGATGCACTTGATATCTAATTTCCCTATGACAACTAATAATTGAACCCTTACTAAACTTTAAAGCATTACTTATGCCTTAAATAAAACATTAATTACTTGTATATAAACTGTCCTCTCTCATTGCACACAACAATTTTGCACTAAATGCTTTCATCTAAAAATCAATTAGAGTAACTATAAAGAGCACCTGTTGTAAGGCTGATGATATTTCTGTCCTTAATGTGATAAGTTCTAACCCATTCGTATCGTCTCTCCACATTGACATTGGAAGCAAATGTATGTGTTAGCAGTCTAAGGCGACTGTTATTTTAAGTCATCATTTTCTATACTTTTTGCCTTTTTACATTCCCTGCCCGTCTTCCTGTCTTCCTGTCTTCCTGTCTTCCTGTCTTCCTGTCTTCCTGTCTTCCAGTCTTCCTGTCTTCCTGTCTTTCTTTTTATGCTCTGTGTCCTCATCTAATAATGCTCCCATTCTTAAATATGAACATGCTGCATGCCCCCCTCCCCCTCCCCCTCAATATTTCTTAACATTAACAAAGTAAGGAAAGGATGCTTGAAAGCAATAATACAGTTGCATATGATGGCAGTTACACGCAGAGTCTCCAGATACAACTGAGAAAATTATATACATTATATTATAAATCAAAGTTTGTCCTAGAAAAAGAAGGGGAATCCTTTTGATGAGATGATTGGTTTTGGTGGCAAGTATCATGCGAAAGACGAGAGACAGTTTGAATTATCGAGGCACATTTGTAGAATAAGGAACGCCTTAAAAAAATAATACCATCCTATAACTTAGAGAATATAATTGATGATCTACCATTGCACACATTTCTTAGTTGATAAAAATCAAGTACTTGACTTTGTTAACTGTATCAAAACATGAGTAATTCTTTCTTAGAAACGGATTTTTTTATACAAACATTAATGTGCTAGAAGTACGATTGCCCGATTTGTGCAAAAGCAGCATGTTTTTTGACAATACTCAAGTCTTGACAATTGTTGCAATACTCTCTATCTTCAATCTTATCTAATGCATGAAACCATCACTGATGTGAATACAACAAAAGGTACTTTCTTGCAACTGTCACGAACATTACAACGTCTACTATATAGCTTAAAAATGCGTCCAAGCAAAATTGTGCCTGTAGTCCTCTGATAAGAAAAGAAATTTTAGTTGATGTTCGACAAGCAAAGAGTGCAGAAAAACCGGAAACATTTCTTTGCATGTGAGATATATATATATATATCTCAAAGCTTCCTTGACATTGTCTCAAATAATTAATAGAAAAGTGCAAGGTATACATTTGTATCAAAGGTGCATTAATGTATTCATTGATGAGACGGCAGACGCTCAAAAAGTGTTTATATTTAAAATGGAACTCCTGTGCTACGCGCAAAACAAGTTTATGTTGTTCATTAGGTAAACAATGTCCTTGATCAGAATTGTCACAGCTGATTTTTGCATTTAGATGCATTTATATTTTGATTCTCCCGTTCTCTCAGTGGGAAACTTTAATGGCCTTTCTCGCTTGCACTGTGTCTGTAGGTATATGACGTTTCTCCAAATCGCAATTTTGTCTTCCTGTTTACGACCAGATTAACGTAAGGCCAACGAAAATAAAATTAATATCCTTGCATATAAAATCAAAACAGCTATAAATCATTAATGTAATAAAATGAAGGAAAGGACCAAACTTAATGTTTTATTGATCAAGAAAATAAAATAGCAAAGTCATTATACTCGCAAGATGTACAAGTAGCTCACCCTAACCTATCCTTTTTTTTTAAAGGCATTCTCTGAACTCAATTCTTATTTAAAAGTAGTAGTTTAAAATTAATTTATTTACGGATCTTTTAATTACTTTCATCTTGTGTTTTACTTCTGTGTGATCTCCGTCCAAGCTAAGTTGGCTAGGAATAAATGTATTGTACAGTCACCATTCATATTTTGAGTGCCATATGTTGACACGTTAACAACTAAAAAACTAACAAGTTTTCAAACCCGTTTAGTGTCCTGAGGGACAGCAATGTAGCAAGACTTGTTGCTCATACCACAAAATGTCAATGTAGTACCCCTCCCCCCTTTAGCAACAGACCCACAGCCAAGACTGCCATGCCTTCAAATGTTGACAATAATTGTACTGCAGTTTTTCTGCGGATCCATTTCGAACATTCTGGAGCAGAGTCGTAGCAAGACTAGTTACCATGCCCCACAATATTTCAATAAGGCATTCTCTTTGGAAATAGAACGACAGTCAGGTATCTTTTGGGAAGTCTTCACCCCTTCACACACACACATCAACACACACACATACACACACAAACACACACACACAAATACACACACACACACACACACGCACACAGAGAAACATTGATTGATTCACAAAGGTATGAGCTGAGTCCCTAATGAAGAAGAGACCTAACAATTTTTGCATCACAGTATTGATTCACAACCTATTATCATAAGTATTTTTAGCTTTCTTTCGTGGATTTCTTTTGACTTAAAAGTTAAAAGATACAAATTATGATAGAATTTTGGATTAATTTTAAACCGGTAACATTTCCTTTTTCACAGATGCACGAAGAGGTTCTTCTCCAATTTTGGCAACCGGGCGACCGAATAGAGAATATTCCCCAATTCCTAATAACGTCATGGATTGTCACAATGCTCAAAACTCACTTCTCATTGGAAACGAGGTTGCAGTCAACAATTATAACAATAGTGACGCACATCACTTGAAATGCACTAGCAATGGTTCTATTGGTGTACGAAATTTTGGTTACGGAGACTCAAGTAGTAATAAATCGATTGATACGAGCAAGAGCGCAGAGCGAATTGATGATATTGTGGTGACGTTTGAAGACAATGTAGAAGTAGCAGAAACGTCTTCTCCACAGGCTACTAAAACTGACAATACTTTGGAGCTGCCACGCATAGAGGTTGGAGAACCGAATTGTGTCGAGTCGACACACTTGTAGCTTGGAAGGCTCTAAATACACAGCCATACATGTTGAAGTAGATGCATTCAGAGAACCTAAGCCAGGACATGCGCAGTAGGCGAATAACTGGGTTAGAGGATGACAAACTTTCCGACACGGAAGGGAAATAGAAGAAGACGGCCAACTGCCCCCCGGGGGCCATACGATTGTTATTCTCGAAGGATTTGGCGTCACCACTATCCCAAGTCAGTTATTGACTGTAGTTCTCTTTGCTTTGCTGGCACTGATTTCACCTTGCTCGTAGGGTTGAATACCAAGTCAATCTTGGCATGTTTATCTTGAATGGTAAACTGGTCAATGCATTTGCAATGTAAGGCCAGTACAAATGAACCATATTACAACTGCAAGGAAGTGGTGTAGTTATCATGGTTATTATCAGAATTGTACGCAGAATCTCACAAATCGAGAGAATACTGTTCGCAAAATTATTTGTAGTGTTGCTCATGTAAAGCTACAGCCTCTCTTACAATTACAACTCACTCAATAAAGTTGAACAGGAAACTTTCACTCCAGGACAACCAAAGTCTTAGGATATCGAAGGGCATTTAAACGGCATGAAGAATTGATTGTTATCATATTATCAAAAATACCGAATTGAATCCAAATCGAAAATATTAAAACCCAGTTTGTTCGGACATTAGGCTTTCGGGGATTATGTTAACAGATGCTTGATTTTCGAACGATATTATTGTGTTATTTTTTGCAGATTTGATAAGCTTTGTACAAGTCTTTAATAGGATCATATTTTACTATCATCAACGAGGAAGTACTTTCTGTACATAAAGATTGATGAAAAAATTCGATCGTCAATATTTTTCGACAATTTCTGAAAATCGCAGAAGAAATTGTGTGAAACCAAACAAAAAGTTTTCAACATTTCACCTATCAAAAGGCAAATCTTAGTAATTTAATTATGTCCAAGATTGTTATCTTTTAAGCCATTGACAGGCTGATTCAACGATTCATGATCAACATAACTAGTCATGCATTATAAAACGTGCTAACTAATCCACCTAGAACTGTCTCTCAGAATCATTTTATAATCATTTATGGCTTTAAAGAAAACCACTGAAACAAGAAAGTCAATACAGGCATCGTAAATGATCAGGGAGTGTACATCTGCAAACTTTCTATCGTATAGGAAGTTGTCTTTCATGAAATAGCAGCCAGTAAAATTGAGTTCAAATTAATTGACAAAACAACCAATTCTGTTTTGCTGAATCGTCAACTTTGCAGAATGAACCAATCAGTTAAAAATTTCCAAACAGATTCCATTAAACTGTCCTTTAGTCCAGGCTCCGACTGTTTCCCTTTTTCCCATGTTGCCCTCAAGATCTCTGAGCACGGTAAAGGCATAACTCAGAAGGGACAGGTGTATTGGCATGCTCTGAAGTTTGTTAAGAAGACTTTAACAATTGACCACCGTAACCTCGTTTTCATTATGAGGTAAAGTTTAAGTTACCAGTCAATGGAACTTAATGATTGAGCTTTGGGTCTGGTTTGTACAAGTATGCAAATCCATAAAAACGTAGTTTAGCAGTTCCCTTCTCAGGATTACGAGAGTTCGTTGTGAAGTAAGATCTTGTATATCTTCTCGTTTTTACAGCGTCTATTTTGCGCATGCACAATATCAAAGTTATTAACGATAACTGCGTCAAGTGAACTTGTCTTTCCCATGCGACCTCGCGTCAAATGTCATATACAATGAACCAGCGATGTCAATTCAACGTAAGAGGTGACGTCGATTAGACATTGACGCGATATTGAGATGCATGCTGGGAAAAGACTGGTGAACAGTGGGGATCTAATCTTTCCTTGCGGAAGTTTTCCCTCCTCTCCTACTGGTGTTGCATACTCTTATTTATTGTTGTAGATAAATTACTTTGGTTTGGAGCTCCCAACACTGTCGCATAAGGATTACAATTAGTGTAACTGTGAACGAGATTTGATGATAATAGTTACATTTTATATCAGGCTTATTTGATACAAACACATCAGTAAAAACTGTACATTTTGTTAAAATAATAATTTATTGTAGTGGGAGAGTAATCTACATTTTAGAATGTATAGTCATTGTATTTCATTAATGCTGAGGATATATGTCATCTTAAAAAAGAACTTATGTCAAATTAATTAGTTTTACTGTAAATAGATAAATATGTATTATTTCATAGTGATTGATAGCTGGTAAAGAGTTTACTATTACTAGACGAGGTTAATAATGCATGGAATGTCTGCTTAACGTAGATGATACTTTGAATGTAGATACAGTACATAACACTAGATGTGTCGGAAATATCAAAGATCCTTGAAAAAGCCACACACTCAGATAAGCTCCTGCCTCAATCCAGCTGTACTCCTTTGAGTAAATGGAAAAGTTATTCGAAGTAGAGTTTACGATGTAAAGAAGAACGCTTTTACCCAGCGTCCTTTCGTGCTAAGTACATTCAAAGGTACTTTCAGCCGATATTTACTCTGCAGGTCCGACCCACTATTAACAAATTTTCGGCTCTGCTCTTCTCCCTTTGGAGTGTAGACACATAGAAGCCACATAAAGCGTTTCCGTGGTTTTTACCCATCATAGCCACGTCCCAATTTGACACATTGGTACATTTTAGTAGAACAGAGTTCGCATCCTACTCAACTGTATTACAGCACGATCGAGGTTTGAGCATTTAAATCCCATAAGCTTTGGATCATAAGACAGCTTCCCTAACCACTCAAACACACTTCCTATACGAAACCTGTTCTATAGGCTTTATGGCCCATGGAATGGGTAATTTTCAAATTCCCAGGACGTCAGGGGTATCGAGAGTAAAAGGTGTCTGAGGGAGTGGCTAGCAGACGAGCAAAGACGTAAAACCTTAAGTATTCTGTTAATACTTGTCATTCGGTATGGAACCTGATACGGTGCCTTTTGCTCTCTCACGTTATAAAAAAATCTGTTAATGTTGTTAGTTAAGTAATGGGAGAGCCAGTCGCACCTTTACCTGTAGCGAAACTCCATCGAAGAAACCAGTGTACACATTTCATTTTCGTGAAGTGCCTGATCTTCTCAATTTCAGAGGATTTTGAAGAAATAGCGCTATATTGTCATATTCCGTCTAATAGCGTTAAGGGAAGGTCAACTTAAGTCTCTTAGTCCGCCAACTTTTTATAAGCTCAAAGTTGTGGTTAAGATGAGAAGTCACAGTAGAGGGGGGAAGGGGCTCATGTACTGTCATTTTGCGTCTCTTTTCCTAATTACTAACATAAATCGGAAATTGTTCGAAAAAAGTTCTGGCGAATAAGCTTCTGAAATCTTAATGATGATAGGATACTGGCAGTCGCCTTAGACGAAACGAATGGTAACCCACGTAAGCTTCTGCAATGAGGAGTTTGCCCCTCGCCCCTATAGTCTAGTCAGGATAAAGGAATACTCGGAAGGAGGGACAAAGCCAATCCCAATTTTCACTCTGTTGGCTGATGAT
>JAAAKM020000498.1:8115972-8127597 GCA_010016025.2 Alatinidae sp. Z8VKAUB7J3
TACTTCTTTGTTAATAGGATGAGAAGATTAAAATATATACTCTGCTCTTAACTATGCGATCAGACTATAACAAATTAGAGTTATCACCTACAAGGGTATTCACTTGACTAACTACACTGATGAGTGACTACTTCTATTTAACATACTGTCTATGCCATGGGCAATACCCCTAAATGCATAAAAAGTGTTTATATTGGCTTTTAGAAATACCCTGTGGTAAGCTAGTCGTAGCCATCACTGATATAACAAGGGTGTCCTGTGTGATCTCATTTCTCGGCCCAGTGCCCACAGATGTTAATCTTCAAGATTTTAGGGATCCATTAAGGAAGGTACCCTGGTGCGTAGAAAACTGGTGGCCTCTTATGATAATGCTACTAGCTGCCGCGCCAATAGAGAGAGGGAAGGATCTTATAAGCAATAGTTTGCTTTGGACTATTTCATACCTCAGTTCATGTAGCCGTAAGCTGCAACAAGAAAGTCCCATGCATGCGGGAAACACCCTAGTGCCTGTTAGATAAGAGCGAGAGTTAAGGAAACCGCATCGGTCCATCTAGAACAAATGATCGCGAAAACTTCTTTAAGCATCCCCCAAAGCCACCGACAGTAGGGCGACCCCAAAGACTTTATGCAACTAAAAGCCAGATGAGCGATGGTGTAAATAAGGACCCTCAACGTATGTATGTTCAGCAGGGTCCACATTTCTTGGTTCTATTTCTTTGTTCGATAGCCAGTATATATGAGTTTGTGATATCAGTCAAAGCAGTTGTAATTATTCTATTTACAATCTGTATATACAAGCGATTTATTATTCTGGTATATATGTATAAAATCGTTACAATAGAGAGGGATGAAAATTTACACCGACTTTGTGTTGTATCTTTTGTGTAGAATGAAAGCGTAACTCTTCACTGTTGAATAAAAGAGGGATGTTGGGGCACGAGCAAGAAGATTGAGTAAGAAAGTCAATTCTAGATTATTTTATGCGAGGGCATTGAATTTATTAAGGAGAAAGAAATGGCTCACAATATAAAAAATTGCTTCATTGCAGGGGCGTTTTGTTTTGTTTTGGTTGTCTTCTGTCGTTGAAAATTAGGCTCTTACTTGCCCAAGCATCGACCATAGTTTGCACGCGATTCTTCTGTCATCTTCTACATGTGGTATCAGCACTGCTGAGCGAAATAGACTAATCGTCTCCATGCACAGTTGCGCAAGTTTCAACGGAAAGAGGCGTATCCTGGGCTCGACAATTGTACGAGTGAGTCACTGAATTGCAACGTAACGATGGTATGAGCTTTATTTTCTGTAAGTTACAATCACGAACCGAATGCGTGGTATTTTAAGTTAAATTTAGCTACTTTGAAGAAGACATGTCCTGACAAGAGTCTCTCAACGCACAGCGAACCGCTCTGTATCCCAGTCACGAGAAGTTGATGACGCATGCGACTTTGTTGTAGTCTGATAGTAAAGATGAAGAGTTAGCGTTAGTGTCTGTCGAAACTTGGCTAAGTTGGAAATAACTTGATTTGAGAGCAAGCGCCGCAGTATGCTTAAAATAGGAAGCGGGGTGATTTACAGTGTTATAACAGTGTAATAATTAAGTTTTAAGAGTTTAGATGTAGGGCCTATCAAAAGTTATCATTTTCTTCCTCTTGCATTATTGCTTTTTTGCCCCAGACTTCTGTACCCACGTCATCTACTCTTTCAAGAACAAGTCATTTCTTAATTGCGATCGAGAACAATAGAAAATAGAACACTGAGCTGAGCCACGGTTTTAGTTAGTAAGAAGTCGAAGTTCGAGAGAAACATTACTGCATAGCCAGAAAAGTATACTTGGTGGGTTTCTTTCGTTCTAGCTTAGCTGGGAGTAGTAGTAGTTGCGTTTGGTGTCACACCACTCCTTCTCAGCCAGCTCTTGAAGTACTCTAAGCACTCCAGTACGGCTTCAATTCCACCCCAACAGCTGTCTCCGGACATCGCAGATCTAAATGGTCAACCGTCTGCTCCTCCCCCAGACACCATGTCCAGTCAGGGGATTGGGCTAGGCCCTATCTATGCATGTTGCTAGCAACTCTTCCATGTCTGCAGAGCAGCCTGTTAGCTGCTGTCCGTTGCACCCTGCTTGTAACTGTCGAAACCAGGCAGCCTCTTCGTGGGATCGACTATTATTTCGCCGCCTCTGGGAGTGTCCTCCGTCCACTCCCGTCGCCAGAACTCACTCTCATTGTAGTAAGTGATCTGTGCTTTGTATATAGAATGGCCACCTCGATTTTAGTCGATTGGTATCTGGTGCCTGACTTAAGATCTTCTTTAATGGTGTGTCTTCTGGGAGTGCGTCCAATGTTTCAAACATTGCTTTTGTTACTGGGGATCTTCTTATGTTTGGAGGAGCAATAGCTTGAAGGAACGTGGCTGGCGAGTCTTTGCTGTTAAGATATTTATTTAGCAACATGCTAAACCTCTATCTACTGTATTTTCTCTGCTTCTGTCCCTACCCCCACCCCTATCGACTATCATTTTAAAAGAATCCTTACCACAATCACATCACAATAACATTACAATCACAGCAAAATTACATTACAATCACATTACAATCACTGAACAATAACATCACTACCGCATCATAACTATATTACAATCACATTACAATCACATTACAATCAAATTACAATGACATTACAATAACTTCACAATCACATCACAATCACATCAAAATCACATCAAAATCACATCACAAGCACTTACAATAACATCAGAATCACATTACAATCGCTGAGCAATAACATCACCATTGCATCATAACTATATTACAATCACATTTAAATCACATTACAATCACCTTATAATCAATTCAAAGTCACATCACAATCACGTCACAATCACTTCATAATCACATCAGAATCACATTACAATCACATTACAATCACTTCAAAATCACATCAGAATCACATCAGAATCACATCACAATCAACATCACAAGGCTATTACAATAGCATCAGAATTACATTACAATCACTGAGCAATAACAAAGCCAACATACTATAACTACATTACGATCACATAACAATCACATTACAATCAAATTACAATCACATTACCATCACTACACAATAACATCACAACCACATCACAAGCACACTACAATCACATTACAACCACTTCAAAATCACATCAGAATTACATCACAAGCACATCACAATCACTTCACAAACGCATCACAATCACTGAACAATCACATCACAATCACACCACAATCACATTACAATCACATTACAATCACTTCAAAATCACATCAGAATTACATCACAATCACATCACAATCACTTCATAATCACATCACAATCATATCACAAACACACCACAAGCACATTACAATCACATTACAATCACATTTCAATCATTTCCAAATCACATCAGATCCACTGAACAATCACTTCACAAACACATCACAATCACATCACAATCACATCACAAGCACATCACAAGCACATTACAATAACATCAGAAGCACATCACAAACACATCACAAGCACATTACAATAACATCAAAAGCACATTACAATCACATTACAAACACTGAGCAATAACATCACCATGGCACCATAACAATATTGCAATCACATTACAATCACATTACAATCAAACTACAATCACATTACAATCAGTACACAATAACATCACAACCACAACATAATCACGTCATAATCACGTCAAAATAACGTCACAATCACATCACAATCACATCAAAATCACAATACAATCACATTAAAATCACTGAGCAATAACATCACTATTGCATCATTACCATATTACAATCATATAAGAATCACTGAAGAATAAAATTACCATCGTATCATAACTATATCACAATCGCATTATAATCATATCAGAATCACATTACAATCACTTCACAATCACATCACAATCACATCACAATCACATCACAATCACATCACAATCCCATTAAAATCACTTCACAATCACATCACAATCACATCACAAGCACATCATAACTATATTACAATCACATTAGAATCAAATTAGAATCACACTAGAATCACATTAGAATCAGATTAGAATCACATTAGGATCACATTAGAATCACATCACAAACATATCATAATCACGTCAAAATAACGTCACCATCACATCACAATCAAATCACAGTCACTTCACAATCACATCACAATCACATCACAATCACATCACAATCACATCACAATCACATCTCAATCACATCACAATTACATCACAACCACATCACTATTGCTTCACAATCACGGCACAATAACATTATAATTACATCATAATCACGTCAAAATCAAGTCACAATCACATCTCAATCAACTCACAATCACTGAACAATCACATCACCATCGCAAAATAACTATATTACAATCAGATTACTATCACATTACAATCACATCCCAACCTTATCACACTCAGATCACAATCACATCACAATCACAACACAATCACATCAGAATCACTGAACAATCACATCACCATCGCAAAATAACTATATTACAATCAGATTACTATCACATTACAATCACATTACAATCACATCACAATCTTATCACACTCAGATCACAATCACAACACAATCACATCAGAATCACTGAACAATAACATCACCAACGCATCATAATTATATTACAATGCCATCACAATAATATCATAATCACATCTCTATAGTTTAGCATGATATAACAATCACATTACCATCGCATCATAATCACATGAAAATGACAATGACAAAAATTGACAATGGCAATGGCAATGACAATGACAATGACAATTCAATCACATCACAATTACAACAGAATCACATTACTATCACATTACAATCACATTACTATCACATTACAATCACATCACAATCACATCACAATCAGATCATAATCACAATGACATCACAATCACAATCACAATGACATCACAATCACTGAACAATCACATCACTATTGCTTCACAATCACATCACAATCACATTACAATCACATCACAATAGAATCACAATCACATCACAATCACATCACACCATTACACATCATACAACACAATCACATCACAATCACATCACAATCACTGAACAATCACGTCACGATTGCTTCACAATCACATCACAATCACATTACACCAATATTTCATTTATGCCACAATAATACAAAATTTACATACTATTTGCATACTCTGGAATCATATTTTGATGACACCATATTCACGTTACATCCACGTAATAGTCACATTACATTGATATCAAAGGCATATCAAATTAGCAGCATAATTATTAACGCTCACAACGAAATAACATTACAGTGACATCACATCATATTAAACTTACATTTACATCTCATTAACTAGCCACTGACATCTACCGCTTATCTACATAACATTGAATTCAAGTGGAAACCATCTTCACGATTACATATACATCATACTCATACCACATTATCATAACATCTTCATCATATTTATCACATATTTACATTGTAACAATTTTATACGGCAACTAAAATTACATATATTCATAACACATTCGCATTGCATTAACATTACATTCACATTAGATTCACATGGCATTGACATGATATTCTCATGACATTCACATGACATTCACATGAAATTTACATGACATTCACATGACATTCACACATTATATTGTATTCACATAGCACGCATATCCATATCAAAATATAGCAAACAACCCTCACATCATCACATCAAGCGACCACACATTTATAACCAGAACCAGTTACATTTACACAGCGTTTTCATTACATTTAAATGAAAAGCACGTCACGCACACGTCAAATCCGACTTACATTCACATAAAATGTTTTAGACCACTCACGTCTCATTTTCCTAAAATTTCCATGACAGTACATTTTTACAAGAATTGTATCATATTGGCATCACATTTACAGTCGTCAAATTCACATTCAAATTAACATCACGTAACTTAACATTCACTTGACATCTTGATGTTGAACTTGATGTCAAACTAACATGTCACATTCACATGCACATCACACCTTCATTTCATATGCATAAAAGTCACATAACCTCCATTTGAGACAAAGCAAACAAACACTACTAACACATATCAGATTGGAAGCAGTTCACAAACAAATACATCTTACTAAAGCAAAATCACATGTACATTTGAAACAATAGGCAGTTGCACTGTTCACGATTAAGGTATACTGGACAGCATGGCAACCACCAAGCAAGCATGATAAAGGGGAAACCCTTTAAAAACGTAATCAGGCCAACTTTACTTGATCATGAATAATTAAGTAGGCTGAAGAGTACATGGGTTTGTTAGTACATCACATAACGCTTTAATCTCAACTACATTGTATCACTTTAAACGCAACGAATACAATTAATATTTAAATATCTGTGCCTGAGACGAAAGAGTAAAGGCAAATGATGACATATAATCAAATCACACGATACGATGTTACATGATACAGTACAAACTTTACATGCAACATTAAACAACAACACATTACATTATGAAACTTCTTTATCACATCGCAACACAAGACACAACATCACACAACAATACATTGCAACACACTACAGCACATTTAGCTACATTAAAACAAATTACAACATGTTACTTAAAATGGCATCAAATAAAGCTACACTACATGACATCAGATAATACCACATTTATGCCAAGTAACACTTCAGCAGGTCATATTACACACAATACATTACATCACAATACATAATACCATGTCACGGCACAACAATACACTACCATTATACAATATTTTCAACAATTAACCACCTTAACTACATTAATTTACTAACACAGCATTGAAGGACCTAACATTGTTGTATCAGATCACGGCAAATCACATCAAAGTACCACATACAATAAATTAAGCAAATCACACTGTATTAAACTCAATCAAATATATTAACACACAGTACATATCACAACAAAGGCCGGGAAGATTGAATTACATTACACGACAAAAAAATAGACAACAAACAGCTAACACAATATGACATTACACTCACAACAAGTCATATTCAAACCACGTATACATATTTTTAACATTTACATGGTAAGCAAAGGTACATCGTATTCATCACATTAATGTTTCAATTAAACACATATTACTCACATTATGATGATATGTATTTACAAACATTTATAAGAAGTTACATTTCCAATACTTTTTCATTACATTCACACCCATTACATCACATAACATTTTACTTACATTGCTTGGTATACAAATTGCAAAATACAGCACGACAACATATACAGTGCAAAGGTAGGCATCCTAGTATACTTACATCATTTCAAAATACATTACAATACATCACAAGGCATTACAGCAAACACACTACAGTACGTAACATTACAATATATGGCAATACATCCTAGCATATGGCATAACATCACATGATTATATCAATATTATAACACTTTACATGGCATTCTATTGCATCACGACATATCCATTTTTAGTTTCTTAATTCCAAAACATAGTGCACCACTTGAAATTACGGCGCAATAGACACGTAACATCACAACATAGCGCAGTATAAAACAGTTATATCTTCACATTATATTAATCACTATACTAAACTAAATGATGTCACCAGGGCTTTGCATATTCTACCTACTACGTAAATAAGATATCACACAACAAACAACGAAAACTAACACATCAGTGCAAAAACTTCCATGATATTCCACGTTTTTTCGATGAAACATTGTTTACGTAAAAGTAACTACATGCAATAATTAGATAAAAAGATAAATATGAATCATAAAGATGTACAATGACTTTCAGAGATTCAAGCAAAATGAAAGATGCAACAAAAGACAATTTGAGCTCAATGTAACAAACACCAACACTAACAGAGTGCGCACATACAGTAACAAAGAAATGTAAATGGATGCACATACTCCAGTGAATGCAATTACAAAATCTGAAATATTATTAACACAAAATAATCAGCACACAATTAGTGACAAATACGCATAAATACTATAATTTACAGATACATAAAGAGACACCATAACATAGAATGACATTTACAGATACCGCAATCTATAAAATACATGCACAGATACTATGACAAATTAGGTACATCTACAGATATTATAACATATAATATTCATTCACAGATAATTCGACGTATAACATAGATCTCTATTAAAAATGACTGTTACATACACACATGCATATATATATATATATATATATATATTGCATATATACTTTAACACGTGCACAGAACGTATAACATATTAAACACATACACAGATATTATAACATATGAGGTAAATAGAAACATAATATGGCATACCAAATGCATGAACTTATGATATACATATATATAACACATCCTACACATTGACAGACAACATCAACTGTAAGGTACATACACAGATACTATGGTATAAAAATATATATGAAAAAACGATAATAGACACAAAACATAGACTAGTACGCTATTACACAGGATACATTAAGAAATAAAAATGCGAGCGTGAATACAAACCTATTTCGGTTTCTATTTTGTAAACCATAAAGATACGTACACAGTTATTCTGGGACACATAGTTAATTTGACGTATAAATTCAGTTATTCACAGATTTTATGCAAGACACAGATTGATATAAGCACAGATATTATTATACAAACAGACAAAGCATACACCGATGGACACAGAGACAGAACAATTCTAATTTGTAAGGACGCAATGAAACACAATACTTCACACATGAATATCTGTTGTGACACACTGGTACATACTAACCACCAATCTTATATAAAAATAAATTCACATAAATTACACTGATCCTATGACACAAATACACACGCACATTATGGCACGATTGCGTATACTACACAACAGATTTTTGCATATACATCATCACACGGAGAGGAACAGGGACATTAAAAGGCATAACATTATAAAGAGATGCAAGCCAGCTATACTGTAATTTGTTATGGGAGAACACAATAATAATAATAAGGAGCTGAAGTTACAAGACAATATAGCAACGATCACAGACACACTTTAACTGGATCCTTGCACTGTGCTTCTTACATTTTAGATTAGCAAACGTTTACATAACAAAAACTTGTAGAGGATGTACAGTATTCGATGTTTCCCAATGCACCTTGACAACTAACAAACAATAAAAACAATTAAGAAACAAACACATGAAGAATACAAAAAAACCCACTAACGATCTCACTTAAAATTGTTCTAAAACTGTAAATAAGTGCAGGCACAGCATAAATTTACAACACACGAGTATTAGACGTGAATATGATCAGCATCAAACATATATTATTCCTCAACCATATCCATAGCGAAAAGGAATGAAAGTTATATTTGTACATTCTGATCAAATATAAAATAATATTTTACATCATGGAAAACAGGGGCAGATCAGATGTTGTCAGACTGAAAGTACGTTTACATTTAATAAAGTTCAAATCACTACACAAAAACAAAAACACTAATTACAATCTCAAAAAAACGAGAAATTACAATCAACACCTACGTTTTTTGCTTTTTTTAAAAAATATAACATGACTTTAAATTTTTGTATGTTACTGAGGGACAAAGCTGAGCACAACGCATTATAGATAATTGAATTGTGACGACATAAGACTATATTGATACCAAATTTAATTTGTTGCATTTTATACCATTACAATAGCTTATTGCACTCAACAGAAGACAGATACAGAAGCTACACAGGTTTACACGGACACATACACACTAACATTATTGAAACACTTGTTTAATATACTAAGTATATTGACCGACAGAGCAAAAAGACTACATCAAAGCAGACACATGGTGCATTATACAATGTAGAAAGATGTTATGGAAAGAAGCTTGAGAACGAATGTCGTATGCATATGACAATCATTCTTAAATCTCTATTAATTTCAGTAGGCAGTAAAAGTAACATACATTGTAAAAATACAAAAAAAAGATGCAATAATTTACAAATAAATACATCAACAACTAAACTCATAAACATTTATACGTTGTACGAAGAGCACAGCTACGAGTATAATTCTACAGATTCATGCATTTACAGATGCATAGATTGAAAACATACACGGGCAGGTACACAAAGATAGGGATCCAAGAGTAGGCAAATATGTAAATGTACAGACACGCAAATAAAGTGATACCTAGATATCAAAATTTACAGTACAGGACAAATGTACACACAAACACATTTATTGGTGTTTTGATACAAACGTAAAGGCATGCACAGATACATGTTAATGCACAAATTAAGGAGTAAACACACAACTAATCAAATGTACTTACATACATATATACGATGTTTAAATAAATGTGCACAAAAATATACTGGTAGGAAGTGCACAAGTTAAAGAAAAAAGAAAGAAACAAATTAAAGATACACAGGTACATGAATTTCTAAACTCAACCAAAATGTTATAAACACACAACTTTACAGATACATAACTTTACAGTTGCAAAGCGTTGCCAATAGGTGACCTTATATACACACTACTTCACAGATCCACAACATTATATAAAGCATTACAGATGCACACGTTTCAGATACACAACTTCATAAATACGTATTTGCTGATACAGATACTCAAATTTTAAGATAGACAGCTTCAACAAACACAAATTTAAAGAAAGGTTACTACACAATGCAAAAGATAAACAAATTTATAGGTACGCAAGTACACAGATACACAGTTTTTCAGATACACAAATTTACATGTATACAAAATAACAAATAGACAAGTTTAACAACGCACAAATTGACAAATACACACATTTTTAGATATACAAATTTACAGAAATGCAAATTGACAGATACACAAGTTCACATATATAAACGTTAATAGAAACATAACCTTGCCAGTAAAAAAATTAACAATTACAGAAGTTATAGGTGAGCAAATTGACAGATATGCACATTCGTAGATACACAAATTAACATGTACACAAATTGACGAATAAATCAGTTTAACAATGCACAAAATGACAGATACACATTGTCAAATACACACGTTTTTGCTATACAACCTTACAAATATACAAATTTACATATATACATATATATACACAAGCTTAAAAGCACACAAACTTACGGACTGAAGAGATAAACGTATTTAGAGACGTACAATTTACACACACCAACAGATGTACATTTTAACACACCAACAGATTTACAAGCAAACCATGTCACGATGTACAGATGAAATGTTATACGGATGCAAAGTTTTAAGAGATGTCTGATCCTACTTGGTATACTAATATGAGAATTAAGGGAGAGCATATATGCAAGATAAAAACGTGCCAGATACATAACTGAAGAAATACAAACCTATACTAATGCCACGCTACAATGATTTATATAATATGAATGATTGGGTTTTCTACCTGTTTAATTGAAGCAATATCAGAAAGTGCTAAAATACATAAGAATACACCCTACAGAGCCCTTTTACTCTAAGGAAAATTAAAGACATTTACGCACATACAACATTCATTAAAACACTTTATTCTCAAAGAAAATTATTGGGTTTTACTACACATTAATCTTATAAAGCAAGGACATCAACCTAGGA
>JAAAKM020000498.1:8138632-8162971 GCA_010016025.2 Alatinidae sp. Z8VKAUB7J3
CTATTTTCGCTATGTTGATGACCCCTCTTCTGTTTTCAAAAACGAGCAGCAAAGTGAGCAATTTCTCCAAAATACTGCCCAATGAAGTGTCAAGTATATTTGCTACTACCTGTGTTAGGGAATGTTTCCTTAAGTTTTGAGAAAAGGATAAAAGCTGCCGTGGACAAAGTTTTTCCCAGTACAACCGCTTGTTGTCTATTCGACCCAAAAAGTGCTCCGAAAAGACGTACAAATGAAAGTTTATTACTTTGTAAATTCACGCGTCGCTGTATGAGCGAATATATAGGTCTTATGTTGCAGAGGTTACACGACAGAATCGCGTAATGTGTGCCGACCTTCATTAGTAGACACAGTAAGTTTCGAAACCCCAAGGCAAAGCTAAGTCAACAGATTTCAAAACAGACTCGGCAATAGAACAGCGTTTGCTTGAAAATACAAACTTTGCAGACAACTATCAAGAGGATTCGTTTGGGTATTAGCCAAAGCCCTATCTCGGTTTCATATTGCCACTTTAGAAGCCTCATTCTTGAAAACAAAGACACCCGTGCTCAGTCTACAAAAAGAATTTGTGTACAACTTACGCGTTTTACAATAACAAGAGTAGCAGAAAATAGGTCACTCTCGCGACTTTTAGTGAAATAATGTCTTTTTCTAAGTATCAATTTTGAAGAGAAAAAGTTGACATGGCTTCTTATGCCTTACCGAGTTTACTCTTTTAGCAAATGAGAAGAGGGTGGTAAACTAGAGTTGCAAAGAGATTAGTTTTACGTGATTTAAGGCAAGATTAGTCCAAGCGCCCGTGTATTGTTTACATAAAGGAGAACTTTCTCTTAATACTATTTCAAAGCCGGAATTATCTTTTGCAATTCGAACTTCAGGGAAATGTAAGTGTTGCTGTTGCTTCTTGTCGTATGTAAACTGAAGAGCAGGATGTTATTAACTATACTTTTTGAGAAATTGATTGTAGACATTTGTGCTGACGAGAACGGCAACAGTATCGTCGACATAACGACAGTCAACGCCATGAATATAGCATTATCTCATAGTATTCATTCGGAAATTTAATTTCGTTCATTTCAATCTATATAAATAGAGTAACAGTTATTGACAGTTGGTTTATGGGGAAAGGTTTGAATGTTACGTTAAATGACGGATTTTTTTTTCTAAAGAGAGGATTGAAACACATTTTGGAGAATAGTACGCGGGTGACTGACCTCCTTCCCGATACTCGAATTATTGGAAAATGAGTAAGTTGTTGACAAATAATTTTCATCGAAAAGAGAGGATTTGAAATGTTAGTTTTGAATAGAACACTAGAAAAATAGAAAAGTAGTCGTGGTTACGGGTTCGATCCCCGGTGGTGACTTACTTTTCTATTTCAGTTATGAATAGAACACTAGAGAAATAGAAAAGTATGCCACCATTGGGGATCAAACCCGTGACCCACGCTTTCGCGGCGTGCGCTCTACCAACTGAGCTAGGTGACCTCCGATGTAAACACACTTTTATTACCCCGCAACTCAAGGAATTCGAAGATAAGGCGCTGAGGAGTAAGAGCCGTGCCCTGGCACGGGAAAAGGCACTTTACGAGGACTTGCTGGAACAGCTGGCTGGAGAGCTGGGCGCTCTGCAGGACTCAGCCCGTGCTTTGGCGGAATTGGATGTGTTGACCAACCTTGCCGAACGCGCAGAGATACTTAACTTCAGCTGCCCGCAGTTAAGTGATCGGCCGGGTATCAGAATCAAACAGGGGCGCCATCCGGTGGTGGAACAGCTCCAGTCCACCCCCTTTGTCCCGAACGACGTTGAACTCAGCGACCAGCAAAGTATGCTGATTATTACCGGTCCCAATATGGGCGGTAAATCAACCTATATGCGGCAAACCGCGCTGATTGCCTTACTCGCCCATGTCGGTAGCTATGTACCGGCGGAGCAGGCGGAGATCGGCCCGATTGACCGGATATTCACCCGCATGGGTTCCTCCGACGACCTGGCGGGAGGCCGCTCCACCTTTATGGTGGAGATGACCGAGACCGCCAACATCCTGCACAACGCCACCGGCAACAGCCTGGTTCTGATGGATGAGGTGGGGCGCGGTACCAGCACCTTTGACGGCCTGTCATTGGCCTGGGCCAGCGCCCAGCATCTGGCTGGAAAAACCAAAGCCTATACCCTGTTCGCCACCCACTATTTTGAACTCACCACCCTGCCTGACATTACCAGCAATGCAGTAAACGTGCACCTGGACGCCACCGAACATGAGGACCACATTGTCTTCATGCATAGCGTTCAGCCCGGCCCGGCCAGCCAGAGCTACGGCCTGCAGGTAGCCAAGCTGGCAGGTGTTCCCCACCCGGTGATCCAGGAAGCAAAAACCAAACTTCTTGCCCTTGAACAGGGTGAAACCCTGGTCAGGCAAACCTCGAATACGACACAGAAAATTCAGCCGGATTTATTTGCATCGCCGCAACCTCACCCGGCGATTGAAAAACTGGAGGCGTTACAGCCGGACCGGCTGACACCGCTGGCTGCGTTAGAGCTTCTCTATGAATTGAAAAAAGACCTTTAAAATCTTAAGCTTGCGGCAATGTCTTTTAGGCTCTGCTAACAGGCGCTAGGGCGTAATCAGCTTAATCTGCGGAAAGTAACTTTTGTAGCGGGCAACATGCCGGGTGATCAGCGGTGCCTTCAGAGACTTCGCATGCGCGCCAATATAAAAGTCGGGCATGGGCGTTTTCCTGTCGCCGCCCTGTTTTCTATATTTTTTAAAAACCCTACTCGTATTGAACGCAGCTTCAACCGGGATGTCCAGCACATCGATATTCAATTGTTTCAGCGTGCCCTGCAATGCCTTACAGGAACCAAAATTAAATGCTATTTCAGTAAAGACGATGGTGTTAACCGCTAACTGGTATTTTTTTGATGCCTCATTAAGCGCGTTTGAAGACCATTCACACCAATGCTCATCATCGTTGAATAGATCTAACAACACGCAGGAATCAATAAACGCTATATCAGCCTTCGCCACGCGTTAGCTCCATAATTTCCTCCGTCGTCATTTTACCCCTTGTGATACCCCGCACTTGTTCAAATGGATTATAGTCATCCTTTTTAACCACTTCGACGCGGTTGTTAACGATCACAAAATCAATATTGGTTTTGCCGGGAACAACACCTAAGAAATCGCGCACGGGCTTGGGAATGGTGGCCTGGCCTTTTATCGTTACAATACTCATTCTCTAACGCTCCTGAAAGTCATATAACACGAGCAGGATAATACTCCTGGTATTACTCGCCAACAATAATAGTAATACCTTAAAAACAGCCTTATCTGAATTTCCACTTAGTTTGGTACCCTGCTTCCCTACTTCTGATCAACCCTATTACCATCGACGCTCCAAATTTCGACCTTCCCAAGCCCAAGGTCACGAATGCCTTTCTCGATTTTTCCCCGGTCACCGACAATCACCCAGAGCAGCTTTGCCGGGTCGATCACCGCCTGTGCCTGTGATTTTACATCAGCAACTGTCAATGCCTGGTACCTACTCTTGAGGCTCGATACATAGTCATTGGGACGGTCAAATCGGTTGTTGGCCAACAGACTCCCCAGCACTGCGGAGGCCGTCTCAAATTGGCCGGGAAGCTTATTGACTTTGTTTACCACCAGCCGTGAAAGCTCCTGCGAAGTGGGCGGTTCGTCGCCAAGATAACGGTTGATTTCCCTGACCAGCTCAGCGACGGACGCTTTGGTTTTGTCGGTCTGCACCGGTGCGTAAACCAACCACATGCGCTGACCGCGGGCATCGGTGGTGAAAGTATAGGCGCCGTATGCCCATCCCTTATCTTCACGCAGATTCATATTGACCCGTGATGTGAACTGGCCACCGAGAATGTCATTGGCCATTTCCTGGGCAAGATAGTTATCATCGCCCGTCGCGGGAAACAAATGCCCGGCCAGAATGAGCGATTGGGGGGAACCGGGCTTATCCATAATGATCACCCGCCCTTTCCCCGGCAATTCCGCTCCGCCCACGCGTTTTTCCGGCACCGGACCGGCCGGCGGCTGCCAGTCTCCAAACACCTTTTCCAGCGACGATACCGCTTCCTTCAGGGTAATGTCCCCAACCATAAACAGGGTGGCGTTGTCGGGCCGAATCCAGTCACGATGAAACGCCACCAGATCCGCTCGGGTAATCGATCCGATCGACACTTCGGTCCCCGAGCCGGTATAGGGTACAGCGTAACTGTGC
Organism: Alatinidae sp. Z8VKAUB7J3; assembly: GCA_010016025.2. NCBI lineage: Eukaryota > Metazoa > Cnidaria > Cubozoa > Carybdeida > Alatinidae > Alatinidae sp. Z8VKAUB7J3. The sequence continues at coordinate 8,142,883 of JAAAKM020000498.1, forward strand.
TCCTCGCCGTACAACAGTGCCGGCAAAGTCCTGAACGCCAGTTGCACAGGCGATGCTTTTTCCTGGGCAATACCCGCCAGCCAGTGCGACCGCAACCGGTCCAATTCATCCTGAGCAAAGGCCGGGTTGCGGACAACGTCGGCGATCAACTTGAGCGACGCATCCAGGTTCGGCTTAAGGGCCGATAGACTCACCCGGCTCATATCGAGATTCGAGTCCGTTGACAGGGTCGCCCCCAACCGTTCCGCTTGGGCCGCTATGGCCAGGGCGGAACGAGTTTCTGTCCCCTCATCCATCATGTCAAGCGCATAGGACGCGGTACCCAGCGGGCGCCCGGCATTAGCCGCATAGCCCGCATCAAATTGCATCGTCATGGTTACCATGGGTACTGTCGGTCGGTTTGCCACAACCACCTTCATACCGTTTGCCAAAAGACCCTCTTCAATAGCAGGGAATTTCAGATCGGGCATAGTCCCCACCGCGGGCAGTCCCGCACTACGGTCAACCGTGGATTCCGCCGTTTCATAGTTTGGATAGGGGCGGACCGTTAACTGGTAAAAGCCCTGACCCAGCCACTTGTCAGCCGCAACAAGCACTTCCCGGGCAGTGGCATCATTCAAACGCTCCAGAGACTCCGCATAGGCGCCCGGATCCCCCGCGTACAACTCGGACTGTGCGAGCGCGGCGGCCTTGCCACCAAACCCACCGATCCTTTCAAGGCCACGCAAGCGTGACGCCATAATGCCGGTTTTCGCTCGCTTGAGTTCATCAGCCGACGGGCCTGCCGACAGGAATTTGTCCATTGTTTCATCCAGTAACCGAACCGCTTCCCTTTCATCGGCACCCTCCCCCAGGGTCACCTGTATCTCAAACAGGCTCGCCAGTTCCAACGGCTGCAAACTGACAGCGACACTGACCGCCAGCCGGTTTTGGTATACCAGTGCCTGGTAGAGGCGCGAGTTCTTACCGCCTCCCAGAATATCCGCCGCAAGCTTTAATCGTACGGCATCCCTATGAGTTCTCGGCGCAACGGCCCAACTACGGTATAGGCGAACCTGTGGCGCCTTCGAATCCACCATTTCTTCCAGGGTATTGTTCACTCGGGTCGGCACCCACGATCTGTGCGTCTTAAGCGCTGGGCCGGCGGCGATATCGCCAAAATATTTTTCCATCAGCGGCCTGGCCGTGGCTGCATCAATATCGCCGGCCAGCACCACAACCGTATTGGCGGCACCGTAGTATTCCCTGAACCAGGCCTTCACATCATCGAGGGACGCGCCGGACAGATCCTCCATTGAACCGATGGTGGCATGACGGTAGGGATGACCGACCGGGAATAACCCCTCAAGCTGACGATATTCCACCAACCCGTAGGGCGCATTATCACCCTGGCGTTTTTCGTTTTGCACCACGCCGATCTGGTTATCCAGTTTCTCCCGGGTAACCGCGCCCAGTAAATGTCCCATACGGTCGCTTTCCATCCACAACGCCATTTCCAGCGCCGGGGTCGGCACGTTTTCAAAATAATTGGTGCGGTCGAACCAGGTGGTACCGTTCATGGCGGTCGCGCCCACCGCCTCAAAGGGCTTGAAAAACTCATCGTCGTAGTTCTCCGAGCCGTTGAACATCAGGTGTTCAAAAAGATGGGCAAAGCCGGTTTTACCCGCCGGTTCGTCCTTGGAGCCCACGTGATACCAGATACCGACGGCGACAATAGGCGCCTTGCGATCCTCATGCACAATGACGCGCAGACCATTGTCCAGGGTAAATTTTTCGAAGGGAATCTCTACCTTAAGATCAATGCCACGCTGTCTCGCCGCATCGATGGTGCCCTCTGAATGTGCCGCAGAATCGACAGGCCCGTGGGGCTGGCACGCCATCAGCGACACGAGCAAACCAATACCCCGGATAATCGGTGCTAACCTCATCAAACATTTCCTCATCATAGAATGGCAACCGGCTAAAACTACCACAATAAAATACAACATGTCCCTAACCACTCACTTCCAGAGGTTCGCGTGAAGCAATATCAACCCTTTATAGCATTGATCAGCGTTATAACCGCAGGGTGCTTTAGCCGCCGCTCCGGTGAGATGGCGTAATATCGCTCCTTTATTTCGCTGGTACGGCCAACGATCTCCACTTCATATTGAGAGACAATCAACTCCTCAATCAGGGTAGCCCCGCTAAACACGCCGTAACCCGCCTGACCGAATGATTTCATTAACGCGCTGTCATCGAACTCCGCAATCACATTGACCGACAGGCGATTATTCTCCAGCCATGACAACAGCCGGTTACGAATTTCGGCATGCTTGCCCTGCAACAGGAAGGGTTTTCCCGCGAGCGCTTGTGGAAATTTTTCTCCACACTGTGCAGCCAGTTGTTTCCCCGCAAAAAAGGTCACTTCACTTTCCGCCAGCTGATGATTATACGCCTTCACATGACTACCGGCCGGGAGCGGCCGGTCGGTCAGCACGCAGTCCAGCTTATCGACAGCCAAATCCGAAAGCAAACTCTCCTGCTCCCCCTCATGACAAATCAGGCGCACCGGTTCCTTCATTTCCAGTACCGGACGCAACAGCTTGTAGGCCAACATTTTGGGAATCACATCGGTGACGCCGATGGTAAATGTTTGCCAACGAACGGGCTGCTGGGTTTTCAGGACCTGCCTGACCTCATCGCCCAGCCGAAAAATCTCCTCCGCATAGCCATATACCAACCGCCCCATTTGTGAAAGCCGTAGCCTTTTTCCGCTACGAATAAACAAATCCACGCCGATTTGCGCCTCAAAGCTGGTTAACTGCCCACTGATAGTCTGCGGTGTCAGATTAAGCCTGGCGCTGGCCCTGGTAATACTGCCGTCGGTTGCGACCGCATAAAAATAATAAAGGTGCTTGTAATTGAGTAGTGACATGGGCTTCCTTAATCGAAATTTTCGATAGAAAGCAATAAAATATTCGAATATACAGATTAATACAAGCCCTGTATAAAGTGAGCCTGACCAGGCTGCTATGAGAAGATAATGATCGTTTCCCAAACCACCTCGCCATTGAAGAACTTTTTCCGCCACGAGTCAGCATCGGGTATTTTGCTGGTACTTACAGCACTGCTGGCCATGGCTTTTGCCAATAGCCCGCTGGCTGCCCTATACGACGGTTTTCTGGAAACGCCGTTACAAATAAGAGTGGGCGAACTGGATATCGCAAAGCCGCTGCTGCTTTGGGTCAATGACGGACTCATGGCCATATTTTTCTTCCTGGTCGGCCTTGAGATTAAACGAGAGGTGATGACAGGGGCGCTATCCTCGCCATCCCAGGTCGTCCTGCCCGGAATCGGCGCTATCGCAGGTATTGCCCTGCCGGCGCTGATTTACTTTGGTTTGAATAAGGGTGACGCCATTGCCATTCAGGGTTGGGCCATTCCCTCCGCCACCGACATCGCCTTCGCTATCGGTATATTCAGCCTGTTTGGCAAGCACCTTCCATTGTCGTTAAAGTTGTTTTTATTGTCGGTGGCCATCTTCGACGATATCGGCGCAATTGTGATTATCGCCCTGTTTTACTCAACGGATCTGTCAACCCTTTCCCTAATAGTGGCAAGCACCGGCCTGGCGCTCCTGCTGGCGTGCAATCGGCTGTCGGTCAGGAGCCAGGCGGCCTATATTGTGATCGGCGTGGTGGTCTGGATTGCGGTACTTAAATCCGGCGTACACGCTACCCTGGCCGGTTTTGCAATTGCCTGGTTCATTCCGCTGAAACTGAAAAACAGCGACGGCCTGCCGATGCTGCCGCACCTGGAACACTCACTTCACCCCTGGGTTGCCTTCGTGATCCTGCCGCTGTTTGCCTTCGCCAATGCCGGCATTTCCTTTGCGGGAATTTCCATGGAGGCCGTGCTCAACCCCATTCCACTGGGCATCGCCGCCGGCCTGTTTATCGGCAAGCAGATAGGCATCTTCGGTTGCTGCTGGCTGGCAATAAAACTGGGGCTGGCCAAACTGCCGGAAGGTGCGACCTGGACGCAGTTTTATGCCGTCACAGTGCTTTGCGGCATTGGTTTTACCATGAGTCTGTTCATCGGCTCCCTGGCATTTGAAACACAGAGCATCAGTTACCTGGCGGACGTAAAACTCGGCGTACTGATCGGCTCGTTTTGTTCCGCCCTGCTGGCATCGGTACTGCTCGCGAATTCACAACCCCGTCACATCGCACTAGAGGCTCGCACATGAAAATTTTTTCCCCGGTATTAATGATCGCCTTCACCTCGACCACGGTCTTCGCCATAACCACCACACCCGTTAGCGAGCAACCGCTGCTCTCTTCCTGCGAAGCGCTGTCAGATAGCCCGAAACAGAAGGCGGCCAGCCTTTGCAACCATTACATGCAGGGCTACATTGCCGGCACCCTGGCCATTGACGAGGCCAACGCCATTGAGCTGGCTGAGGCAAGCCGGGACTGGTCTGCCTTTATGGAAAGGGTTTACCACACGCGCATTGGCGCCCGGGAAGGTCGCAACGAAGCCTCGCGGTTTCTGCACTTTTGTATTGCCGAAGGCGCCCCGGAAAACGTCATTATCGACCGTTTGTCAGCGCATTTGACGCCACCGATAAAAACCATCGAGGGATTGCGAGAGCGGCTTTACCATGCACTCAAAAGCGAGTACCCCTGTGGCTGACTGTGCCTTCAGTTGACCGCCTCCGGCCTGCCCCCTTGTCCAAAGCGATAGAACAATGCCGCCACCGCCACCACGATGACAAAAAAGATGGCACCATTGACCATCTGGGTCAACGCAACACCGACTATGCCGCCCAGCGCCCCGATCTCCAACTGGCCGACCGGTCCGAAACCACGCCCCAGGTTCCAGACCCCCACGACAGCCCCGCGATTGCCGTCGCTTACCCGGCGCTGCATAACGGTGGGCATCAGGGCATCCAGAATAGCCCAGGCTGCCCCGACCAGCAGCATTGTGGCACCGGCAACGAGATAGCTCGGCGAAACAGCAAAAAGCATCAGCCCGAGCCCAAACCCGGCAGCGGTAATCAATAGCAGCTTTTCAGCGTCAACCCGGCTGGCGAGGCCTGCCAGCCCTAACAGTCCCACCACACCACCGGCGCTGCGCAGGGCAACCAACGCGCCTAGGCCGACTTCCCCAATCGCCAGAATGTCACGGGCGAAGGAGGGTAGCAACACTTCGCTGGAATAGGCAAAAACCTCTGCCGCCAGCGCAATACTGGCAAACAGCAATACCGATGGATTACGCAGCAGGTTTAACATGATTGGGTAAAATTTCAGCTTTAATCCGGGCCGCTGCTCAAACGCCAGGCTGTCGGGATTGGCCAGGTACTTACTATTACGGGGTATAGCCTGGAGTATTAACGCGCTGATAAAGTAGGCGGCTCCCATGGCAGAAAAAGCGCCGACACCGCCGAATACAGCCAACAGCACGCCGGATGAAATCGCCCCGACAATACCAAACAGTTTATTGGCAAGTTGCTCCATGGCCATGCCGTTAACCGCCACTTTCCTGCCGACAACGTCATACACAAAAGCTTTGGAGAGCGTCGTTTCGGCCACGTCAAAGATACCGACCATAACGGCGAGACCAATAATCACGGTGATATCGATCCAACCCGATAAACTCCCGAACGCCGCCAGGACAGACATCGCCGCACCGAAATAATTGGTGGCCTGCAACAGCACCCGGCGATCCAACCGGTCGGACAGCATACCCAGGGGTATGGCCAGGAACAGCCGGGGTAAATTACGCGAGGCTATCACCAGCCCCACCCCCAGCGGTGAGCCGGTATATTCCAACGCTAACCAGGATAGGGCGACTGTACTCACATGGTTCGAATAACCGTTTAAACAAATCGATGCCCACAGGTATCGAAAACTGATGTTTCGGAAGGATGCAAACATGTTCGGCAGCGATAGTTGCATTGGACCGCCCCCGTTCCCTAACAATAGAGCTCAAAGTAATCGGTCACCCCTTCCTGCGCCTGCAGATTGACCAGATGGCCATCCTTCATCACCAGGCGCACATCCCTGACTGCGGATATATCCCTGAGTGGATCACTGCCGAGCACAACAATATCCGCCAACTTACCCTGTTCAATGGTCCCCAATTCGGAGCGGACGCCACATAAATCCGCCGATGTCCTGGTTGCCGAAATCAGCGCATCCATCGGTGACAGTCCAACCTTGACCATAAACTCGAGTTCGCGTTTGTTAAACTCATTGATGGGGGTCGAGTCGCTGCCGCAGGCAAACTTTACCCCCGCCTCCACCGCCATCAGCAAACCTTCGCGATGGGCGGTTGCCGCTCCCAGCGCTTTCTGAACTTGAAACTCAGGTAATTCGTTGATGAAATCCTCATCCTGGGTACAGCAAATGGTGGGCACGTAGAAGGCATCCTTTTCCAGTATCAGGTCAATGGCTTCGGCATCCAGCAAGCCGTGCTCAATGGAGTTCGCACCACCGCGCAACGCCGTTTTGACCCCCTCCGCGCCCCAGGTATGCACCACTATTTTCTTACCCTTTTGGCGTGCCACCTCCGATGCCGCTTTAATTTCGTCAAGCAGAAACTGCGACTCCTCCATGCTCTCACCCTGGGTCATAACGCCTCCCGTGACCATCAACTTGATCTGGTCGGCCCCGTTTTTAATGTTATCCCGCACCGCCTTCCGCATTTCCCAGGGACCATCCACTTCAAGTGCTCCCAGCGTTCCGTGACCGTGCCCGCCGGTTATCGAAATACCCTTGGTACAGACGAACAGACGGGGACCCAACATCACCCCGCTGTTAAAGGCCCTTTTCCAGGCCACATCGGCAAAGCCATCGTCTCCCACAGAGCGAACCCCGGTCACTCCGGCCCGCAGTGCATCCATCGCATTGCGTCCTGCCCGAATGGTATAGTCGTTGAGGGTTTCGGTTTCCAGGTAATTGTGTGGGTCGGGAATCAGGTCTCCCAGGTGCGTATGCACCTCCCAAAAACCCGGCAACAGATAACCACCCTGCAGGTCGATCACGCGAGTATTTTCATCCAGGGCTATCGCGTGAGGCACTGTGCTGCGCACCGTCCCTTCCGGTAAGGGTGCCCGGCCCGGTTTTATTTCCGCAATACGGTTGTTATCGACCACAATTGTCATATCCGGCTGCGGCGCAGCACCGGTGCAATCGACGAGCGTACAGTGAGTTAAAATGGTTTTCACAACAGACCTCCAAGACCGAGTTCTTCATTCAGTTGATTGTCCCTGCAGATAATCTGACCGTCGCAGTCAATCGTGCCCGTCGTCAACACCAGGTCGCAGTGCACACCGCAATCGGGTACATCACCGCCAAACCCGGGATCCTGCTCGCCAAAGCCGAAGGTGATGGCACCTAATACGTGTTCATCCTGGTGAATGCTGCCGGAGGGTTTTGCCCGCGGGTTAAGCCCCAGGGTAAAGTGGCATAGATGCCCGGCGATGGGGTCCCCCGTGCGCTCGAAATGCGCCCGTAATTCAGCCGCGTCGGCACCGCCCTCGATAGCCGTGATAACGCCGTCGGTCAGGGTAACGGTCACCGGGGCATTGACCAGGCGCCCGGGAGGAATATTTCCATCGACCACAATCTTACCGTTAATGGTGCGCTCGATCGGGGCGTTGGCAACGAAAACACCGGGAAAGAAATTCGACTCGCCCGGTTTGGAAACCATACCGTTACCGATATCGATCGGCCGTCCAAGCAGGCTAAAGCTGATGTCAGTTCCCAAATCGGAGGTGACCCGGCAGTGTGCCGTCCGCTGCCAGATCTCGCCGATACGCACTGCAATTTCATCCATACGCTGGTAATCGACATCACGAATACCTTCTATTGCAAAGTCCTCCATGCCGATAACATCCGTCGCCGTTACCCGCGTCCCCCGTTCGCGGGCCACCCGCACTGCGTCCTTTTCCATAAACATGGTCGGGCATAGTCCCAGCACCACATCGGCACCGACAATCGCGCCGGTGACGGATTCATTTAATTCCCGGGTATCGGTGGGCGCCATCCGCGGAATGACCAGCAGCTGCGTATCGGCCCCCGCATTTAGCCCCGCCGTCAAACAGGCCTCTGCAATATCCATATCGGCCCCGGTATCAGCCACGATTAAAAGCGTTTCTCCCGCTTTGACATTTGCCATGCGGCGCACAGCCGTGTCACCGAATTCACCCCAACGTAAACTTCTCATGATCTAACTCCTCATCAAAATTAAAAATCAAACCTGCGGCGTGATCACCACTCGAAAGCCGTCTGCATCGTCCCTGCCCTCAGGCTCCACCGCATCGCGGAACGTAAGTTTGGCCCTGGCTTCCTCTACGGTAAAAGCGCCACCGCGCATGCTGCGCAGCATGTCCTTTGGTGCATCAAGGTTTTCCCGGCCGTCGTCGGCATCGTAGGCATCCGCGTAGGCGGGTTGGTCGATATCAACCCCCCATACCGTGCGCAACCAGTTCCAGGCATTACCGGACATATCCAGCAAGCCGCCGGGACTGGCACCCTCCGGGAAACTGCCGACGGCGGTTGTGGTATTCAAACCGGATTCCTTGTAGTTGGCGCGTGTGGTGTCGATTTCCGTTCCCCAGGGAAAGCTGTTTCCGGCAGAAGCTGAGCCGGCGCCCCGTGCCGCCTTCTCCCATTCCGCTTCTGAAGGTAGGGTGACCCGCAGGGAACCATCAGCCAACCCGGACCACATCGCGACCTGGTCGGTATCGAGCTCCCCGCCTGCAACCAGCGTCCGGGCATGTGCTCCCAGCTTTTCATCCAGCCAACGCGTATAGGCAATCGCTTCGTACCAGCTCACCCATACCACCGGATGATTATCCAAGCCCCGCAGGCAATCCGGATGACCGGGCGCAAACCCGCTGTCTTCAACAAATGCCCGAAACTGTGCGACGGTCGTGTGGTAACGCGCCAGGTAATAGGTCGGCATCTCTATCCGGTGGCCCTGCTCACCCATGGCATAATCGCCACCGGCGATCTCAACAAAGCCGAGGCTGGGCTCCTTCGGTAAGTACCAATGGCCGGCGCTGAAGCGGGGGTCGCCCAGCGCCGCCAACGCGTTACCGGCCTTTACCCGGTCAGCCAGGGGCAAACCACCGGCGATCAACTGCTCGACAAGCAATCGACATGCCTGGGAAAGCGTGTTAAAGGATGGAGAAGATTTTGAGTTTTGCATCGCTAACCTCGTATCTGATCCTGAACTGCTAGGGGCATTCAGGGCTCGAGGCCAGTTCTTATGCAGGCAGATCGCAACCGCGTTGGTTTGCGCGCGCCCTTGTTAAGACAGCAGGAAATGTCATGTTCGTTTCACGTCCCGGCCGATTAAACTACCACCGCCGCCGGGATCAGTCAATGGATATTTAATATTGGATACAAAAACCTCTATGACAACCCGGGGGTTACGGCTTACCCCTTGACACCGGCCCGTCAAATTAATTTAGACCTAAAATATATCCCCGGCGCTTGTGTTGAACCCTCAGTAACACTAGAATGTGCCATCGTACTGAAAACCCCTGTGGAGACGGAAAATATGACATTTGTTGTCGTCGAAGATTGCATTAAATGCAAGCACACCGATTGTGTTGAGGTCTGTCCTGTCGATTGTTTTTATGAGGGCCCGAATTTCCTGGTGATACACCCCGACGAGTGTATCGACTGCGCCCTGTGTGAGCCGGAATGCCCGGTGGAAGCTATTTTATCAGAGGATGAAGTACCGGAAGATCAAACGGCGTTTATCGAGCTCAATGCCGAATTGGCCGAAGTCTGGCCGAATATTACCGAGAAAAAGGACGCGCCCGCCGATGCGGAGGAGTGGGCAGGCGTTCCCGACAAACTCAAATTACTGGAACGCTAGCCGGGCCGGTATAATAAAAACACCGGATAAAAAAAGGGGTGGCTCATTGCCACCCCTTTTTTTATCGCTGTCTTCGTTATCCGAAAATGGTTTCCCCGCTCAATCCTTCCTTTTCCATGATACTGCGTAACCGCTTAAGCGCTTCCACCTGAATCTGACGTACCCGTTCGCGGGTCAGGCCAATCTCGCGGCCAACCTCCTCCAGCGTACTCATTTCATAACCTAACAGGCCGAATCGGCGGGCAATCACCTCACGCTGCTTTTCCGATAACTCCGTCAACCAGTTAGTCAGGCTGCCGTGCAAATTACTGTTTTGCAGCAGCTCGGAGGGATCGGTAATATTCTCGCCGGTGATGTTCTCGACCATCGACTTATCGCTGTCAGGCCCCATCGGTGTGTCCACCGACGTAACCCGTTCGTTCAGCGCCAGCATCCGTTTTACGTCCTGCACCGGACGATCCAACATCTCAGCAATTTCCTCGGGCTTGGGCTCATGATCCAGCTTTTGCGTTAACTGCCGGGCAGCACGCAGATAAACATTCAGCTCCTTCACCACATGGATGGGCAAACGAATGGTGCGCGTCTGGTTCATCAGCGCACGCTCGATGGTCTGGCGAATCCACCAGGTAGCGTAGGTGGAGAAACGAAATCCGCGCTCCGGGTCAAACTTCTCTACCGCGCGGATTAACCCCAGGTTGCCCTCCTCGATCAGGTCCAACAGCGTCAGCCCGCGATTGACATAGCGGCGGGAAATCTTAACCACCAGCCTGAGATTACTTTCGATCATGCGCTTGCGCGCCGCCTCGTCACCCTTCAGGGAAAGCCGGGCGAAGTACACCTCTTCCTCTGCATTGAGCAGGGGCGAAAAACCGATTTCATTCAGGTAAAGCTGCGTGGCATCAAGCGTTTTCTGGCCCCGGGGCTCAATATCAATGCTCTTTTCTATTTCGTTTTCGGCAGCCTCTTTCGGCCCGTCAAATGTCAGAACTTCTGCTACCTCTGGATTCCCCATATTCCTGACCCTGTTTTGTAATTTAAAAAGAGTATTAAGCGTATTCAGTGCGCGAGTTGGCAATGATGGTAATGTTTATCTCCCGGTTTGTGAACATTTTTTTAAAATTTTTTCATCATTTTCACAAACTTATGTCTCTTTGCTAATGTAACTTCCACCTTTTGGGCCATTCCTTGGACGTATCCCTAAGTATTGGTCAGCTTTTGGGTTTTGGCAAATATTTCAAGGGGTCGACCGGCTTACCGCCGCTGCGGATTTCGAAATGCAGCCCGGCACCCCCGCCCGCCGTATTACCTACTTCGGCAATTTTTTGTCCCGCTTTAACTTTTTTTTGCTCCGCCACCAGGATTTTCCGGTTATGTGCGTAGGCGCTGAGGTATAAATCGTTGTGCTTTATGATCACCAGATTGCCATACCCGATGAGGCCGTTACCGGCATAGACCACTACCCCGTCGGCCGCAGCGACCACAGGCGCGCCCGCGCGGGCGCGAATATCGATGCCCTTGTTGTTTATGCCCCGATGGTAGAATTTCTTAATCACCCGGCCCGTTACCGGCCAACGCCAGGTCAATCGCGTTGCCGGCGTTGCGGCGGGTCTTGTAACCTTAACCGTCGACCTGTCAGTGGCGGGGGGACGTTTTGTTTTGACCGTCTTTTGACTGCCGGCGGCTGACGGTCTGAGGTTAATACGTTGCCCGGGCTTAATCAGGTAGGGTCGAGAAAGGCGATTAGCCCTGGCCAGTTCGCGGTAATCACGACCATACCGCCAGGCAATATAATAGAGGGTCTCCCCTGCCTGCACCACATGAACGCCCGAGGTTCGCTTCACTGGTTTTTCCAGGTCGGCTACCGGTGCGTAATTGTTACTGCTACAGGCTGCCGACACCAGGGTAACAATGGCCAGCGCCAGTATTGTTGATCGGCGGGAGGAGGGAGCCATATCAGCCGGAGAAGATAGCATGCCTGGGAGATTCAAAAACAAAAAGGCCGGTCCGTACAAGGTTGGCTCGGAAAACCGTTAACCCGACTCCGGGTTACCCGCACGGTTGATAAGGTAGAGGGTGGCGAGCCCCAATACCATGCAAAGTATCACGGCGGCCAGTTGCGGGTCGGCCTGCTGCACCACTTCGTATTGCCCCGGCCAGAGGTTACGTTCAGTCACGCCTTCAGCCGACAGTTGCTGATATTTCCAGGGCCAGACCTTATTCAGCGAGCCCAGCATAAAACCGGTTAACACGGCCATGGTCAGGGCATAAAAACGATTGAGCAACCAGGCCAGCAAATGGGTAAAACTCAGCAGGCCGGTCATACAGCCCGCGGCAAATATCGCCAACAGGGCGCCATCGAAGGTTTTGATCGCCGTGATTATCGTTTGGTACATACCCAGCAATACCAGGATAAAGCTACCGGAGATACCGGGCAGTATCATCGCACAGATGGCAATAGCACCTGCAATAAAGATGAAAGCATTACCCGGATCAACGCGGATTCCGGACAGTTGGGTAATGTAGAAAGCCAACGCCGCAGACAACAGCAGGAGTGACAGGTTTGGCCACCCCAGGCGCCCCATTTGACGTCCGATGGTGAGCGCCGAGGCAATAATCAAGCCGAAAAAATAGGCCCAAATCATCTTCGGATGATGTTCCAGCACCCAGGAAATCACCTTCGCCAGGGTGAAAATCGAAAACAGGATACCGCCGAACAGGGTAACCAGAAATGTACCGTCCAGGTGACGCCAGAAACGGGCAAACTGACCGCTCAAAAGAAGCTTAACCGCCGTTAGGTCAGCGGCACTAAGCGCTCCGATCAGACGTTGGTATATCCCGGTGATAAAAGCGACCGTGCCGCCGGAAATACCGGGCACCACATCTGCCGCCCCCATTGCCATACCCTTTATGAACAACCAATAATCAGGTTTCGTTTCTTTTTCCCTTAATTCATCCATAGACCGCGATTCAATTTCCACTGTATTCAGCCCCAATGTTCCATGAGGAGGCACTCATCTGACAGAACCGCTCAAAAGGGGCACGAAACGAACGGCCTCCAGCACCTCCTGCTCAAACTTGTTACCCCTGCGTGTCACCAGTACCAGTTTTTGTTCATGATCCGGTCCTATCGGTATCACCAACCGCCCCGCCGGCCCGAGCTGGCTCAACAACTCCTCCGGCAGCTCGCGCGGCGCAGCCGTGACAATAATAGCATCAAATGGCGATTTTTCCGGCCACCCCATACCGCCGTCGGCATGTTTCATTTTTACGTTACGGAACCGCAGCTGCTGCATTCTTTCACGGGCCAATTCCTGCAACGGTAAAATGCGTTCGACACTGAACAACTGCCTGCACAGCTGCGCCAGAATAGCCGTTTGATATCCGGAGCCGGTGCCGACTTCCAACACCCTATCCATCGGGCCGGTGGTTACCAGCGCCTGTGTCATACGCGCAACAATATAAGGTTGCGACAGGGTTTGATTGTAGCCGATCGGCAGGGCGGTATCCTCATAGGCACGGTGCGCCAAGGCTTCATCGAGAAACAGGTGGCGCGGCGTATCAAGAATTACCGACAACACCGCCTCGCTGCCGATGCCCTCTTCCCGCAGTCGTTGGACCAGGCGCTCCCGGGTACGACGGGAAGTCATACCGATACCGGACCGCTCAATATCATTCAATTCGAATTCCTCAACTGTTCAGGGGGTGGACGATTACCTGCCGTCACATCAGTATAACTGACCAACTCGCGCAATACGCTCGTGGCGTAGGCTCCCACCGGCAGCCTGAACTTCAACAGCATTTCCCGCTGACCGATATCTGCTTCCAACTCATCAACCCCAAGCGCCAGGGGCCTGCGTTCCTGCTTCAAACCCCTGTGCTCCAGGCCATGGCAAAGCGCCGGATAGCCGGCCGGAATGTCAGACTCAAGCAGCAACACCCCGGCCTGCGATGCCAGCCTGCCACGGCCCCAAAGCGGCCCTGTCGGTACCTCCCGGACCTGATCGAAGCCGACCGACTGCATAATATCACCAGGCTGCCCAAGTGCCCAGTTACCCAAACTGACCCGCTTCGACAACAACCGGTTAAACAGGTAGGATCGGGCAGCGGATAGATAGAGCCCCCTTTTACGCCGGTCGGTCACCCGCTTTCCGGCAACCAGCATTCGCTCTGCAGCCACCAGGTTGGCTCCGGCCCTGCCGAATCGCTGCGGCCCGAAATAGTTCGGCACTCCCTGGTCGGCAATTGCTGCAATTCGATCCTTTAACCACCCGGTGTCTCCCTGCAAGCCGCCGATGCGAATAACAAAACGGTTGCTGCGGTGAGCGCCGCGCCGCAGTTTCCTGCTATGCCTTCCCACCGCCAAAATGGATAGCTGCCGGTCCTGCAGGCCCTGCCAGTCCGGTACCTGCACGGTGGGCAGATAGACACTGAACCATTGCCGCGTTACCGCATGCCGGTCTTTCAATCCCGCGTAGCCGATGTCCATTGTCCGCACCCCTGACCACCGGGCAAGACGGGCAGCAACATCCGGCGTGTTCAATCGCGTTTTCTCAATGAACAGGTAGTGGTGCTCCCCAGCCCCGGTCAACTCAAACCCCAGGTCTTCGGTAACCTGGAAGTCAGCCGCGTCGGCCCGTATCAGGCCGCTGGCCTGCGGCCGCCCCAACGCATAGCAAAAATCCTGGGGGTATTCCCCGGAAGCAGCGGTCACGGGTTTTGCTTGAGAAAGCACCTGCGTCACAAAAGTTCCAGCAACACCACAGCATGGCACGCAATCCCTTCCCTGCGTCCAAGATAACCCAATTTCTCAGTGGTCGTCGCCTTAATGTTTAGCCGGGCGCCGTCGCAATTTATATCCTGGGCCAGATTATCGATCATCGACTGCTTATGGGGAGCCATTTTGGGGGCCTCGGCAACCAGGGTTATGTCGGCATTGCCCAGCCGCCAGCCGGCCGCAGCAACCAACTGTACAACGTGCCGTAACAACAGGCGGCTATCGGCATTTTCATACCGTTCATCGGTATCCGGGAAATGTTCACCAATATCGCCCAAACCGGCCGCGCCCAGCAGTGCGTCGCAGAGCGCATGTATCAGGACATCACCATCGGAGTGGGCAAGCAGCCCCCGTTCGCTGGCGATTGTAACGCCGCCGATCACAATCGTTCCGCTATCGGCCTTGGCAGCAGAAAATTTATGTACATCAAACCCGTGGCCGATTCTCATCGCCTGTCTCTCATTTCCTTCGCTGCCCTGCTCTCCGCGGTCTCCCGGCAACGTATTATAAACGCGGCCCGGTCCAAATCTGCAGGCCGGGTAACCTTGAGATTATCGCTCGCCGATTCCACCACCTGGGGCTGATACCCGCTATGCTCCATCGCCGATGCTTCGTCGGATACCGACAGGCCATCGCTTTTACATTTTTCCAATGCCCTGGACAGATCCTGCAAACGAAACATCTGCGGCGTGAAAGCCCGCCAGAGATTTTCGCGTTCCACCCCTCGCACTACTTTTCCGGACCCATCGGTTCGTTTCATGCTGTCGCATACCAAACCGCCTAGCAAGGCGCCATCCGAGTGCCGACCGGTATGGGCAAGCAGCCGATCCAGATCTGTTTTTGCTAGGCAGGGCCTGGCTGCATCATGGACCAACACCCACCCGTTCTTCAGCCCTTTTTCTCTGAGCGCGGTTAAACCGTTCATTACCGAATCGCTACGCTGTTGCCCGCCGATGACTGTTTCCACCCGGGGGTCCGTGGCATAGGCTGTTTTCCGCCACCAACTATCCCCGGCAGCAAGCACCAGCACCACGCCCAACACCTTTGGATGATCCAGTAAACAGCGAAGACTGTGATCGATAACCTGCCCATCCAGCAGCGGTAAATACTGCTTGGGGCGGTCTGCCGCCATCCTCGCGCCGACACCGGCCGCAGGCACCACCGCCCAGAACAGCTCCTGCGCTGTATCAGAATCAGTCATTGGTTATCGGGAGCCTGTTTGGGCTTTTCCGCAGCAGTCGGCAGTTGCGGCTCCGGGTTTATTATCTGATAAAAAATTTCCTGCTTTTTAACCATGCCCAATTCACTGCGCGCGCGCTCCTCTATTGCATCCAGTCCCTGCTTCAAATCGGCAACCTCCGCCTTGAGCACAGCGTTACGATCACGCAACGCCTCATTCTGCCGCTCCTGTTCGGCAATCTTGGATTTAAGCGCCCAAACTTCTGCCAGGCTGCCTTCGCCTACCCATAGCCGATACTGCAACCCCAGCAACATTAAGAAGAGCAGACCCCAAAACCATTTCATAAAAATATGGATAACAAATAGCGGCCGAAACAAAAACCTGGGCCGGAACGGCATTTAGCTAAGCTAAAAATCACTCCTTACAGCTCTCGCAAAGACGCAATGAGCGCCGAGGCGAGAGTGAGATTAACATGCTTTCACAAGCGGGTTAATCTCACCAAAAGTTACTGTCGTTGGTAGTCTTTTCGCCTTGCCTGCCCTGCGCCTTTGCGAGATCGCTGGATCACAAAGTCAGTCTCACTCAGCCCTGCCCCTTAATCTCCACCCGTCCACGATATGCAGCCAAACCACCCAGCTCCTCTTCGATGCGCAGCAAGCGGTTATATTTGGCAACGCGGTCGGAACGGCACAGCGAACCGGTTTTTATCTGTCCGGCGGCGGTCGCCACAGCCAAATCAGCTATGGTGGTATCCTCCGTTTCTCCGGAGCGGTGAGAAATCACCGCCGTAAAACCTGCTTCCTGCGCCATCCTGATCGCCTCCAGCGTTTCCGTCAACGAACCGATCTGGTTAAACTTGATCAGAATGGAATTGCCGATAGCCTCATCGATACCCCGCTTGAGTATCCGGGTGTTAGTCACAAACAAATCATCGCCCACCAACTGGACCCGATCACCCAGCTTGGCTGTTAAATCAGCCCAGCCGGCCCAATCACTTTCATCCATGCCATCTTCAATGGAAATGATGGGATGGCGGTCGCTCAGCTCGGCCAGGTAGTCGGCAAACCCGGCAGAATCAAAGGATTTACCTTCACCGCTCAGGTTGTAACTGCCATCCTGGTAAAACTCCGATGAAGCACAATCAAGCGCCAACGTAACATCATCACCCATCCGGTAACCGGCTTTAGTGACCGCCTCCTGGATAACCTCCAGTGCCGCTTCGTTAGACGGCAGGTTCGGCGCGAAGCCCCCCTCGTCGCCGACCGCCGTGCTTAAACCACGACCTCTCAGCACGGCCGCCAATGCGTGGAATATCTCTGCGCCGCAGCGCAACGCCTCAGCAAATGTGGCAGCGCCCACCGGTTGCACCATAAATTCCTGGATATCCACATTGTTATCAGCGTGCTCTCCGCCATTGATGATGTTCATCATCGGTACCGGCATGGAGTACTTCCCAGGCGTACCGTTGAGATCGGCAATATGCTGATAGAGCGGAACGCCCTTAACCGTAGCCGCCGCCTTAGCCGCCGCCAGGGAAACCGCCAGGACAGCATTGGCGCCCAGTTCCGATTTATTTTCCGTGCCGTCAAGCTCAATCATGATGCGATCAAGCTCCGCCTGTTGCGTCACATCCTGATCCAGCAATGCTTCCCGAATACGGGTATTGACGTTAGCAACCGCCGTTAACACACCTTTGCCCAAATAACGTTTGGGGTCCTTATCCCTCAACTCCAGGGCTTCACGGGATCCCGTTGACGCACCGGAGGGTGCACAAGCACTGCCGACTTCTCCACCGGCGAGCACCACATCGGCCTCAATGGTGGGGTTACCGCGGGAATCCAATACTTCTCTCGCCTTTACATCTACAATTGTTGTCATACTGACCAAACTCCTACCTAGTCACTTCGCTATAAAAAGTTAAATTATAAAAATAAGCCTGCGGACCCTATTCGGTATCCAGTGCAGGTAAAGATTTCACCAACGTATCCACCGCCTTGACCTGGGCTAAAAACGGTTCCAGTTGTTCCAGGCGTAACGCGCAGGGCCCATCGCATTTAGCCTCGGACGGCTCCGGGTGCGCCTCCAGAAACAGGCCGGCTATCGACTGCGACATACCGGCCCTTGCCAGTTGGGTCACCGCCGCCCTTCGGCCGCCGGCGGAATCGGAACGTCCTCCGGGTAGTTGCAAGGCGTGTGTCACGTCGAAAAATACCGGGTAACCCGCCTCCTTCATAATGCCGAAACCGAGCATATCCACCACCAGGTTATTATAACCGAAGCAGGACCCCCGTTCGCACAGAATCAGGTTGGAATTTCCCGCCTCCTCAAATTTCCGGGTAATGTGGGCCATTTCATGGGGCGCCAGAAACTGCGCCTTTTTAATATTGATTACGGCCCCGGTCTGTGCCATTGCCACCACCAGGTCGGTTTGCCGGGAAAGAAAGGCAGGAAGCTGGATAATATCCGCAATTTCAGCAACAGGGGTACATTGATGGGGTTCATGGACATCGGTGATAACGGGGACCGCAAAGGTCTGCTTGATTTCCTCGAAAATTTTCAGCCCTTCCTCCAGGCCCGGGCCGCGGAAAGAGCTCACCGATGAACGGTTGGCCTTATCGAAGGACGCCTTGAACACGTAGGGAATACCCAGCTTTTGCGTGGCCTCAACATAGGATTCGGCGATGCGCAGCGCCATATCCCTGGACTCAAGCACATTCATGCCGCCAAATAACACAAAGGGCAGATGGTTACCTATCCGAATCCCCTGAACATCCACTATTTTTGTCAAAGTCATTCCCCCCAGCCGACTACCCGCCCGTCAAACACCCGCAGCCTGGTTGTGATAATTGATGGCTGCCTCAACGAAGCCGGTAAACAGCGGGTGGCCGTCACGCGGCGTGGAGGTAAACTCCGGATGGAACTGGCAGGCGACAAACCAGGGATGTGCCGGCAGTTCGATCATTTCCACCAGCATATTGTCCTGGGACCGCCCGGCAATCAGCATACCCGCCTGCTCCAGTTGGGCCACATAATTGTTATTAACCTCGTAGCGATAGTGTCAGACGAAAAAAGCTTTTAAGTACACAATGTTTTCGCTATTTCGTGCAATATTCTTATTTTGTACCCCAAAAAAACTATTACATATGTATTCATATTCAAAGCATTAACAAAGTCATAATATTCAGAATTACTTGCATACGTAGTTACTATCTCACTCTCGCTGTTAACTCTGATATATTTATTAGGGAGCAATTATTTTACTTGTGATATTTCGATTCAGTCTGCCATATTACATTGTTTTGAAAAAAACTTCGATAATTCTACCTCATGTGGTTATTGATAAATATGAACATATGGCAATCTTAAAGTGAAAACAAACATTCCAGAGTGCTAATCTACAGTTAAGATCAGCAACATAAATTTATCTTTTATTTCCCCAGATTATTTATTTTACAATAGAAAATAAAATCTTAATCAATTTGGCTTTCTGCATACATTTTATTTTATCCATTGTGCTTTACTAAGGCATTAACCCTTCCAAAATACGTTTGATTTTTTTGGCAATAAAATTATTCTCCCTCTTTAGTGATAACACTTGGTTACTGTTATACATAAATGTTTATATAGTACATAAATACATAAATGTACTAAAAATGTTGTAATTTGGCAGGCTTTGGATACCAAAGCTTCCAATCTTCTCATTTCACGTGGGTAAGTATCACTTGTTACAACTTTAGATACCTGATTCTTTATTTGACGTCGATCATTGGGACCAATGTTTCCTTTCCAGGATACGTCTGCCCTATATATTTATGGCAACGAGTTGGTTGACCTTTGGGCTATCATCAAAGTTATTTTGTGCAATTTGACCTTCAAAACTTTCAATCTTCTCATTTCACGTTGGTAAGTGTCTCTTACTTATTTACCCAAAGAGTTTATGATTGTAACGTACACCCAAATTCCCTATTCTACTTTTCGTCTTTGTAAGGCATATAGACTATAATAAAGTAAATGCTTGTGTGTCTCTTTAATTCAGATCGAAGGCGAGCATTACTGTAAATTTGTCATGTGATGTAACACGATGTACGTTACTCGCCTATCTACCCGATTTTAGCTTTACATTTGAAATGGAAAAAATTTGTTATCGTCGCCCGTAACCCATGCGATATTGGGTGGACAGGGCAATTGTTAACAATTACAAAAACTTTTCCGCTCTCCCAGTCCAAGTGATGCATTGGCTATATATCGTCATCACG
>JAAAKM020000498.1:8163071-8185231 GCA_010016025.2 Alatinidae sp. Z8VKAUB7J3
CCCAACTCGTTTGATGTTTCGATGAGTAGGACTATAGCCAAACATCAGGACATTATTTAGCTTCTTCCTTCAAGAATCTCGTCACCAGCATTACTGTAAATTTGTCGTGTGATGTAACACGATGTACGTTACTCGCCTATCTACCCGATTTTAGCTTTACATTTGAAAGGGAAAAAATTTGTTATCGTCGCCCGTAACCCATGCGATATTGGGTGGACAGGGCAATTGTTAACAATCAAACTTTTCCGTTCCCGCAGTCCAAGTGATGCATTGGCTATATATCGTCATCACGCCCAACTCGTTTGATGTTTCGATGAGTAGGACTATAGCCAAACATCAGGACATTATTTAGCTTCTTCCTTCAAGAATGTGGTCACCAGGTTCCAAAGCGATTAATTCAAAAGAATACCAGCCATTCATTCTATTCAAAGATATGATACGATAAACCCTAAGCATTTTTGCTGATACTGCAAAGTCGTTTGCGAACATTTCGGATGATAATAAGAGCTGCTGTTTCTTTATCAGTATTCTCGGAAAAGACCGCAGGTTACTGAGCTTTAAGAAGGATGCTAGGTAGAAAGGACAAAGGGATCAAATCTATGCCTTTAGTGGAGACGAAGTTTGTTCTCTATGCAGAAATCTCTAGTATTTGCGCGGGAATTTCTGACCAATGTTTTCTGGAGGTTACGCCAAAAGGCACATAGGGAGCCATTGCTACGACCCATTGTTTCTTTAAACGAACTGTTACTTACAAATTACGTAACAGCATACATTTGAGTTCGGTAGGTTTGAGGATGCGAATTTCGCATTCTTAAATGATTGTTATAGGAAGATTTTGTTTCAAAGTTATGGATTCGGTGCCCAGTGAGACGTAACAAAGATTTAGTTAACGAAGCCACAAGGCATTATTAACCGGTGTGGAATGCGAGCACAGGGCGTAGAAGATAAATCAAATTAGACCTCAAGCCGTACCCAATCTATTTTTTGTGGTAATGTTTTGTGTAAGTAATCAAATTAATTTCTTTCCTTATTATCATATCAACTTTTATCTTTTATATTATGTAATATTAGAACTTATGTAATGGAAAAGGGACACCATACGTATATATGATCGTACTCCCTTTATGCAAGGAAAGAATACCATATTTTGTTCGTGTCAGGGCATCAACTTCTAGATGTATTGTAGAAATAGAGCATCCGATACTAGGCGATAAAAGCACCAGCCTATTTTGGAGGATACAAGATATATTTATATGAAAATGGCACATACTATACCTCAATGCTTCTGTCATAAGAAGGACACTTTAACAGTTAACTTGCCACCTACTAATTGTTCAGGATTGGGTTGTTTTGCATGACGAGACAAAAGCGCTTGAGTTTTAATATTAGCCATGAGAACATTGGACGAGGTAAAATGGCAAAGATTGCGAACACCGGGCCTAACAGGTAAATTAGACCTCAATCCTTACCCACTCTAATTTTTGTGGTTACGTTTTGTGTAAATAATCAGTTTCTTTTCTTTTCTTCTTCTTATTATATTAATCTTTCATCATTTATATTATGTAATACTAGAACTTGTGCAATGGAAAAGGGAAACTGTATACAGATATGGACATAGATTGACAGAGACTCTTCAGTTTTTGCTAAGAGAGCTTGCTTAACGTCGCCCAAGCGTCGCTATCAGCCTGTGATCAAAAGTATTCACTGTTTCCTCTGATGACATAGATTGACGCGCAGTATTTCGCATTCAGCAAATAATTCCTTCTATGTTTGTATTAGATATATAATAATTAAATAGAATTTGTTTACCATGTAAGTAATATCCAATATCTGATAGAAATCATGTAAGAAATATTTTTTGGGTGAATAACAGTCAAGTGTACTAAGGTGATGACATCAAAATAGATTATTGCGATGAAAGAAATTTCCGGCTATTTGTTTAGAGCCGTAATGCCTTTAAAACAAAATGTGGTAGATGTTTCCAGATGCAAGTAACTGCCTTTTCAATCTGCAAACGTTCGCAAGCACACACTTTCAATTTCACTGAGCTTATGAAAATATAAACTGGATTTGAATAACAGGGTTTTGATAGATGTGAAGTCAAACTTTGGAAGGTGTATCTCCACGATTTTTTAAGATATCGTTCCCCAAAATGGATATAATATCTATACCAGCAAGAACAATGCAATCATTGCGAAACTGATTTTCATTAAATTGTGACGTTACACGTAACTTTTCCGCAGGGCTTTTACGCTTCATACAAAATGTTTGACGAAATCCTTAGGAGTTCTCTCTGTCATTACCAGCCAGCCTTGTAATGAATAGAGAAACTCAATGAAACCTGCGTGAAAATGCTTACATCCCTACATGATATGCCATGGAAGCAAGACATTTAAGCCACCGCTTGTATGACATACTAGAGAAAATTGTAGATAGATACAATTACGGGCCTTGGTTAGTTGGCACAGCAAAGGGCGAAAAATTCACGACTGAGGGCTTTAGTAAGCGAGCCCTGTGAAACGAATCGGGCTAACGGGCTGCGACTACTTATAGAACTGGAAAAAATTAAGCGTTGAAAGGGTGATAGACCATAGAAGAGAGTGCAGATGAAGTTGGTTAGTGATGCGATCAATACTGAAGTAACCGTGGGCACTTTATTTACTAAAAGGGTCAGCTAAAGAGCAAGTTGATTACTCCTGCCAGCACCTCAGGTGTTTAATTTAATAGGTTTGACCCTGAGTTAGTGGTTGGCTGGTTATACCGGCTTTCAATTTTACATCGCGGCAGTAAAAGGGCTCCGCACGACGTCTTCTTGAGCATAACAGTATGATTTCCAGTGTAGTTTTGTTTTTTTAGGGTTGAATTGGTTCATATTTCGGTAAATCGGTGCTGACGTCAGATGTTTTTATAAGTGGCGCCGGCCGATCAAATGTTTGCATAGGCCTTCAAAATCCTTTTGAAATGGTGCTAGGAAGTGTTTGCCAATTTGCCGTCACCGGAGCGTTATGTGTAGATTCGGCTCGAGGATAGAATTTGAATTTTCCGTCTTTACATAGCTGATAAGGTATCGGTAAATTTGATCTTGGGTGTGAGAACACTCTGTTAAAGCTTATACGTACTGTTTCATCACTAGGAGTTCGCTACAGAAGAAGACCAAAGATATAAGGTACGTGTGTGCACATTCTTCTTTAGACTCAAAGATACGCAACCCGACCGAGAACGAACACAGGTTCCTTTCAATAAGATTCTCGAATTCACTCGGAGGTTGCAATCTATCAACAGATTCCAGCATGTTTTGTAGCAAACGTTCCCTGTGAAATTGATGCTACCCAATGATAAATGATTAACAAAAATTCTTGAATAACGACCGCTAATGATAGCATTTAATGCTGTCTCGATATGAGACAAGATTCTGATGTCGATGATCGGATTATTGCGATGCCTTGAGGTAGGATGATGCAGTTGTAAAGATGTACGTGAACAATACCTTGACATGATTCTTACTTATTTACTTTATATGCTAAAGTACCTTCGTTGACGGTAAATTCTACTTTGAAATGCCTGAAGAATTTGCTAAAACCCACAAAAGTAGATGACACTTCCGAAATAAGTGAAGAGAACGTAAGAAAAGCATTGCATTTGCATTTGGCCATTATTGAATAGTAGGAAAGGTATGTCCATGGCCTATGGTATTTTACCCAACTTTAATTTATAATGCTATGGTTTGATTCTCTTTCGTCCAAATGTATTACTGCTGATTTCCCGTCCGTGACGCTTGACATTTTAGTAATGCTCATATATATCAAGAGAAAAGATAGGCTGTATTGCTTACTGTGTAACGTGAACTCTCAAATTTATCTCATAGCAAACTCGAAATGTTGAAACACTCCCTCATTTTCTCTTGCACATTATCAAACAATGTATTAACTTAGGTTTTGCTTTCTTGTCATCTCTACAGGAGGGTCGTGTTATACTGGAAAGAGCATTAGTCACAGAAAGTGATGGTATCGAGGAGATGGTAGATTAGGATCAGAGGGCGTCAAGTAAATGACATCCGCTTGTAAATAAAGATGTATATATTTATCTGAATAAACGCAGTACCACAAGGCTCACGGTTTAGATTATCTACAATACTAACCTTATAGTAGCAA
This sequence comes from Alatinidae sp. Z8VKAUB7J3, assembly GCA_010016025.2. NCBI lineage: Eukaryota > Metazoa > Cnidaria > Cubozoa > Carybdeida > Alatinidae > Alatinidae sp. Z8VKAUB7J3. The sequence goes on from JAAAKM020000498.1 coordinate 8,167,223, forward strand.
GGCAAGTAAGGATCATACAACGGCTCTTGCATAAACAGTGAGATCCGTATTCATACCACAGATCTATCAGGGCTGATGATCACTTGGTGGCCGCCTAGATGTCTGGCCTTTTGCACCTGGCCTTTATGCACTGGAAACTCTGCAAAGCATTCCTAAGCTTTCGCTGAGGATCGCTGTTGAAATTTTTCAAATTCAGGAAACCATACTGCAACACTGCTCGCCGGTATTTGTATGTTTCTCAGAGTCTATCTGAGCGAACGTGCGGTATATATAGATTTACGTGAGTTCTAGTCATGTAGCAGGATTTGTGTATTTGCAACTTGTAACTTGACTGCCTTCTGCTGCAGTGTTGCCATTAAAAGCTCAGCAATCACTTCAGTAAAAGTTATGTAGTGTTGAGCTATGGCCTCGGTTACACCATGCCGGATACCTTTTAATAACAGATAGACATTCATACTTGACTCTGTGATGGAGTTAATACGTAATGGTCTATCAACTCAGTGCGGCAACAGTACTGCAATCACCCTCATTATAATTCAATTTTTGTCCCATGTACTATAATTTATTATTCTAAGTTATTCAGGGTGCCAATTGATTAGAAATGGTAATGATAAGGCAATGGCAGGGAGGTACTCTCGTGAAAAGGAGGTGATAAATTGCGACAGATAGTCCTTTTCCAGAATTATAAACGTTATGACACAACAGTGGTGTCGGATTTGTTCGTTCACTACGAATTACTTTATAGAAATATCTGGCTAGGCCTGACCTACGATTGTCGTAAATTTCACTACACCATCTAGCACTTACGATTTTGTAGGAATACGAAAAGAATTCGGCGAGAATTGAAGCTTTGTGTTCACTAAGCTAGGCCTTTATTTTATATTAGAATTACCAATTGTGAAATTATCTAAAATCTTAAGCTTTAAATCGCAATCCGTCCTTAGTAAAGTTACGGTAGCGTGTTGTTACGCGCTAGCTTTGACCTACAATTTGTGTTACCCGTATATTATCGTATAAGTCGAAACTATTATCGGGAGTACCACAATGTTGCATTTCTGTCAATCGATTGGTTTACTTGAACTTTAGCGTGGAGGCTGTGTGGTTCGTTGTTAACTACTTTGGACAATGCTATGCAAGTTGGGCTTTAGGCGATAAGAGATAAATCGTACTCATTACCTAACTTCCGCTAGACGTATCACCAGGTATTAGTTTTTATGTGAATACTCTTTGCATTGGGTTACGGAGGGAATCATAATTACGTATGGTATGGTCAATTACATGCCTGAAGTAAATGAAAAAAACCTGTATATTCACACTGCTGAACTGTTGTGATTTTCTGATTTAGTTTATATCCTGCTTGTCGATGATTTATATCATGTGATATGATTGAAAATGTTCTTGGAATGGTGCTTGAAAAGGGTTAATTGACCCCTAGAGAAAATCATTTTTAATTTTTTCACACGTGTTTCACTAAGGCTATTTCTACACTTTAAAAAAGTACAATAAAAACGCACATTTGCGAAGGTGGATTCTGCATAGCAATCATCCCAGTTGGACTGAAGGCCGGCCCGATCTGATTCGGAGTGTATAGTGAAATTATGATATGAATCATATATCCTTCCATATATAAAACATAGTCTGTACATTCGAATACTCTCGTAAAGGAAAGAGTAGAATTTGGGTAATTTACAAACAAGAAGTCCAATTTTGAAAGTTTAGAGGGTATCATTGGCCCCAGTCAAGCTAATGTGATGTGATGTCATGAAGCCTCTGTACGTTTCTGTACATCGTCAGCGCTTCTGTTCCTTTTTTCTAGCAAGTAGAAAGTAGATCTGGCATATTGACCTTCTCAAGAATATTTAGATGCCTGATAGACGTACGTTTTCGTAGTGATGTCGTACGTCGGCACCCTTAGTGGAGCGTCGGTTACCCTTGCCATTGTCGGCTGATGTGATAACGTTGGGTTTATTATACTTCAGTAGTAATACTCAAAGGTAGCACTGTGGTAATAGCGCATGCGTCTCTCTTTTAAATCAGCAGTATAGGTTCCAGGAACATTGAATGTAAAGTGTTTCGCCAGGTTGAACCAGATACGATACACCAGTTTCTGTTCTTACTTTATTGCTTCTGTTGTCCATAGCTACACTTGTATTCTCATTACTTAGAGTTAAAGTGCCCCTTTACTGATTATCACATCACTACCATTTACTCCCTTTCTTGTTTCTTACGAAACAATACCTTTAAATTTATTCGTCCGTCCATTGGATGTTGGTATCGGTTTGTATTTCAGTAGACTGAATACCATACCCCAACAGTTTTAAAGTTGTGGTCTGTGCAGTTGCGTCACTATTTGTGTTCCACTTCTTTGAAATCTAGAGAAATGCAGGTACAGCTGTGCATTAACCAAACCGTACAATCGCTATTTCGTTGTATCCTATCAAAGATACACACAGACTTTTTAATTTGTAGCACGTCTGATAGGACAAGATAAGTCGCACCAATGCACAGCACATAACTAAAATTGTTGTGGTCTACAATACAGTATTTCAGTCACTTCAATTGTAAATATCGCGTATCGAGTTGGGTTTGTTAACATAATCATGGATTGAGGATCAATAAACGATGTTTGAATTCAATTTCTTGTGATTTTCTTTGTGTTTGTACCAGTAAAAAGTAAAGCTGTTTGTGTAGAATTCTGATTACAAGGCTATTTGAAGCGTGGAAAAGCAAACCAAAGGTCTGGAACAAGAACTTGGTGCGTAACCAAAAATGGCCAGGAATCGCCCACTGCAGTCATACGTTAACAAAAGGTGAAATCCGCTAAGTGGGTACGCCGAGATACCTTGAAGGTTGCCCTCGAGTTACGATAAGATGACAAGAAGCAAGTATCAAGCACAACTAAAACAATGTCACACCAACTGAAATGCTCTTGTTTACTATTTTTGTGTCCTGTCATGTCGTGCTGTTTGTACTATGTGGCCACCATTTTTTGTTACACTCGCATCGCAAAAAAATTATTCCGAAACATTTTCGGTCATTGGTCTTCAGTTGATTTGTAAGCAGCCTCCCTTTCGCTGTTCAAACAGCACTGCCACACGAGGACATCGACTGTGGATTTTATATATAAAATGTTCAGCGTATGATTACCACTTATTGTGGCAAAGAAATGCCGATTATTAGTATTTATTAAATGGCGTCATGTGGCATCTTCATTCATCTCGAGGAGCTTTGCATTGGAGTACTAACTATGAACATGTTTATCACTTGAATTAATGACGCAAACATAACAATGTTTGTTCGTTGCTGCATTTGAAGACTTCGTCCAAGAAGATTTTGCACCGCCGTTGTTTACTAATTACAGTTTGTAAGCTTTGGTTCAAATGAGACGCAGCTGTCTTTGATTAGCACGCTGAAGGTCTATTAACTAGCTGTAGGCCTATGCAAATAATGTTGCCAACTGGCAGTAGACCTGACCCACTACGTTTTGCTCTTCACAGAGTACAGAGGAACCAGAGTCTGTTTCTCTACTTAGCTGTTTTTTCCTCAGACGATACTAATTTAGTTTTGTCGTGGTATTTACGAGATGAAATATCAGGAGTGGTCTCGAAGTGTATTATTTGCAACTCCTTAAGTTCCTTTTAGGTAAATTGCATAGGCATTGCAGCTCTGAAGCTGGCTGTGAATTGTTGAGGGCACAGTGTTGAACGAAGAGGGTAGACCGAGACGGGCTGGAAGCATGCTGGTAGGCATTGTAGGTGGGAAATCTTTTAAAAAAATAATACTGTAGTGCAATCAAAATTGCCAAATTTTGACGTCTCCTAAGGCAAAAAAAATCCATTTGGAGAGTCATGTGAAATGTCTGTGGAAAGCTGGCTCACCGAGGAACCAAAACTTCGGACTTGGTACGGTTAGCCCAAAGATTCATTGAGCCAAGCCATTGCCGTTCATAAGCTTGGTGTAAACAAAAACTCGTACAGTTTTTAAAGCGGTTACAACAATTGAACTAATACAACGCATTGCAGCTTCCTATTAGTTGGTAACTGGTTGTCCGAACAAGGTCTCCGCGGTAGAATGTCTAATGGGATGCTGAAAATTTTGTTCATGTTCCTATTTTGAAGGCAGTTGGTTAACATCCAAGACGTTTCCAGAGTAAAAACAACACGAATTTTATTGCGATATGGTGCAAACACATGAACGAATTTGTCTCCTAAATACAACACATTCCAAGAAAAGTTGTTTGCATCAATGAGAACTCCTATATGTACCACGAACGGTTTGGATCTCCTCTCGGCCATTTGTACAACTTATGCCTTGTTCCCTATCCAATGTATGTCCTGATCCCTATCTCTTCTCGGCCTTTCGGCAAGGATCGGGCGTATTATCTGTTCTCATTGTATGCAGACGCTCCCCATGATTCTTGAGAGGTGGCCCTACTTGGCTCAAAAGTGTGTCCTGTGGTTTACTTTACACTACTCCTAAATGGTAGGCGTCGGCCTAGGATGCTCTAACTGCACTTCGTTCGTTTGTTCGCCCACTTTGTATATTTACTGTTTATTCAGGGTAGTCACAGTATGGGACTTACTGCTTATTAGTGGTCAACATTTTTGATTGTCCTACTGTCTTCTTACCAAGCGTCCAACTGTCGAGCATTCGGTGTTCTCTTGATCTTGATGATTACCCACCCCAGCGGCGCTCCCCATGAAGTTTACCGCTTATGAGGGGATTTTATGAAAGGTCAGGGAGAATCTTTGTACAGCTCTCCGATGTTGATGAACGCTTTGCAAGTGGGATTATGGCACCGACTTATTTCAACATTCTTGGAACGTGTCTCCTCATGGACTTCGGGTGCATCGCTACTATTGTGATATTAGGAGAACATTTAACTCGGCAGGATAATTTTCAGGTACTTAATTTTGCGTCTTATTCTTAATCCTAGACAAGAGAGGCAATTCGCCTATCTTCGCATATTAGCATTAGGTGCCTATTTTATACCGCTGGCATAGTGTTGTACAATCCAGACAGGATGTCCTTCTATTTGTGTTTAAGCTCTAAGATTGAAGCTTACCATTTCGTTGGAAGGCCTATTTGTTTGGCCGCGCGCAATCAATGACCGTACACGCTTGTGAGCCTAGTTTTAGTGACTCTGTCCAGCTGTCCGCTTGCTCCGATGGGTGATTAGTAGCCAAGGGCAGTTCACTGAATTACATACATGGCGATCTTTTAACATAATACGTTTGACAGAAGTTCTATCGCGGAATGTTGATTGTTAAAGGTAGCGCACGACAGAGGAGCATGGATTAAGAATTGGCCCTAATTGGCACTGACTGAGGCCAGGCGTGTTGGGTACTTCTGCTGGAATATGCACCTTAGGACATAATAGTTTACACTGTCTTTTTGCTCTTGGTATCATTCACGTTCTAATCCATAACGCATTAATATTTACCGAAATTATGCCAGTGAAAATTATTTCCCCCTTTCAAATTAAGGATACTATCTTGCGGTTTGATATTTCGATAAGAATCTACATATCATATTCGATTTTTTTCTGAATATTTTATTTGTTTCAGATACTTTATACGTTTCAGCTAATTTTAAAAGGTTTCCTGAAGAATGTATGTCTTGGAAAACCTCCCAGCGTCTGTATAGACTCGCCCCACGTTTTATCTTCCCTATTTCAAAACTTGGTGCTTCATGTCATTTTATGATGTATTATAAGATAGCTTCTCGGCATTTTTGGCAAGGAATGAATGTAGTATCTGTTCTCATTGATGACATGCTTTCCATAATCTGCGAGAGGCGGTCCCACTGGGCTTTCGAGCCTGCCTCCTGGCTTGCTTCTCTGCCTGGTAGCCTAAATTGAGGGGCCTTGCCCTTGGACGCCCCAGTTACCCTTTGCTTATTAAATAGCCTTTTCGGTGGTTTTTCTGTTCATTAAAAGGGTATTCTGAAAATCGGCTCACTGCTCATCAGGGGTCTTTGATTGAGGCATTGCCCGGTAGCTTCCCTCTGACATATAATATGCCTTTCCACAAGATATATCTCGGCCTTTTCAGATGTTAAAATTCGGGTTTTGAAGTGCAGTATAATACATACCTTAATATTTTCCGCTTAACAACCCTTCTTATTCCTGACACCGAATGCTCCTGAGTTTTACGGTTCAACCACTCCCTTTAGCAGTGTGCCTCTTATAATCCTGCTACGGGACTATTGATTTGAAAAAGTCTAAGTCACATAGTCATCACTGTAGGAAGTAATTTCAGCACTGATATTTCTTATAAGCTGAATTTGACAACTGTCATTTTTTTACTTTTGATCTATTTTTCCACTCGTGCACATAGGTAAGCTGTATTAGTACTGAGGATCAGTCATGGACAGCTTCCATTTGTATTCCTGCTCAGGTGAGGTTTTCTAACGTAACAATTTTGAAGGTAGGAGGTTTATTTAAGGGTACATCTTGTGTAACCCCAAAGCTGACATAATAAAGATAATCGTAATTTAAATGCTTTGTAGGTACGGATGTTATTAATACGAATGTCACGAATCAAATTGAATGCAATTTATTGGGTACAGTTAATTGATTGATTACAGTTTTACAAGTATATCGAATGTTTTAGTGGATTTACCAATTAATTGCAATTATCACAATTTGGAACGTACCTTAGAATGCCATGGTGAGAAACCGCTTTAGATGCTCTTGTCTTCTTAGCTTTTTAAAGTTTCGCACTTTAAGCTTAAACATTTAAAATGAATTTATCTCTACACTTGGAAACCGACTAGAATATCTGTGCAATTATCAGTTTCAAACTTATCATTTTCACGGTCATTGACCACACTATCCACTTTGAATTTGAATCGATGTTCCTTCTATCCCAATAAAAATGACTTCATCATCGCGAAGAGAGGATTTGAAATGTCAGTTTTCCAATGAACACTAGAGAAATAGAAAATTCGTCACCACCGGGTTCGAACCCGCGACCCATGCTTTCCACGATGGTGACATATTTTCTATTTCTCTAGTGTTCTTTTCAAAACTAAACATTTCTAATCCTCTCTTCTCTATGATGCTTTCTAACTTCAATGGGCTTTGGATAAATGACGGGCAGCAGGGCAATCCTTTGTTGGTCAAGTCACATGGCGCAGAGAGGCTGGCCTCCAATTGCGTTGAGCTGGATGTCGATTTCCACTGGTGGATGATTGGGAGCTAATGTGGCGACTAGAGAAATAGAAGTATGTTAACATCGGAGGTCACCTAGCTCAGTTGGCAGAGCGCACGCTGCGAAAGCGTGCGTCACGGGTACGATCCCCGGTGGTGACATATTTTCTATTTCTCAGGTGTTCTTTTCAAAAAATGACTTCGTATGTTGATTCTATAGGCCTTTCTATCAAGCCAGGAAGATAGATGCAAATTCTTTTACGTCTGAGAACGTCTTTCAGCCAAACGTTCAAGACCACTTTGGAGCAGATAGTTTTCTGTCATCTCTGCTAGTCTGCTGCCGACGACGTCCCCTTCTCCCATGATTCACACACAGTAAGACCTTATCAGGACGGTTAACAACCACTACGACTTGCAGATAAAAGGACAAACAAGTAAGGTTCCCTCCCACTTTGACTAGTAGCTCAAGTTCGTTCATCATCACGCCATAAAGTTTACATGCTACTTGGACGTTTTGCGCATTTCAGAGTGGTACACAATCATGCTGCTTTCAACAATTACAAGCAACAAGACAATCACCACAACTCTTAAACACCGCCACAGTTACAAAGATGTAAAGTGTTGAGGGGGAAGAGGAATATTTTTCTTTCATGATTTTCTAAATCAACTTTTTCCAAGCCGATGAGGTGTTAATTCAATGGCATTAGGGGTAAAGTAGCTGTCGACAGAATAGCTACATATGTGAATACTGCCAAAATGGGAAAGACAGTCCTGCCAATGGAAACATGTTGAGCCTCAAGATACTTAATCAGTCGGCTCAGTAAACATAGTTGATCGTTACAGAACATGACAGTTGACAGCAGCTCCTGCTACAGAGCATGCGTAGTGATCAAGGTCCTTAAAGATCATATACGTTGAAGATGATAGGTTTGCTTCTCTTCCTACAGATTACGTTGATCTACTGATACACATTCGCAGCCAGTTGATAAGAGAGAAAACAACTTACACGTGTACTTAAAAGCCCTCTGATTTTAGGTGGATGTGTGGAACGTTTGAGCGTTCTACACAATCGATAGTAGATCCATGCGATGATGAATAAAGTACCAGCGTGTAACACCCACAAGAAAATTGACGCCGCATTGTAGTTTTGCCAAATGATTTTGGGACTCATTTATCAATGGTTCCCGACTTTAGTATTATATTTATTAACTTGTCCCACTTTCGGGGTTAAATCTGGGTTTTAGTATAATTATAAGCAGCTGATGTATTTCCCACTTCTTTTGTCCTACACTGAAGTCGAAGTACCGTAGGCGGTGACCGTGATTATAAAATTAAAGTAATCGATTTACCAGGCGGAAACTGTAATTTTGTTATAAACGGCAACGTCCAATAAAGAATGCGCATAAGTGACATATTGAAGAATACTAAACATGTAACACGATATATCAAATAAACCAAGCAATTCTGATTTTACGTTCTTAGAATCTGCCTCATCTGAGCTCACTCTGCTTATCAGAGAAAGCCTTTTTGCCAAACTCAGGCCGACTCCGAATGCAACAATAGTCCCACCACCCCTTTCACTGTTTAAATTTTCCCTATGTGTTTCATATACTTGGCCTTTGTTATAACGTAATTTGTACAGTTATGCCACTTGGTCCTTAAATAGAGTAGTTCAAGTTTGTTATATCCTGAGGATGGTGTTATGACTACATCGAACGCTTGGTTTATTGATATATCGTCTTGAATTGTCAATATCCTTCAATATGTTTCGTATGCGCATTCTTTGCCGGGTGTTGCTATTTATGACGAAATTAAAGGAGTAAGATTTCTTCCACTAAGTGTTCTCTTCTTTAATAGCTTTTCCAGACCGCGATGTCTGTAACAACTGACGATGGTAAGATAAGGGGGCACACAATTTCGGTGATGACTAAATGGGCATTGAAAATCCATGCTTTACGCTCCCGTGCATAATTCACTATGTTGTCACAGAAAGTCAAAACCTGCTTGAATCTATATTGTTGTATTACGTTTCATAAAATGTGCCAAATGGCCAACTGACCAATCACAAACTCGGACTGTCTTGAGCTGAAATTGTGCCTTTCTTCGTGAGTTGTTGTGTAGAAACAGCACTGCTTGTGAAAGAGTTAAGAGCACTATGGCCCATTCAACTTGCCAACCATTTAGATATTTGGTTTCCCAAAGCATGGTCTATCCTCCATTTTATTTTCAATTCATAGCAGGCTCGGAAACATTCTTTGCGGCAAACGAGACTTAATTACCTGTGGAGACAAAGCAGAGAGAATTTTCATCTCCAATTAGCCAGATTATAGTCGTTAATAAGCGACAGCTCCCCTTAATCGCTTCCCTTGTAATTGGTCGAGATAAGAAGGCAGATGATGTAAGAGTGCTTTGGCAGCCAGTGGCCAAGTCGACTCGTTTGATCGCATTTGAGTATGAATGACGTCATCAATCGTTGCTCTGTCAAGATCACTTTCTTAGCACGATGGCTTAGTTGTCGTGAACTTCTAAAGAATGAAATCCTTTCTCTTCAGATTCTTTTCATTGATGCTGCGATTAAAATAGAGTGACCACTTACAATCTTGGCTCAGCTTAAATTTAAACGCCATGAGACAGTCACGAATGAGAATGTCATATCACTACCGAGGGGCAAATAACTGCAAAAAAAATGTACATCATTTTTTTCTTTAGCTATTTTTTTCTTTGACTTTTTGACTTTTTGGCTTTTTACTGACTTTTTGACATTGTCCCTGACTTTTTGACTTTTTTTCTGACTTTCCCAAATAGCGTACATGACGTTTTTAAGTTATTTGCCCCTCGATCACTACAATCAGCTATTTACATCGAAAAAGCAAAGACCAGAGGCTGTGATAGAGGTTCATCAATGAAAAAAAGTTACAGAGAACTTTCTGAAAATGTACCAAACATTTTGAACATCTTAAAGAGTCATGGACAAATTTCAAAGCAGGAAAAAGGTAAAATAAGGGTAAAAAAGTTGGAATTAATGAAGTTAACAAGTTAGGGGGGAAAAAAAACAGCCTAAAAATGTCAAAACGTCAGGAACTGAAACGTCACGTATACAAATTAAAAAGCGATTTGCCTCTCGGGACTAAATAGGCTACTGCTAGTCACGTGTTCAGGAGAAGCTTTAAAGACTGTACAAGTTTTTTGATAAAAAATCTAGTTAATGGAAACATCAAAGCTCAGATGACCTGAAGTTGAAGAAGAAAATCAGCATCCAGCCCATTCTCAGGACACGTGCTTGATTATAGTTTCCCGTTAACTAAACGATGAAGAGTTTTTGTACGTAAGATTAAGGCTATTCTATGTATCGTTTTCCTTGATGACCAAAACAGAATAAAATTTTTGTTTCTTAATCCCAGTCAGCAAAACTTTAAAGCGACAAAATGTCATATAGGAATACCTAAAGTATGTACCAAGGCTTCAAATAAGATATTCTGAAGAATACTGAGGCTCGGGAAAGTTTTAAGTACCGTAAATGACCGATTAAGCGCCGTTGGCGCTTATCTAAAAACAAAAGTTTTAGGGTTGGCGCTTATTCGGACCTGGGCGCTTATTAAGGAAAGGAAAAACAGATAACTAAACGTACATGATCTTTCTATAGAATAGATTGAAACATAACCATCAATCAATCGATCAATACATCTTCGTCGTCCTCCGCATCATCATCTAAAAGCGTTAACTCTTCGTTATCCAGACCTGGGCACTTATTTGAACCTAGGCGCTTATTCGGACCTGGGCGCATGTGAGAAATATTTTTCCCAAACTGGGCGCTTATTTGGGCATGGGCGCTTGTTTGAGTCCTGGGCGCTTAATCGGTAATTTACGGTATCCTGATGATCAAAATGTGTGATATCATGCTTAAAGCATGTCTTTATCCGGCAAAGAGAAGACAGAAAACACTGAAGCAAGAAAGAAAAGAGGGAAAGCAGTGTCGCACTTGTGTAATCATATAGGCTCTAAGTAAGACAAGAACGTTCAACAACTGTATGTAAGAAAAATCTTACTTTACATATTTACAAAGTATCGTGCCACAATTTTAATCCAATAGCGCGGATTTTGTTATGCTTCGAACACAATTTTGCTACGAAAATGCATAGATGTGCCTGTAGGTACGATAAAATAGCCATTGGGCTATGACATTGCAGGTAATACACATGTGTAACATCTTGGTATTATACATAATCAAGGCTACATTCTCTAAGACTATTGGAAACGAAAACATCTTGTCCGTTGGTGGCCAACTTGTGGCTCGCAGTGTCTTTTCGTGTGGCCCACTAAACAATCTGAAATTTTTCTTTTTCTGTAGCACAAATTGAATAATTGGACAGCCCCTACAGTAATTCTATAATCTTAAGCACTTATAGGATTTTGTTCTGGTAAAAAGATTGGTTGGGGCCGTACTTGACTTCAACAATAATAATGTGGCCCACTGGGCATAAAAGGTTGGCTACCCCCGATCTAATTCAAAGAAAAGAGTAGAAAGAAGGCCTCTAGCTTCGACTGTAATTGTATATCTGAGCAATATCTCGTGTATAATTTTAACCCTTACCAGAAGTGATTTTAATCCAGAGCCTCCTTGATTATGGTTTACTCAACCACTCAAATCGAGAACTGAAAAATGCGAGCCAGAATTTTGTTTAGCCTTCTTGAATTGCTCTCTTGGGAGTAGCGCGCTTCAACGTGTCTGCCAGTATCTTATGCTCTTCCCTTTGCTTTCCTAACCATTTTATTCAGTTTACTATGCTTTAGTGTACAGTACTAAAGTCTCGTGCATTGCAATGGCACAAAGGAAAAGGAAACCTGTAGGCCTATTCAATATTTCCTTAACAAGTTGGAACTTTCTCGATTTATACTCGGATTAATAAGCTGAATCTAATCTTCTGTATGAAATTTGTTTTGAGCCATTATGATTCGGGCTCCTATTGACGTGTCAAAGTTTAGGGCTAGTTGTAGTCTCCAACACTTCTCCACTTTTCACATGTCCATTTAGCATCCATTTTCTGCATGTTTCATCCTAAATGGTAATATTTACAGTGATTTGGATCACACTAAAAACGGCGCAAAATCAATTTGAAGCCCTCGCGTTGTTTTATGCCGTGTTTCTTGTCACCAAATTGTAAACCCTGCTTGGCGGGAAAGGAGCAGCCCTTTCTGCTGAAAGTAGCTCCCAGGCCTCTCAGCTTACCACTTTCCAAACTCCTCCAGCAACATTGATAACAATTCTGCAGCTGCAAAGTGGTTGACTAGGCAACTAAATCCCATTGCTTAGCCAAATTTAAAGCATAAACAATCAATTTCAAAATCAAAGTACATAGTGAATCTTAATGAAATAGCCGGAAACACTTGAAAGCAATTACCTCAACTAATTACACGCTACAAAACTCGACTTTCAGTGTTAGATTGTAGGTGATTAAGAAGGAACGGATTCATTTTAACCGTAAAATAGTCTTTATTACTTATAAATGTCGTATTTTGTTAGAAATTGTATTTAAAATTATCATTTTAGGGAAGTCCATCTATGTGTGAAAGCAAAGGCCATAAAAGAGAATTCCTGTTTGCCTTTTCTTCCAAATGTTAACTGAAGAAATAATCAGCAGTGACTCTGCTTTGAACTTGACTCCGAAGCGGATGTTATGATTAAAGAGATTTGTCGCCTAAGCTTGTATATCTAGTCGCTAATTGTATATTTAGTAGCTTCTCTGTCTCCTATGCTTGTTTATTTAATCGCTGTCATCAGTTACAAGTCGGAACTGACCACTACTGTGAGGCAAGGTAAAAAAAAAATAAACATTTGCTGTATCCGTGGCTTGGGCTTGGCCCATAGCTTTGACTTTATGATGATGTTCCTTATGATATCCCCGTGCCACTCCCTAGCCTGCAAATTGATGGATTGTGATGGTGGTGTAAATTTTATACCATTTCTAGGAATTATATCAAAGTCCATAAAGAAACAAAGTAATTCAAAATGTTTATACTATCAATTGTAGTAAGGTCATATGGATTTAAATTTGCTTCTGCGAAAAATATTAACTTATGTGAAATTTGAAAATGTGTTATTTAAAAAGTATGTTTACCCCCCTCCCCCTTCTTCTCTATGGCGCTGGGCCTGGTAAGTGCCTCGTTAAAATGGAAGGGTTCCGCTTTCATCACAGACGAGTTTTTATGATCAGTATGTGACGAAAACGCTTGAACAAAAACAAATCCGTTAGTTAGAGAAAGCTTTAAATTCGTATACTCCTGAACAGAGAATTTCAACCTAATAACCCTTGTTGTGAAGGGATTGCGATTTTCTATGATGAGCTGGGCTTCTTTGAGCAGAGGACTCATGAGATACAGGGGATGCTGCCAGGATTATTAATGGGGGTCGTTCGACTGACAAAAAAAAGAGCAATGTCAATGCCCTACCCCGACAAGTTCGGATATGATAACATAAAATAAGAATTCAGCATAAAATTGTGGCATTCTTACCAAAAGGTAAACATGAAGATTCAAAAATGGGCACATTTAAACCAAATTGGGGCGGTAAGTGCCCACCCGCCGATGTCCACCCGCCAACCCTCACCCCCTGGCTATGCCCTTGCGATAGTGTTTTGTGACTATGTTGTGATGAGTACAGCTACTACTACATTTCTTAATTGAGCAGAATTTTAAAATCTGAAAAGATGATGACTTTAAACTCTTAAACTGCAAATATGACACTACTTTAACTATTTCCTAGTCGGGGTAGGCAATACTTTTTAAGCATAGTATTTGATAAAATGCTTATGAGCATTATAATAATCTGCTTATAGGTCAGGTGCCTAGTCACCAGGACTCTTGTGAGGGTCAGGATAGCGTACCAGGTGTAAGTTACAGAAATTGATTTTGAGACCGGAGGACATTGATGGCGAATAGAAAACAAGGAGAAGCTTATAGATACTATCTATGTACACGTGCGCATAGTTTGTAGGCATCATTAAAAAGCCATGCGTCACAGAATGAGCATCAGAGGTAAACCTAGCTTGAACGCAGACAAAACTACTGACGTACGCTTTTCAGTTGGGATCGTCTGCACGCAGGCTACCTTAAGGCACAAAAAGTTGCGGGAACAAGAAGTTACGAAGTTGCAAATTTTTCTGGACGAAAAGAGGGAGTAAATGTTGCGAAGAGGTAAAATTTAAAATTGCGGGAATTAGAAGTTGGGAATTTCAAAATGATTCAAAAATTAGATTACGTAGAAAAGGATATCTTGGTAACTCGATTTCACAGAACTAGTTAAGCTGATAAAACAATCACCGTTAGAGTCATAACCAGCGGTCTATAACCAGAAAAAAATGTTGCGAGAATTAAAAGTTGCGAAAAGCACCGAACACTAAATGTTGCAGGAGTTTAAAGTTGCGAACTGCTGAAATGTTGTGAAAGTCGCGAGAAAATTTTCGCAACTTTTATTTCCAACATCATTTTGTTCCCTCATTTACTTGTGCCTTTAAGGTAGGTAAACATTTGGACAGAATAGAGGTAAACCAGAATATTGTATTTAATTTTGAGCACCGTATTAAAAAACATGAATATACTTTCCGCAGTATATGAAATCAAGACGCAGTTGAGTTGTGTGGTTGTTAAGTTGGCATCCTATATGTATACAGTAGTCATGACCGGAACCTGCTTGAAGACTTTGCTCTTAATTACTGCTGGAGGCAGTCGATAGGCAGCTGTCTAACTATAACATTGATGACAGCATATTGGATTGCTTGATGGATAAAACATGTTAAGGACAAAGAAAAAGTTCCTCTATAAAACATATCCATCGATCAAACATATTTTGATTGCCATGCTTTTGAAGACAGTTGTAAGCGTTCTGATTCCAGCAGTATTCAGAAACAGGTGCGACAGCTGCTGTTTTCCCAAGCACAATTATAAAACATTTTCAAGCACTGCATAACGATAACTTTGGCTAGCGACAACAGCTGGTGTCTAAAACAGGCTACGCCATTTCATGATCTGCCAGGGGTGTCTGAAAATTGGAGCAAGCAATAACAATGGCAGAAATTAATATCGACTTTAGAGTGCAAAGACAGCTAAATTGTCAGTTTAATGTAAGCAACAGGTCACTTTGTGATTGGTATATTATGAAAATGAACTAAAGATACCCCTCAGGGAAAAAAATGATTTTGATTCACTTTCAAATATTGTCATCATCATCATCATCATCATCATCATCCTCATCATCATCATCATCATCATCATCATCATCGTCATCATCGTCATCATCATCATCATCGGATCGGGTGGGTTGCCCTGCTCACATTGACTCTTCGTCTCCAGTCGCCCCTATATTGCATTGCTATCTTGAGTTCCGGTGGGTTCAAATCAGAATCGTCGCTTAGCGCATCTATAAAACTTCTAAATGGGGCGACCAAAACTTGTGTAGCCGTGTGCAGGGGTCCAAAATGGCAGCGAAGAAACAAGTTCATCATTCTTATGACGACAACAGTGCCCAACAAATTTCGTACTTCTTTCCCTAATTGTATCAGTGATAGGAGGTTTGCCGGTATACAACTCGTACTTTTTAAATTGGGTGTCCTTTCCAAGATTTTTTGAAAATCGCTCTTAACATTCTGGTGTACATGCCATCGGGACTTCTCATGTGCTTTTTAAGTTGAGTCCAGATGTTAGAGCCATACAACGTAGGATGTTGTAACTGTCATGTAAGGGAACCAAAAGTGGAGACAGAATTCAGAATTAGAGAAAGGACACTTTGCAGCTTATACTTATCATCATTGCCGCTGACAGCACCACCGATGACCAGCGTCATCCTCAACATGACGGAAAAGGCAAAAACTACCAGTATTTTCCGCTGCCTAACTATCTTCATTATCATAAAATTATTATGCGTCATCTGCAGCATTATCACTATTACCATCATCGTTATTATCGTCTGCCCATTTTCTCCTCACCCATTTTCTCCTCACCCTTTTTCTCCCCGCCCTCCTCAAAGAATCACGACTTTAAGAATCATGAGACTCAAAATGCTAAAAATGTAAGAAACGCTTGAGAAACATTGCCAGGCTGAAGTAAGGGAAGAAACCGAGTAATTTTCATCTTTGAATACTTTTTACGCAGGAGTTCAGAGAAAGAAATGCCATGGTCGCCCAAACAGGTTACGAAGCCGTAAATTCACGACCGAGTGTCCAGAAACAGATGATCAGTATAGCAAAAGAAAGCTGAAAGAGTCCTCTCTCTGATAGGAAGGCAATTGTTATGTTTAGCGAAATGGTAAGGGGGTGCGTAAAAAGTACGCGACACTCTGCAGTGCCTAACAGTTACCCACCATGACTTTTCTTAGAAACTTAAGGAAAATTTCAGGCTCAAATGGTTGGATTCTTAAGAAACATTGAGCTTGCTTCGCAAAACCAGTTTCTTAAATAAAAACAAACGTGTAGATAAACAGAATTTTTCTGTGCTTCTTGATAAATTATTTTCTTCCATTAAGTAGCATCCAGTTAAATATATATAGGGACTCTTTCTTTGAGGGTTGCAGGCCTGGCTCTTACTTTTATATTCATATTACGTTTTCTGCCTGGCGGTTCACTTGTTACAATCCCACATAAACAGAAACGAGTATTTCTGCAGTACATATTTTTTATAAGCATAACGCTTATAAGCATAAACAGGCTCAGATTGCTGAAGAAATAAGCGTACGCTAAGCATACTGCCCAGTTTGATTCCCTAAACCGTGACATTCTCGTGATGGCGGACCTATCATTTAAATTCACGTGCAATGCTTTCATTTTTGAGAGTAGGGAGAGTCCTACATATAGTTCGAACTATGGAACGTCGGAACGTTCGAATGTTGTATGTTAATATTAATGTTATTCCTGACCTATATTATACATTCAGTCGAAGTCAACAGGAAGATAACAACAAAGTTTGGAAAGCCTATACCTACCATAGAAGCCTTATATTATTGTTGAATAGTATCTGAGTTAAATTTTTCTGGATTTGAATTTGACCCAAAATAACTATATGATAAGCATATTTTGAGCGTGAAATGGAACCTTGCTTAAACATACCCGAGCCTGTCTCGGAAAAAATCATATGCTTATGCTTATAAAAAATAACATGTAACCATGACGTTCTTTACGACGCCGTGGTTCTTTACTACGCCGACACTACTACGCCGACTGGCGCGTCCAAGAGCAAAGTCCCTCAATTTAGGCTACCGGGCAGAGGCAAGCCATAATGCAAGCTCAACCGCTGAGTAGGACCGCCTCTCATGGATCATGGAAAGAGCCAGTCATCAGTGATGAGAACAGATAGTACATACACTCCTTGCCGAAACGTTCTTTACGACGCCGTGGTTCTTTACTACGCCGTATTAAAGAACGCCATGCATGTAACCATAGATTTTGGACTGGACGTCCCTCCACGAAAGATGTCACAATGAATCGCTAGTTGTGATTTCCTTGGAATAAATCTGCGATAAAATTACGTCACACATGGTCAGGCAAAACTTGTGTAACGACTTGTATTGACTCTTGTTCGTAACATTTTTACCAAGAACTTGGCGTTTATGATTTAGACCGGACGCGACTCGAATGAGTTAAAGGTAGATTAAAACTGTTAACTCAGGATACTTCTAGAGTTTACTAACTGGAACCAGAACACTTCTAAGTCATAACTCGCCGTTCTATACCCAATCAAGACACTAACAAACGGTATTAGTTGTAAAGCATAGGTCTACAATCATAGAAAAGCAAAGCAATATTCTTACGTGAATTCAATTGTGGCAGGTAGCTCTCCGAGGTGGAGACTTCATTGACAAAACTTTGCCT
>JAAAKM020000498.1:8197389-8207849 GCA_010016025.2 Alatinidae sp. Z8VKAUB7J3
GTTTTGTACCACAAACAAACTAATTCTGATTTACATGTATGAGAAGAATTCCCGAGGACTCAAATTCCCAAATTATTTTGTAATGACTACATTTCTTTGTTTTTCTCTTTTGTTGATCCCATTTTGGGGTTGTTTACATTGCCACAATATTGTTACTATTTACGCATATATATAATCCAAGACCATTTTGCTTCCCTGTGAGTTTTTTATGTATAGGAATGTCAAAATTAAACAAAGTAAAAATTGAACTACAACTGACAGCTGCGTTATTTAGGCCTCAAAATTTCTGATGTCAAGGTTTAACACATAATTTCATATTTGTATATTTGAACAGAATTGACATTGACGTACAAATGCTGCTAACAAATCGAAGTTCTTTTCTTCAGCTTAATCTATTCACAGGGATCATTTACCTTATCTAAAAAAGCATATCACATATTTACACGATGTTTAAACTCCAAATGTAAACGAAATAGGTTCGTAAATTTCAATTTACTTTTTAAACATCCTATCATTTCCTGTTAGGACATATAGCCATGGCCATTTTACGTCCGCTCCATACGCAGATGGAACTGATTCTAAACATTCTCCTACAACTAATTACTCATTTAACTCTTTACTTTCCGCACATGACAAGAATGAACCCTTTCTTTATAGACAATAACATGTCGAAACTTTGAACGTGTAACTACATAGCAGGTACCTGGGAGGGGAAAAACTCCATGTAGTTGAACAACAATCACTACTGACTCAAGATGGAAAATGAGTCAACTTGAACAAATGCTTCATATTTACGACTCAACTTAATAGTACAACAAACGGACGTCTAATACAGGAGAAAACAGATTATCGTAGAACTAACCAAATATCTATCTGGTGGAAAATTGCCTGGACAACTAATTTATATCAAAACAATAACAACTTCACTGTCGTACAACAACATTCAATAATAATACCACGTTAACCTTACTGAGATACGGAAATCGGGCGATTTCCCCTGGGTTTGTAACCTTCTGAAATGCTACTAAAGACTCTTAGTCAAAACTTTTTACAAGATGCATTTAGTATAAAACCTTAGTAAGAATATTTTACCTCTTGGAAGGCAAAGTTCCTCATCTTGGTTTGGATTTGAATCCGCCATGCCTGTAGTCCGAATAATGATTTACGCCTAGAACCCAGTCTTCTTCATTGGCGCCAAATTTGTAACTACTTTTCGAGACAGCTGTTTTGATGAGGGTCAACAGCATCCTACATATGATAAATTTGAGATTTTAAAGGACAAATATTCAAAGCTTTAAGCTCATTGACATGGATGGCACCATTAATGAGTAGTATTATCATCATCTGAAGCCTCCTTCTCACCATATTTATAAACATTTTCCACTACCATTGTGCCTATATTTAGAGAAGCGTTGAATTGAGAACGAATCAAAGAGTAACAACCCCTTAAGTACCGTGTCATTTAAGCTAAGTATGATCCAGTATTCTCAGCTAAAAAAATTCCTTGTCCCTGAATATTTAATTTCACCGACGTCGGCTTTGAGATTTAGGAGCAGGTTGCTCTCGAGATTGGAATAGATAGGAATACATTATTTCTCATCTTTTCATAGTTCTTCAGTCTTGTCTCACCCTCCCCACTTGTTTCATCCCCAAATTTAACTTACTTGGCGTACATATCATCAATCAGTGCAAGTTGTGAAACATTCACAGCAACTCTTGAATTATACGGAGCGAAAATGAATCACACCACTACAACATCTTTAGAAGCTTGCGTTATATTTCAAGAGGAGTCTCTAAAACTTACATAATAAGCCAATCATTCAAGCGAGGCATTGAAAGGAAAACAAGATGAATAGTTAAACAACTGCACCCTGCTTTCTCTTTTTCCACTACTATTCCAAAAGATATTTCCTTAACGAACTTAATCTATATTCGTTAAGGATTATTCCAGCCTTCCCTTTCAATTGAATAGTTCAATTCCCCAGTCTCTCCTCCTATTTCAGGCTTCCTTTTTCTTTAGAATAGCCAAATTTTTCAAGCATCTTACTTTTTCTGATCTCCTTGTCTATTTCAGAGACGATGGTGTAACGTAGGAGAGTGCGCTCAGGAGAGTGCGCTCAGGTTACTTACCCAGCTACCAACAAAAAAAATAATCCAATCAGTTAGTGAATCGGTTGCTATTAGTTAGCAGATATATAGACAGCAATAAGCATTTCTATTTAACAAAAAAATGTTACAATCCCTTTCTAGTGACTGGAAAAATAGTGTATTTGGCTCTGACTCAATGTAAATGAAAAATGCAGCCGACGGAAAAAAATTGAAACTGTGATCCTTCATAGTGATACAAAGCCGTGCAAACCTAACATTAACACTTGGCTGTTTTTAAAGTCTAGCTATGAAAAATAATGATTGAGAGCTGTTCGCAAGTACTGCAGCACGTGGAGGAGAAGCATTTCTTTCTGCATTTTTGCAGCATCTTTGTTTTAAGAAAAAATAAGCCCTCTTGCATGCTTTTAATTGTCTTGAGAGGAAATGCTTCCGGATGCATTGTTGTTGGATTTCATCTCTGTGTTTATACCACTGCTCAGACGTATGCTCGAACGTTACGTATCCATTTGCCTGGTGTCTGCCGCACCATAAATGTTTACCAAAATTGTATAGAAACTATTTTAAAAACTAGAACAAGGATCTTTCCAACAGTACGTGGGGCATGCGTCAGGTAACCACGTTAACCAGTGCCGGCAACAACGACAATTTCACCGCTGGAAATAACTTTGCTGATCTCCTTGTGCTCTGAATGCAAACGCTTTGTAAAGGATAGTGTTGAGTTAGGCATATATATATGCTGTTTAAGGCAGCTGCCAAATAATGTACCTCTTTAAGCATGACGCCAGTGCAGGGTCATTGCTGATGATTAATCTTGAGGTTGACGTCATATTAATCACGTTCTTACTATAACATCTTGTTTACGAGATGTGTTTCTAGAATCTGGAAAAAGGAATTTCTACGTTTAAGTAAAGGATGACAAATCTCTTTACTTGTTTTTTTCAGCAGTTGAAGTTTTTTACTTTCAGTTAGCGCCGAAAGAATTGGATGATACTTTTTCTAGGAAATCTGTTTACTTTTAATAAGGCAGAGATTTATTATTTTTGACTAGCATATATCTCGTCGCTCATTAGTTTTGTCCACAAACTTTCCTTTTTCTGTCAGTCACTAAATATATTGATGTTTAAAACAGCCATTACGGAGGCTATTTCATTAAAGGTTCTCTTGTTTATCCCGACATCCATTATCTAATAAGGGGCCAAAAAGCGCATGCGCATTCGCGCAGCCGAGAGAAATTGCAGCAGAAAATCTCGTGGCCGACCGTAAACAACTAAACGTTCAAACATGTTTTAACGCGTCATGACAATGAAAACTGACGTACTCCGACTGTATACCTTCCACGGTTCAACTGATGATTCAAGGGTTTTCTCATGATCACGAGTAGTTCGATTTTCCGTGTCCATTAAAGACACGATTTCCTAACTCACCCTTATAATCCAATAACTGAGCGCTCTTTATAAGCAACTCAGTTCAAAATGAGAGAAATGTTAAACAACTTTAGAAACAAGTTTTTGTCCAGTAAGCAACTGGGCAAATTTTGTGCACTTTCTGGAATACTTTTGTAAGTAAAATTCAAGCATCTGCTGAGAATACTTCCATACTACATCGATCGTATCCAAATAAAATGCTCCACGAAAACAAAACAGTTTACATCGACATACGTATGGCCAATTTTTCTTATACAGAAAAAATTAATTGAAAAGCCAGTACTCTCCAAGGCTCTTTTTATAGTTTCTGGACATTTGCACCATTAACTGCAGTATTTTCCCAGAATTTATAAAAATATTAGTAAAATCTGTGGCTTTCCAATACATTCCTGAAAGGGTAATCAATATTGGCTCAGGCCCAACAATAACAAACTCCAGACAAACTAATGTTCAATATAATGACAGATGGCAATTTTCTCTGAGAATATCCAGACAAATTAATTTGTAGAATGATTGAGAACTGTCTTGCTGGAGAAGAGCCGTTTAAGTTTGCTTGTGTTAAATTAAACTGAATTTTCCTCTTATTCGTTCTTTAATTGTGAATAGTGAAAGTGGGTCTCAGTGGTAAGAAGTGGTAGATATTTCATTAAATAATCATTCTTTGGGAAGCTGATGAAATTTTACACAAACGAAGATTTACCTAACCTGCTACAATTAGGTACTGGAGAGTAATAGTTGTAATATGAGGTGAATTATTATGACATTTTCTGCATTTATTTGTTTGTTATACAGTTTCAGGAAGTTACCATTTTAAACGAATTGTGTTCCAAGGTCTATGGTGACTAACTGTGCAAAGCAAACTTTTGCAAACTGTATGAAGTCCAATCATGCCTTCAGTAGTCAAGTTCTGTAGCTTTACCGAGGTTTGCCGCGTACCTGCTAACGAAGGAAATATAAAACTTGGAAAGCATATACACGGGGTTTGGCCAGTGGGGCCATTTAAGAAGTATGTCAGCTCAACTTTCAAGCAATCTAATTTGGTTCTTGGCTCACTTTTTAACAAGATAACGATCAAAACGATAAATGTTCGCTATGGTCTTCTTCACTTATCCCAATTTTAAAGTTAATCCACAAACTTAATAAGTCACACATTTTCAAATTTTTAACAGAAAAAGACCCCTACGAAAATCCAGGACCTTTTAGGAGTATTTTCCACAGTATCCACGATATCTCCCTTTTTAATCCCAGGTCATTTCCATTTTAGAAAGGTAATCGATGTTCGCTCAAACTCGACTGCAATATCCAACTCCAAACACTTTAATTTTAAAAATGATTAAAGATAGTTATTTACTTCTGTAAACTCTAGACAAACTAAATTTTAAGATGATCAGAGCGCAGAAATTAGTTCTGTTTCAAATAAAGAATTTCCTACCATTAAAACTTAATTTTCAAATACAAACTGGTAAATAAACCAGAAAGACATTGTGGAATATCTGACGTAGAACCCATTTCAATATACTGTACCTAGATAAGAGAATTAATGGCAGAATCATTGTGTAAAGTTGCAATAGCTTTAATGAAACTCCAACGATATCTTACGGTACATCCCAAATTGTCCACCGGTGGATGATTGGGAGCTAGTGTAGCAACTAGAGAAATAGAGTATGTTAACATCGGTGGTCACCTAGCTCAGTTGGTAGAGCGCACGCCGCGAAAGCGCGGGTCACGGGCTCGATACCCGGTGGTGGCATATTTCTATTTCTCTAGTGTTCTTTTCAAAACTAATATTTCAAATCCTCTCTTCTCGATGATACATCCCAAATGGTAGGACTTTGCAGGACCTGTGGCAACCCTGGTTTAGTTATCATCTTGCATTTATCCTTTCCTCGCAAATTAATCGCCAAATGCATTTCTCTTTCACCTCAGATGATTTACTACTACCAGTGCCTGGCGATAGCGTTTAGCAAGTAATCTCATACTCAACGAAGTTGTACTTTTTGTAGCAAAACGTAACTTCTATGATAGATCTCTTTGGATGGGTGGAATACGAGTCTCGATGAACGTGACGACCAAAAGCACGTTCAAAACTATTACCAGCTGAAATTTAAACGGATAATGCGAGACGATTGAAAATGGACCCGTGTTTATACATTGGGAGACGTCTGCACAAGAAGTTTTCTATTACTTGCGTCAACAAAAAAACTTGGCCGGAGGCAAGAGTTGTCCAAAAGCAGTGGATTTTCCATCACAAACCAAGGGCAATTCATCCCTCGCTTCTGAATATTGGTCATAAACCTTGTAAACATGGTAGGGAGATATCCGTAGGTAATGCTTCCAAACTATAGCACATGACGACATGATATTTTCACTCTCTTTCTGTTTCAATACACTTGTTATTCGGTCTATGTCAATTTTCTTTCTGGCTCACTGACAAGACGGAGTGGAGCAACAGAAATGGACGACAGCAAAGCAAATACGATCACTGATCTGTACAGAATCACTTTTGCAGTACAAATTCACAAAAATTCTGAATGTCGCATATTTACCAATGGTCTACTTTAGTACAATAGCTTGAGATTCTACACTATACCTCGTTTCATGGCCTACGATTCAAATCCGAAAAGATGCGACAGTGAACAGAGGACGACGAAAATTACTCTAATGTAATAACAATGTCATATATACAAATAAGGTCACAAAAATTATACAACGTAACTGAAATCAGGTGAATAATAAACGTGCCTTTTCAGTTAACTAGAAATGCAAGTATACCATTAGCATTAAACATATTTCGAATGGCATTTCCTCTTGTGGAAGATAGTCATGCCAGATGATCACGCCAAGTATATAGTGACGACCTCCAAGCATGGCACTTGAAAATGTCAAAGAAACACCTCTTTCATAAATGAAGTAGAGGGTTGGGTACATAAATTACACGTACTCATTCATCAATGCCAACAAAATATATCGTGAAAAGTTGGTTTGTGATACAAAACTTGAATATTGCGTTGAGTAACGGATTCATTTTGTTCAACGACCGTTATTTTCTAGGATCTTCTCGTTTCCTATAAATTCATCGTAATAGCTTCTAATTTCACTCCATACGATTGCTGTGATCAGTGTATGGCGAAAACGTTTAGCAAAATTAATCCGTTTCTCAACGCAATATATCGTCTGATCTTAGAAATAACATACAGTAAACATCATTGGCATGGTATTTTAAGTCCATTACGCATGATTTAAGACATCTACCGCTGACTAATATGTTTTCGAAGGTGGTCCTTGCCAGGAGGAGCCTTGAGTTCACATCCATTATACGAAATACAATGTTGCCAAACAAAAATATTAATTGAAAATTAAGAGCAAAGGTTGAATCAGGATTTTTCATCAAATAGTAGTATACGACTTTTCAGACTTTTTCTCAAAGGTTAATAAATATGAACTCAGACCAAAAAATAATATCAAATTGTTGACTAATTAATTTTATCAAAGATGATAATTTGGTGTCAGAACCTCCAGCAAACAAATTTTTACGACAATCAGAGGGCTTCAACAAGCTCTGTTTCCAATTACAGAATTTCCTATAATTTACATATGGTATTAGGTAAATAAACAAGGAAACAACGTGATATGGTAACATAGTGGGAACTCATTTCAAAATACGAAAAAAAACCACATTCATGGAACAAACATTGTGTTAAAATTCCACGTCTTTTCACGGATTCCCCCTCCCCTCCTCAAATAACCCCCCGGGTCTTTCTTTAAATGTAAGGAATTTCCCAGACCTGTGGCACCATTAAAGGGCTTTGTGACTATTTCCGCTGGTGATTATTAAACATACGGCTCTTTTAAAATATTAAATGTGAAAACTTTATAACAAGAATTCACCCCAAGCATTGTATTGATAGTCGAGACTGATACACTTTTAGCAAAACCTGGTTTAGTGCAATTAAGGCAAGATCACTGAGCAAAAACTAACCTCATGAAGCTCTTGGGAACTAAGCCATCTAACAGTAGATTACAATAATAAAGTCAGTAATGTTGAGGTCAAATAACATATAACCCTTAAGGAGAAAAGGTAACGCAATACTCAACTTTTGGTAGTAGGAGAGTATAGAGGAGAGTATAATTTCAGAGTTTCAGAGCCTTTGAATCTCGAATTATCAACTATCACCTCAATGCTTAAATCCACCAAAGTTTTTGATAGAGATTCACATATATTTCCCCCAAAAATATTTCAGTAAAAAAAAATCAGTATTCGAGTTTTAGCAAGTTCTAATAGGCCCTTTAAGTTGTAACTGTCTGGTTAAGTCATGCCTTTAAATGGCGAGGAGGCAGACAAACAGTAAAATATAAGGGCACTACATGAGCTACATGAAGCTACACTACATGGAGCAAGGAAATTTGTGGAAAATTCTACAGAAGGGTATGCAATTAGCCAAGGGGTATTGCAAAGAGTAGACAAGCTTCGTTCAACCTCCTGAATAGAGTTTCCTTGCCAGTTTCATTTTATTCAATATTCAAAAGTAGGTCAGAAGGTCTATTAACACAGGCATTGACAATGTAAAGTTTACTTTACTTCGCAGTTCTTAACAAGAACTTTAACAATGGTGAAACCTTCGAAGCACTCCTGCACTTTAAATGTCCATATCATTTTTAACTATCAGTAGAAAATAAACAAACCAACGTAAACTTACCTGGGCGCAAATTAACGGTTATATTTTGAGGCGATACCCTTGTGTCCTTTTGCAATGCCTTTCCCTGCACGAAACAGCCAAAGAAAACGTAATTAGAACTTGCTAGTGAGTTTTCTGCTTTCCGATACGTCCTACCACAGGCAACGGGAAAAACGACTTCAACCTAGTGTACTTACTATTACGATGATTTCAAGATAAACCAGTACAGTTTTAGATGACAGCGAATATTTTCGAAGGTATTCGTCATTAGCTTTACTTAATTTCAGACATCCTCATAGCTTTCCTAATCGCCTAATAAAGACCTAAATTTATGTGCACAAGCTTTGCAAGTTTGAAAATCGACCCAAAAACGCAATAAATAACTACTTTAGTGAAACATATGGCTCCGAAATTTGTTAACCTGACCTGCCATATTCACAGCGTTTTTAACTCTTCCTTTATTTCAAATGTGCTTGTAACTTTATTACTCTCATAGCAAATGTCTGAATTTATGGGCGAAAGCTGCTGAAGATTTGTCCATAAATATCATACATGTCCATATTTTTATCCGAAGGCTGTAAATTAGCTAGCATTTTGCAAAAGCGGGAGCTCGGGCTGGTTCAAGCTATTAAGTGAAGGCGTCCATTATTTATGATAAAGTTATTCTTCCATCAAAGATGCAGTACTAAAAGCAGTCCTATTACGAAGTATGTTATAAATGCTACACATGAGGACCGTGTTTCTTTACTCCTATAGGAGACCGACAGCCAAACTTTGAATTATACAAAACAGTTCTGATCACTTCCTCTGGAATTTTATAAAGTACTTTTGCAATGAAACCAACTTATACGTAAAATCTTGTAACTAGGGGTAGACACCGATATCGTCAAAGAGTAGCTCGTAAGAGAGTAGTCTGATTCCCAATCTATTATGAAGTCCAGTTGTTAGTGCGAAATGCTTGATTCCTATCTCTGTTTTTCATTTCAAAGAATTCGATAAGTTTCTCAATGCCGTAATCTTCGTCCTACTCGTCGTCTTCTACGGCGGTTGTGATAAAAAATACATGATTTGGTTTGAGTGGACGAGCGAATAATCGTCGCATTACCTTATGGGCTTTAATAATACCGGCCAAAATTTAACGCCGGCCCTAATAACGCCCGTTTCAAAAATTGCCTTTCCGCCATTTAAGGCCGGCGTTAAAAGGACCGCAAAGAGGGAAATCAGTATCTTCCAAAAATTGTTGTTGCAAGTCCTGCACACTCAGAGAATTAGCAAAATACTTTAATTAGTGCAAGAAATAATAGATTAATAGAAATAATCGAGAAAAAGAGAAAGAAAATATGGGCATTTTTTCATGTCAGATACTATCTTTCAATCATTGCATTCATTCAGAAAGTTCCTTTTGAGCATCCATGATCGTATCAAGGTTTATTCGTTTCTGATATTTTGCAGGTATTAGTTTTGGCAAATGCGGCTATAAATATCGATAATCTCTTTCAAAGTGTAGGGAATTATTCAAAATTTCGATAAATTTCATACTTCGAGGATATATTTTGCGAAATCGGCAAAAATTAGCGAAATTAGCGAAACTAAGTAAGCACGTAAATTTCTACTCCTAAGGTACAGTGAGAACGCAGCGTCTGATTTCGAAGAATAAGGATCATTTACTGTTAGATAAGCGTCAAAAATGAAAAACTACTCATTTGTTCAATTATCTGTCAAATTGTGATGTAAAATCGAAGAATTGAAGATGGTTTAATGATAAAACGGTTTTGTTAAACGTGGGGTCGCAATGTGATGCTGGGTTCTGAAAAAGATTCGACATCACAAATGGGATGGGAGCTATTCTATGCACTGGAACTTTGAAGCTTAAGCCAGATAAAAATACATCATTTACGAACGTTTATCTCAAAACCTAGGTACCCAAACCTTCTGTTTAGGAAACACCGTACATCCTAACTAGTACCATTTTACTATTACTGAATGATCAAACTTTTCAGGCATTTATAAATGAATTAGATCTGCTGTTAAAAAGGAAGGATGGCTCTAACCTATGCTTTAAATTGTGGTGAAAGGGCCTTGGACATATTATTGGTATTCCAGAACTTGTTAAAAAGGAAGGATGGCTCTAACCTATGCTTTAAATTGTGGTGAAAGGGCCTTGGACATATTATTGGTATTCCAGAACTTGAAAATAAACTTCAGTAAGTGCTCATGTGATCCAATAGATTTTCGCCGATTGACGTATCGG
>JAAAKM020000498.1:8212782-8266421 GCA_010016025.2 Alatinidae sp. Z8VKAUB7J3
GGGGGGGGGCTTGTTTGTCTAGCCCCCTGTGTCCATGAGCTACCTTCAAATGGAAACACAATTTTTAGCCTTACCAGCAGTCAAGGCAAAGAATATGGCCCAATCATATACATACTAAGATAAGAGAACACATCAAAGGTCAATAAATTATAACAACCGGATGAAATTCATGAAGAGTGTTTAAAAGACACCAATAATAAATAGTATATAATAGAGAATTCCTAGAAACATTATAACTGGCAAAACTTGTAATTTGAGTGGGAGACTTGATTGAACAAGCCCCCAACAGCCTTTGTTGTCCCTTTACAAACAGGAATGTATAACAATGTACTTGAGTGCTTTTTAACATCTACTGAGCCCAAACAACTGCTTTTGAGCTCCATACTTCAACTATATACATCACAATCAGACTTGGATCTGTGCAATGTTTGCAACACTTAATATTTTTATCCTAATTAATATATATATTTATATGGCAGAAATGTCACTACACATGTGTAGTAGATTATATGTCAACAACACTGAATGTAACAGAAAACTGGGATAGTTTGATATCAAAAAAATATAATAAACCAGACTTAACAGTAACAATGAGCCACACAATATAGATATACATACAGTAATCAGTATCAGGATCTTAAAATAGTAATAGTGCTCACCTAAAACATGGCCAATTAAACATACAACTGCTATCAGGAAACTGAGCAATGTTATCCTCATGGTTGAGCTGCAAAAAACAAGATATATAAAATGTAAAGAGGGGAAGTAGCTTTGAACAATATTTAACAACTGGTTAGGCTAAAATTTTACAATGGGCGATATTTTGAAGTAACACCAGTCACATTAATATTACACTTCCCGTATCAGATTTTTCAGAATTCCTAGTTGATGTATATATATACTGATACTTAACAGCAGTGTTTGAGAACAGCTGCTCCATAGAACACCAGCATGCTGTAAATCACTGTAAAGTTTGGGAATTAAGAGAATTTCATGTAAATGGTATCATGTTGCTGAGCACCACTGCAGTCCTGTTACTGGCAGGATAATGTAATACCTCTCCATGTCGGTGAGTGCAACCCAATGACCCAAAAGTAGAGAGGTAGCACACTCAATGACTTGCAAATCATTATACAAATATATATTTGAAGAGGTGCCCTGAATAAGACAAGCATAGACACACTATATTTTGGTATTTCTATGTCAGGGAAGTTAGTAAATCTCTTTATGTAAAATGATAACAGTTAGTGAAAATATATCAATGAGATTTAGGTTATGTTCCAAACATACAGATTACTATGCATATGTCTGTCAAAACGGTGCAAACTCCTGACATTTTGTGATCAACTGTATTCACTATGCTGTATGCATAAATAACCAGATTCATTGGTAGTTGCCCTAGCTTCTTCCCAACAAATGGGGGGTGTTTCAAAGGTGCTTAAGTCTTTGACTGGTTAAGAGGACTGTGTAGTTCAGTATTGTAAGGATACCATTTAAGTTTTACAAACAAAGAGGAACTTAAATACCAAGGCGTTCAAGCATTTAAAAGGAAAACTTGAGCTCACATACATTTCTTCTAAAAAAAGTACAAGCCCTATATAGTTCACAAATAGTGAAACTCTTGACAAATGGATCAAAGTATGTGATATCAGCTCAACAAAACAACTTCACCACATGTTCACTTTCTTCAAAATTAAAATTCATATGAAACATATGTCCTCTAGTTTTATTTTAGAGCAGTTTTAGCATTCTACATGACATGGAAGATAGTGATAACAGGGTCAATAAATTGAGAGGGCCATCTCACCACCAGGAATCGAGCCCATAAAACAAAATCCCATTTAGTAATGATTGTAGAAATTACTTGTTTATAAACCAATTTAAGAAGTGGTGTTTTAACTGTCTTACTAAGATTAAAGTAGACCAGCTACTGCACCAGCTATTCTTTCTTCTTGTGCTTGCAGTGCACAATTTCACATCAAAGAGTAACCACATGTTAAACCTGATGGTATTAGGTCCTACTTTGTAAATTGTAAGATCATCATCATCTTTGTTTCTCCTCTGTTTTTCATGCTGGTATGGGTTCAAACAAAAAACACAAGTGCAGCAAAACACCTCTCCGGTATTCTGTTATGAAAAACAATTTTTAAGGCCAGTTACAAAGTAATCAGGTTTTCCATAAGCCACAATTGTAACTTCACAGAATTTTAGAGAAGGGTATTTTGGCCTACTGTAAAAAAGAACAGGCATTCAGTTTTCGAAACAACACTTCTAAACAGAAGACTATAATTAGATTCTAAGTACAGGTGTGGGGTTCTTTGCCATTTTGGTTCCAATAGGATAGCTATATATACTATATATAAATGCTTGTTAAAAAATTACATGGTTTTTTATGTGACAATGACAAAAGATTCAAAAATTGTAGTAGCTAGATCATCTACTTTTCTTTGCAGTCAATCTCAATATAAAACATGTTTTGCATTTCATTCATAAAGCATTGTCTCAATTAGTGTCAGTGACATACTTAGTGTACATGTTATGAGCTACCAAATTTAAAAGTATTATAAAGGCACATTTGTTCTTTGAGAAGAATTCATCCATAATCTGAATCTTAATCCATAAAACCCTCTACTATTATGTATTAAGATGAAGGATCAGCACCTTACAGCTGGTGACTTGACTATCTTTACCAACTATAACTGAAAATCCACAGTAACTTGCACCTGATCCTCATGAATTATTTAACACTGATTTAGCAAAATCTTGCTCATACATGTCACATATCTTATCAAACATACTTGAGAATCAAGACTTTAATCATATTGGCTGATATACTACCCATGAGCTATGATTTATCTAAGAAGATTAATCAAGCCATCCCTACATTGTTCAAATTGCTGCTGGATTATATCATATATATACCCTGCAGATGAATTTGTCTCATGGGTAATTGTAAAAAAGCAGTCAAAACAAACACTGTGTAGACACGAAAAACCTACAAATATTTGCTATCTTATGCTCTTCAAACATCACAAGAAACGGTTCTTGTTTTAAAATCTCTGTGATAGCAGCATCCCACATGAAACATCAGACCTAACAAATATTATACAAATTTCATGTAGTATTTTTCCAACCTTCAATAAAAATATTCTACCAAGTATAGTTCCAACTTTGCTAAATTTCTTTACTCATGAAGATGCATATATCATTACATATACTGAGTGGCTGGATATAAATAAATTGACTACATCTACCTATTTATTGATTAAGACACTTGCATATATATATGCTTGTAGCTCGCCTTAAGGCATATTAAGTTATTTTATATAGTTTTAATGTATCTTTTACTGCGGTCTTAAGCTTTTATATAGATATGTATTATGTATATTACCATGGGTAAATCGAAGAGAAACACAGTCGGGTAATGCCCATGTACACAGAACCTTTCCATATCCAAATCTGACATAAATGAATTTGCAGTTTACTCTTCTTTAAATGTAGTAGGGTAAATATATCATTGAGATTACACAGATTGGGTTATATGCTGGTTTAAGGGTATGGTCAGACATAGTACTGTAGATAGAGGTTTGCTCAAAGCAAGCAACACTCCAAGAGTAAGCAATTGATGGTGATGGAAGCATCTTTGAACACTTTAATTATTTCTCTACCTTCATAGTTTGATGGCCATTATCAATAAATGGCATTGAGAATTTTGAAAGAAGCAAGGTGAAGTAATATACACTGATCAATTTTATAAATTTAGTCTATAGGCTACATGGAGAAGGTTACATGATGTAAAGGAGAATATAAAAAGTATATACCTGATGTATTCTTGGTTCATGCAAAACTTGTCACATCTAAACATACACAGGTGACTACCTGTAGTGACATAAACTTTGAAGATTCTGAAACACATTGTTTTGTTTGTGACCTCATGGAATAAATCCACAACAGCTTAAGTATAAAAGACAGCAACTGAGGTTGAGGATTACAGTGTGCTCTAGTACAGATTCTAACTATCAGTTAACACAGCAGGGAAACAGTGTTGAAACAGGTAGATGAGGAAATAGTCTCCACCCAAGATATTGGATTGGCTGAGCACACAAAGCTTTCAATAGTGCATAGTAAGTTGATAAATTTTGTGGCTAAGACTAGCTGTAAGCAGTTAAGACATCACTTTCCTGTAAAACTTCAAAAATGAGGCAAATATTGTTTTACATCTTAGCATTATAATATTTCATAAATATAAATAAAAAACCCAGCTGATTACTTCTACATGATGGAATCTGTCGCAGGGGTGGATGTAAGCTAGCCACTGTTGTGAGAACATTTGCTGTTTGGGCAAAGTTTTGTGAGCTGCTACCCTTGTTAACCTGCAAAGCAATATCTCTCAGAATATACAGCAATATGTATAATTCTTGTGTAAGAAGCTCTCTGTTGTATGGCTCTAAATACTGAGCTCTTTGCTGTCAAGATCAGTCATGCTTGGAGAGGAATGAGCAAGCTATCCACTTGTGGATATGCAACATCAGGAAGAAAGAACGTGTTGTTGTGTTCTAGCCTTCTCCAACTAGTCAAGTTAAAGCCACTATCCATAATGCTGAGCTACAACCAACTATGGGTCAACAAGTGTACATGTCTGGAAGTATGTATGTACGTATGTATGTATGTATGCATGTATGTATGTATGTATGTATGTATGCATATATGTATGTATGCATGATGTAAAACATATCAAAACATTTCATACGCAAGAAAATCACATAGCACTGAACATAATATTTTAGGTTAAAATGCAAGTGCAAAAGTCTATATACATTCTGACTCAGAAGTACAGATTATTGATTCTGCAAACACAAAATTTATCACTGAAGATCATGTCCAAAATAATAGCATGCTGATATAAGTTAGTTGCAAGAAAATGGTTTGTCAAGGACTAACCACGAGTGTCTGAAACAATTTATCTGAGCATGCTCACATCTAATTCTATAGCAATTATATCAAAAAATCAAATCACAAATGTATGATACAAAAGTATGCTTAACTAGGTATCAAATAGAAAAAGAGAGAAAAGAATGAAAATATAAGAAGAGCTTTGATAGATAAAGTATCCTTGTCATAAATCATTAATTGTGGAGTACCATTTAAATAACAACTTTCAACATTGAGGGCAGGTGTATCCTAGTTAGTGTCGTATGTGTTCAAATGAATGCATTAATTATGCATCTCTACCTGACAGAGAGGCAACAGCTTGAATGCACCAGTGAACTGCTTCATGCATCTTTTATTCATAATATACATATCTAGGGTCCAACCAACTAATTGTTTGCACTATGCTATATATGCAGAAAAACCATGCAGAAAATCAGCTCACCTCAGCCTCTTGATGAAAAACAGGGAAAGGGTAACCAGAGGCCTTCATATTGCATACAAATTATATGAAGACAAACCATATGTCTGATTTGAAATATTAAGGGCTCTGCTGTTTGGTTCAACTTCATGTACAGTTTCATTAATATTCTCTCAATGTTTGGAAAGAAGACAATTGCAACATAAAACAAATAATTATGCTGCACAGAAAAACATAGACTTTCATTGTTATATCTTAGTTGTAGATTATTTCATAGTCAAGATTGGTGGAAATAAAAAACATTGTCCATAGAAGTTGTTGGCTCGTCCAAAATAGTATTGCAGTAAAAAAGAGAAAGATATATAGCTCATGACATTCATGTTGTATGTCTGTCATATACCTGCATGAAAAGTTACCATTTATAGTTGCCTGAAATGTATTATACTTCTACAGTACACTTATAACCTAGATCAGGTCTGAAAAGGCCTCACACTACAATCTCACTAAATTTCCAATACTAATAAAGTCATATTGTATTGTGTTTCTGTCTGATTTTATGGTCTTTTAATGCTAAGGCATTATTTAAAGAGATCATAGAATTAACTGAGATACATAGATACAAGTGGTGGCCAAATTGACTTTCACAAAGATGTACAAGATACTTTCATCTTTTCATAAAGCTCTTGAGGCTCAATGAGCAGGTGCAATGTTAAGCAAACACCTATCACCTACAAAACTTCTATGGACAAACAATTTAAACCCCTTTAATAATTCAAGAACACTTGAAAATCCACAGAAACTTGCAGCTTGACTAAGGCCAAGAAATCTTAAGCGTTGACCTGTACAAGACGGAACTAAACACAGCATGTTTGCTTCAAAGAGAACTCTGTTTGCTGTCCTGACAATCTATAAGGTCCCTTCTTCAACATTCTAAGGAAACAATGCATCTCCCCTATTAAAAATAAATTTGGATAACAGCCTTTCCATTCACCTGGCATGTATAAAGCATGAAATGCTTTGTTGGAAAGAA
Source organism: Alatinidae sp. Z8VKAUB7J3 (assembly GCA_010016025.2). Classification (NCBI taxonomy): domain Eukaryota; kingdom Metazoa; phylum Cnidaria; class Cubozoa; order Carybdeida; family Alatinidae; species Alatinidae sp. Z8VKAUB7J3. The sequence continues at coordinate 8,219,163 of JAAAKM020000498.1, forward strand.
TAAGTTATATAATTAATTTTGATACAGCAAAAGATATCTGGGATATGGTAGAAATTTCCGGAATGGAAGTGCACACCAAAATATCAGATAAGATCATTAGAACAGAGAAAGTCATGGTAAATAGACCAAAGCAGAATATAAAGTGATAGAGTTTAGGGTATTGTTCCTATCTTACACACACACACACACACACACACACACATATATATATTTACATATAAAATTATTTGTTGACAAATCATACTGAAAGTACCACCAGTGTTTTTCCCAGGTTGTGACATGTATTTTATTTCTCTAGTGTTTTTTCAAAATAGAACTGAATTGTGAAATTACAACATAAGCTTTATTTACACTGCAATCATTTTTAACCTTCTAAAACAAGGGCAAATGCAGGAAAAGAACAGGGGATTTAGAATGTTTGAAATATTGAGAAAGGAACAAGGGGTCGCAACAAGCACACACAAGTCTGAGGTTAAGTGGTGGCCAATGGCCTGTAGGGGACTCAAAAATAATTGTAACTGAAAACCTATATGCCTACGTATTTTGGCACGGAGCAATAAGTTGAAACTAGATGATCCTGATTTATCCCCTGTAACTGCTTCTTGGGCCTATTTAAACCCAGGTAAATCACCTTGTTATTCTCTACTGTAGATCATGAAAACAGTAGAGGGGGCGCCCTATAGTCGTGAAACAGGTGCTAGTGTGACGCTTTTCTTGGTTAGGGTCTACCCTCTAGGGAACGGGGTGCCAGCAAGAATTTGTTGCAGAATGTCCCGAAAGTGTACTAAGTGTACAACAAGATGGAGTACAACTAAAAGCAAACATAGGTTTTAGCGTCGCTGATTACAGGCTTGCAAAATCCTAAACGGCAAATGTCTCTCCGAGCAACGACCCCCTTGTGTTTGGGTGATTTTCAAAACCGGTGATTTGTTAAACTGAAAGTCAATATTGACAATTACGTGGTTAATAAAAACAGTATAAACTAATAGTAGCGTTTACGGTTTTCAAGTGACGAAACATTAACAGCACTCGAATGCAAGGTCTGATATTAGTTCTAAAGTCGATCAGGGGTATTAAGGTATTATGAAGCAACACATGCTGGACATGTTTATAAACTTGCTGCACTTGATCACGCTAAAACTTTAGAATAACGAACCTCTTAACTCTGTGGACTTTCTTCGTCATGTTCTGGCATATCCCCTGTAAACTATCTAATCGGTTTTAAAATGAAAACGGCTACTGCTGCAAAGTAGCAGAATATTCCAAAGCAAACAACTTAATAAAATGTGTCACCGAATCTGATGATTGACTGATGACGCCTAATCATAGTTGTTAAAGGGTCTTTCAGACGGCTGGCAAAACAATACACTGACGAGCAATATGTTGCAAAAACCCTAAATCTGTTTGGGAGATAAGGTCTTATCGAGTGCTCATGAATTATACCTACACTTCCTCAGTGATTTCCCCTTACGGTAAAGGCAGCTCTACTGACGGAAAATATCGACCATCGATAAACAAACCATGGCAAGCTGTTTTCTGTTTGGCTTGCTCAAGTTGGACGAAAGCTCACAAAGTGATTGCCAGTACATTCTCTCATAATATCCATGTCGTACACACGATGAGAAAAGTGGGAATCAGCGAAATACCAGATAAGAATCATACCAAAGGCTTCTGAATATCATACCTGAAATTATTTTCCAAATATCTTAAGTATTTCTTGATTGAATGGCTACATAACTGTCCAAAGAGAGCAGCTAATTGAGTGATGAGTGCTCACTTCTGTAGATCTCTTATCCGAATTATCAAGTATAGTTCAGTAAATTACAAGATCCAGCCCTTAGCAACACCTGTCCTGAATGATTCCTGAATATTCAAAAGATGTTTACAGCAAACAGTTTAAAAGGCAAGACTCTTTATGGGCACCAACTACGCCCGCTTCTGAGCAGCAAAGTAGAAATCGCGTTTAGATTAGCGGAAGACAAGAGAAGAATCATGGGAGGTGCAGGCATTGACCAATCACAGCTCAACGCGCCAAACTTGGATAGGGCGAAGTTCCGTTCTTTCACCCTTGGACGCTCTCAAATCAGTGACTCACCTGGAGATGTCAGGAATGAAAGGAAAGTGTAGAGAAAAATGTTGATGTAAGCGCTGCAAAGGCGTTTCTGTTGACATTTTTTTACGATTTTACCCTGTGCTTTAATACATCAGTGTCCACAGAAGATCTTTCATGGTAATTTAAGTAGCAGCCTTTGAGGGAAAGACTAACTTTCGGAACCGAGTAACTTAACCCCACCATGAAAAGTGCCCCTCAAATTTTAATAATTAGTGTGTGAGTCATGGGCTTTTTGTTCCGTCTACCCTGATATTTTACGCCGTCAATGCCTGGCGCCAATTACCCGTCGACTAAGCCTATATTGTAATCTCAAAAATTAGAAGAAAGACGTTTCAAAGCGCCCTCTTGTCTTTCCGTCCCTTTATTTAATGTCCCAATTTTACTGTCCTTCTTTCAGGGAAATGTGTACATGCAGATCAAATCACAAGGGATTGACTATTAATCAAAGAGGAAGCCTTGGGTACCTAATTGTTGCCCACCCTGACAAATTTTAAAGAAAATTTCAATCGCCCTTTTGCAACTTTTTGCACCCCCTGCTTATTAAAATTGTGGCGTTTGACTTTGTAGTCCCTTGATCAATTCAAACAAAATATTTCATTACCCAAGACCGATTCCCTGACATTTTACAAGTAGAATAGACCACAAACGTCATGCTTATCACAGTTAAGTCCGGTAAGATGTCCTTTGTTATGGTTAGGCTATTTTAATTCTTTCTTTCAAAGTGTTCACGTTTCACTCGCATTATTCCCTATTCATTATTCACATTAAGCCTACACTTATTTTACAAGAAACTAACTCAGTGTCCAACCCTCGAAGTTTCTTCAAATATTGACCTTTTGAGCCCTCAAAGTTACTTAGCAGTTTCTTAGTCTCTGGTACCATTTTAGCCTAATTGTGAGATAACCCGTTATCAAACTGTCTAAACCGCTTTCAGGGATTTTTTAGGTTCAGCCCTCGAGTTTCTTAAATTTGGGGGAGACTGAGCCCTGGTTTCTTATAAACTGATTTCTTATTTCAAACAAATAAGTGTATCAGAAGAGTTCATTGATTTGCTCGGTTTCAGAAACAGTTTGTACGCTAGTATGATTTCTACTTGGTTCGAAGCGTAATATTAGGAGATGATTTAGTAAGTTTCGTTTCATTCTTTTACCTCATTTAAAACATCACCGCTGTCATCTAGATCGACTTCGTCGTATCGGCCATCGTCGTCATTGTTGCCTTCGTCATTGTCCGTTACCATGATAAATAAAAGACAGGGAAAAGTATTATTTTGAGTAATGGCTTGTGATGATTCTTCAAAATTATAAAAGGTCACACTTAACACCCGAAAATAAACAAGGAAAGGACACCCTTAGGAGCCCCTGTTAAATTATGGAGCCTAAAGTTTCCTCAAAGTGCACGTGATGCAAAGCTATTGTTTATTCATTCTGATGCTGCCAAACCCAAGTACCAAGTAGATACCCATGTGGTGGCTGTACTAAGAGGTTCGTTTCAACTCTATACTCTGTGTCCCAGTGCAAGAAATTAGTACGTAAAGCGTCCACTAATACGAAGGGTAAAAGAAGACATAAAACTTTAAATACCCTACATACTTAGCTGGTAAAACAAAAAGCCTGTTCCTCCAGTACCTAGACATGTTTAACTGAATGGTAAGGAAGGAGGAGCGGAGAGCACTTTTACTTATCTTAGTGATGTGATAGATGGAAGTGGAGGCTACTATGATGTTGTCACTGCTTGGATTAGACTAGCCTGGAAGGCATTTAACGATCTTCTCCAAATGCAGAGCTGCAGAGTCATCTATTTACATAGCGAGGGACAGATGTACAACTCAAGTGAGCAATCAGTCCTTCTTTATGCCAGTGAAACCTTGCCTGTCATATCAGATTACCAGACTCAACTTGAACAGGCAGACAATGTAATGATTTGCTGAATATGCTCATTGAGAACGGCAAATCAGTTCTCCATGTCCCAGCTTAGGAATATACTTGGTCTTGCAAATGTCGAAGACGTCCTACCGTGGAATAGGCTCCGCTGATTTGGTCGCTCATCTCCTGCGCATGAATGATAGTTACTGGGTCAAGAGATCTTATCAGGGGATGCAAAGAGACCCTTGGCGCATGGGCGACCCAGAGAGCGTTGGAGTGACTGAGTGAACGCAGATTTGCATAAATTAGATTTGAGGAGGAGCATAGCCCTAGATCTAGCCGCATAAAGGGCCCGAATAAGACCAATTGTACATAAAGGTGACGCCTGTCAAATCATCGACCACGATGGACAACGGACGTCAAACTGGAGAAGAAGAAGAAGTAGAGCAGAACGTTTAAGGTTCATTTACTTCTCTGTAGATCCACCACTTGTTGTTCAATTAGTTAAAGCTTGTTTAAATGTTATAATCATATTGATTTACTTTAAGTAATGCTTTTAAACAAAGCGAAATCGCATTTATTTTCTGAGTAAAGCATAATGGAAGTTAAATCTTTTATAGCAAATGAAATCCAGGAATTGAATGTATTGAAGGGTATTTTACAGATGATTTTGAAGGTGTAAGCTTGTGGTCCGTGTTCTGTCTGTAGCTCAAAATTAGGAAATAAAAGCGGAATTTTGATGTACGTCGAATTATCATCATTGTCATCAGTCGGGCTCACCCGAACCCATTACAACAGCTCGCCAATTTTCTCGCTAGTTCATTGCTGTATCTAATTCTTTAAGGTTGCGGTGTCTTGCTACAGCTCACGTAATCCAGATTCATTCTACCAGGTTTCTTCTGACCGTGCTTGGACTTCTACAGGACCACATTTGCTGTCGCTTCATTACTTCCCCAATAATGGCCATCCAGTCTAACTCTGCGTATTCGAAACGTATAGGAGATTCTGGGAAGATTGGCAAACATACATTTGTTAGTAACTAGTTGTCTAGGGTTGATTTTTAGCGGTCGCCGCAGCATGTATGTGACGTCGAATTCTTCGGGATCTTTTGTCACAGCTCATGTTTGGGCGCCACAAATTGGAAAATTATCAGAAACTTAAACTTTATCAAAATATATGATCTAAATATTAAACTCGTCAATAATCGTCTGACTGCTAGGCTTTACCGGAAGGGGCTTAAGTTTTGCTCGTAGCCCGTACTTCCCTGTGATGGAAGTATCGAACACCGGTCCTACACAGCAAATAACAAGGACAGATTGACTTATTGACCTAATGTCTTGGAAAACTGGAAATACACTTTCTGGTAAAAGAGAAATGGTATACAGGTAGATATTGAAAGCTTAACAAGAAACTGACAACGCCAGTAAACTCCAAACAATTAATAAGTGTGCCAAACCCTGATGGTGTTGCAACTTTATGCAATGAAGCAATGTAGCAAGTATTCAAGTGATGATACGGGTAAAAACTGATGATGATCATGATTATGATAGTTATAGTAGTAATGCTGATGATGATCACAGTAATGGTAATGATTACCATTAGTGTCATCATCATGAGGAAAGAGAATAAGATTAAAGTGATGATGATGATGATGATGATGATAATTATTATTATCATTATTATTATTGTGATGATGATGATGACGAGGATGATGATGGTGGTGGTGGTGACTATGTGATGGTGATGATGGGTATGGTGATGACAATGATTATAATTGTGGCGACGACGGGGATGATGATGATAATGATGATTACATCGATGCCGATACTGATATTGATGAAGCAGCTTAATGAATTTGCAATTCAAATTTTTTACCTTTGTTTTGTACATTGAAAGTAACAGTGTTAGAAACAATAGTCCTCTATTTGCAGATAGAAAGCATTTTTTTAAAAAATGAAACCAAATTCTAAATAGTAAAATAAGTGTACTTTATCAAGCGGAAGTACTCACTTCCATTAATTAATTTATGACTATGAATTCCTTTCAACAAAACTTTAGTCAAGTCTGAAGTTAAAGGCTAGCCATGGCGTATGTGCCCGTGCAGCAGTTTGTGGATGCGTTTATACTCTAACACGATGAAGTACAAATGGCGTTATTGACCCGAATAAAGCTCTTAGCCAATGGGCCTCTATCTTACCGTATGAAGCTTTACTTTTTAGTCTATTTGTAGAGAAACAAATCTTCTTTTTAATTTTAGTGCTGATAACGTTTATCAATCTTGCTTGGTTACTGCTATCATACAAACTCTCACAAGTATCAGGCTCATACTTTGCGAGTACCCACAATCAATGTCTTGCAGTTCTAAAACCCGCGATTAACTGCCAGCAATCGTTTATCGTCATAATCTCTTAAATAACTCATGTATTCGGTAGATTTTTTAAGATATCTCTCAACGCTAAAGCATCAGGGGCAAAGCTGGAAGGCGACTGTGCGAATTCCTCTAGTCATTCAACTGTGGTTTCACATAACAAACGGTACACATCTTTCTCGTTTTGTGGTCATTATCAGATTCCCCTTCAAAGGGAAGAGAGTGTCAACCACAGATATCGGTTAAATTGCCCTTTCCGATTCGTGTCTAAGCTAGCTGACAACGCAATTGGTACTCATCCATCCAACAAAAAAATAGAGAAATATCAAGTTACCGAGCAGAATGTATAATTGACCTAAAATAGCAATATGATTACCCGTTAAAATTTTGTAAAACCTATGCCGTACGTCAAAATTTGACTGGGCTGGAATGACGTGTAACTCTTTTGACAAAGCAGTTAACTTGTTTCTCCCAAACGAACTCCTTGTTTTCAACTTCTTCTTCGAGAAATAGTCTTTATCTTCGCGTGTTTCAAGAATCAGAAGATTTTTGTTGATAAGTCTTTTCACAGATTAAAGCATGCGTGAGTGTGTCTACGAATAACTTTGGCAATGGTAAAAAATGGCATCTGTCCAAGTATACAGATTGTTGGATACGAGTGACAACCATGACACATCATGTCCTTAGTGACATACGATTTGCGGGAGGCGCTGGCTTTGATAATATGCCTGCTAAAAAGCAATCCCATATCTTACGATAGCATAAAAGTCTTTGGGAGCTTAGGAATGTCACTGTAGTTGGTGAAGTTTTACAGGCAGCTGTTGCTGTTGAGATTTAGATTTGTTACTCCAAGTCTCATCTTTTGGCATAGTGTTTAAGTCGAAGTTTTTAGTTTTCAAGGGTCGAATTTCGATCACTGTCGATTCCAGATCATCATTGCTTCCCTTGAGATCTATAATATTTTTTATTTTGTAAGTGTATTTCTTAGTATTGACATGTTTATGTAACCTACACATATTTATATACATTTATATATATATATATATATATATATATAATTTATCAATGAGCTACATCTACCAGTTTATCAAATATATATAATACTCATAGAGACTGTCCCCCTAGAATGGAACCACAAAAACTATTCATGGCACAACTAAAAAGAAAGTGGAAAGTTCGCACGCGCTCCGTTTAGAGGGGAGTGGAACCTCTCGAAGGGGACAGAGCTAAAGGTCTGTCCCCGCCATGTGCCGCCCGGAGTCAGAAATTTGCCCCCACACCGTGCCGCTCGAAGTTACTCGGGTGATAATAATTCCACAGCTGCTCCGGTCATGGCGGTAACTCCCGTTTCGATGCTAATTACTGGTGCCGGGGCGTAAAAAGGGGAATGCAAGGAGGGTAATTGAGTGTTGTTCAGTTTCGCCTGCTCATAGTCGGTTTGATCAACCGTGCCGAGCTGGAACATGACGCTGGGAATCCGCGGTTCATCGCGACCGTAGCGGGAGAAATCCTCCGCGATGGTTACCGGGGGAACCTCAATGACCTTGTCCTTGCCCAGCGCTTTGCTGAAGGTTTTTACCAGCCGTTTATTCAGAGCAGGGTCGTTCCAAAGTGAGGGGGTAGGAGTCTCTCGGAAAGAGACCTGTGGATATTTATTTTCGGGTAATCCCATAGCGATTGCTTCGGCTTTGGCGATACGTCTAATACCGTTTTGCAGCAGGTCACGCGTTGCATCGGAAAAATAGCGAACCGTTCCCTCCAATACTACCTCGTCGGAAATGATGTTGGACTTGGTGCCGCCGTGGATGGTGCCGATGGAAACCACCGCCGGATCGACCGGGTCCAGCTCCCTGGATACCAGCGTCTGTAACTGCATGATGATGCTGGCAGCCAGCACGATAGGGTCCTTGGTTTTATGCGGGAAGGCGCCGTGACCGCCGACTCCCTGTACTTTTATTGCCACCGTGTCGGCGGTCGCCATCATATAGCCTGAGCGGTGGCCGACAGTTCCCGCCGGCAGGTCCGCGTTGACATGCAGGGCAAGATTGAAGCTAGGTCTCGGAATGCGGCTGAACAATCCGTCCTCGATCATCGCCTTGGCGCCCAGGCCGAGTTCCTCCGCCGGCTGCCCGATCATAACGAGCGTACCGCGCCAGTTTTCCCGGTGAGTCGCCATGTGTCGCGCCGTACCAACGAAAACCGACATGTGGATATCGTGGCCGCAGGCGTGCATCACGGGGCTTTGTTTTCCGTCAGCCCGGGAGGATTTTGCGCCGCTTGCGTAGGCAAGTCCGGTTTGTTCACGCACCGGTAACGCGTCCAGATCCGTACGAATTAACAGGGTAGGCCCTTTACCGTTTTTTAGCAGCCCGATCAGGCCGTGACCGCCCACATTGCGCGTAACGTCGAAGCCGACTATTTCCAGTTCGTCGGCGATCCGCTCCGCTGTTGCTTCTTCCTGGAGAGAAAGTTCGGGGTTGGCGTGCAGGTGTTTGTATAACGAGATCAGGTAGTCGGTTTCGTTGGCAAAGGCCGGTAGGGCAAGAAGAGTAGCGACTATTGCCAGAGCAGGTATACGTGTCAGCATATAGGGGCCTTAAACAATGTTGTTAGATTTGATTTCTTCGAGTGGCACCGGGCGGGGACGGATCTTTAGCTCCGTCCCCCTAGAATGGAACCACATAATCTGTTCAAAGCACAACAAAAAAAGATTACAAAGATTGTAATCGCTGTGTAGAGAGGGGAGTGGAACCCTCCGAGGGGGACGGAGCTAAAGATCCGTCCCACACCGTGCCACGTTAAGAACTTCTGTCCCCGCACCGTGCCACTCAGAGTCAGTGGAGCTAAAGGTCTGTCCCCGCCCTGTGCCGCTCAGAGTTATGCCACTAATGTAACAAGTTTACCGCAAACTTTTCATCTGAATGGTAATAGCCATCGGCCCACCTGGTCCACTGATTTCCAAATGCGTAGCCCGATTAGGGAAGGGGAGTCCGGAAGCTTCCCCGGCATTGAGAAAGGGCGTTTGCCATTCAACCAGGGCGATATCGTCAAGGTAAACCAGCGCATCCGTATCGGGCTCAAGGGCGTTGATTTCAAATAAAATACGGATACTTTTGTAGCCCTTGGCGTCGCGTGGTGAGTTGTAGGCAAAGGCCAGGTTCTGCCATTCGTTTCTGCCGCCAAGGTTCGTGCTGCCAAGCAGCTCCTTTGGACCGCTCTCCAGGGCCTGTGCGACGCCCATGCTGCGGGGACGGCCCTGAAGATAGGCGCTAACGCGTACCGGTTTATCGGTATAGATACCGGCAACTACACTGGCCGGGGTACTGCGAGTAAATACCCGGTCGAATTTTCGCATGCCGGCTGTGGCCGTGCCTGCGGCAGGTACGGTGATTTTCATGGCCAGGTCGCCGCTCAACGCCTGCTCATCACTGATGCCGGAGGCCGCGTTTGAAAAGTACCAGCTGCGATCAGGGGCGTCGAAATAGTGGTGGCTTTCAAAGTCGCCGCGAATCAGTATGTCATTACCCAAACGGTAGCGAACCCCACTGTTTTTGTCGGCGTTTACCGAAACAGGGAATGCCGACCAGGCCTGCCGGTGCAATGCCGTTACACCCGGGGCTGCCTTGGTCTGATATTGACTTGCCCGGCCCTTAGTAAGGCGTTCTGCAGGATTAATGACGGCGTTTCCCCCTGACACCTGCATAATCAGGTTGCGCCTGCCCGAAAGCGTGGCCAAACGCTTTAGGACGTACTGGCGGGTGGCTCCGGTTGCCGGTGTCGGTACGTAACCCTTGATGTAAACGGGGGCCAGCTCGGCACGGTGGAACCGGTCGCCGTCCATCCAGACGTAGAGCATGGCGGTTAACTGGGTGGAATAAATATACTGGTCGAACAGAAAATTACCCAGCGAATAGGCGATGAGTTTATCCTGATAGATTTCGTAACCCTGGGTGGCGTGGGGATGATGGCCGATGGCCAGGTCGGCGCCCTCGGAAATGGCGCTTTTCAGGCGGTGTTCCGTCATGCGGGTGGGCGCTTCGGTATACTCATGGCCGCCGTGGTACTGCACAATAGTGGTTTGGCCGTCGGCTGCCTCTTTGGCAACGCTGCTGCGAATATTGGCCAGCGAGCCGAGGGCGGGGCCACCCTTGTTTATTTCCGCAACCTGGCTCACCGCGAAGCGGCCGGGCCAGCCGACATAACCCAGGAAACTGTAGGGGTGCCCCTTTATCTTCGTTCGGTAGGGTCGCAGGGCCTGGGCCTCATTCACACCAGCGCCCGAAAATCCCAGCCCGCTGTTTTCAAGGTGTGCCAGGGTTTCCTTCAAGCCGGGCTCCAGATAGTCGTAGGTATGGTTATTACCCAGCGTGACATAATCCACGCCCGCCCAACGTAAGGCACCAAGGGCGCCCGGGTGAGCGGAAATTACCACTGACTTGGTGGCAACGCCCGCTGGCTTTTTGGCTACCACCGGCGTTTCCAGGTTTACCGAGGTGTAGTCAGCCAGCGCCAGATAGGGTTTAACCTCTTTAAGTAACGCTTTAATATCCTGCTTTTCATGGCCCGGGCGAATCAAGACCGGCTCGCCTGCGTGCGGCTTAAGATAACGTCTTCCCATCATGGCATCGCCGGCAAAGGCAAACAGTGTCCTGCCCGGCTTCCGGGCCACCAGTTTGACGGCCGGAACGGTAAAGGGACCGATTGCGCGGCTCGCCAGCTCATGATGGCTGAAGGTATGAATTATCCGGTAGTGTCCGTTTGCGGATACCGCCAGACGGTATAGCTCACTTTCTGGAACATCGAGGCGATAGTGGCCCTGACCGTCGGTGCGTGCCTGCGCCCCGTTTACGGACACGCTCGATTTTGCCAGCGGATTGCCTAGTTCATCCAGAACACTGCCGCTGATGGTGATTTTTTCCGCGGCGCCGGCAATGGCCGCTAAACAGAGCAGGGCGGCTGCGGCAATAGACTTTTGCATTAACATAGCGGGCCTCTTTGGGATGTGCCGACCAGCATACATTATCGTTAACAGGACTCAATGAATAACTTGGTGGGCACGCCATAACCTTTGTCTATCGGGGGGGAAACAAGTCATACTGGTTTAACGGGGTGCCCGTTGAGATAATCGGGCCGTTTTGGAAATGCCCCTCGGGCGAAACAGGGGAAAGGCCCTTCGGCTGAAACAGGATTTAGGGGACTTATGAAAACTGTGTTTTTATGGCTGACCGCTGTGCTGGCAGCCAATGTTTGGGGTGGCGGGGTCGTCAACCATCAGCCGATCTGCGGTTTCGGCGGCGTTCGGATTGATACTGACTTCTCCGCGGGGCGTATCAGTGAGTGTGAGCAAACGGGTAGGAACGAATATACCCTGGGCGTAGAGCCGGAAAACCGGCCGGTCAATCACAGTCCCTGGTATGCCTTCAGGGTAATGTCGGAGAGCAAGCGCAGGGTAACCCTGTACTTGCACTTCGGCACCCATGCACACCGTTATATCCCCAAAACCAGCAGCGACGGCGAATCCTGGTCGCCGTTGCCGGAAAGCGCCTGGGAAGTGTTGCTGGAAGGTAAGTTGCTCAAGTTAAAACTCCAGGTTGGTCCGAAGCCGGTTTATATTTCTGCCCAGGAAATTATCGACAACCAGGACTATGAACAATGGACTGACAGTCTGGCTGAAAAACCCTTTGTGACCAAATCACTGCTGGGTCTGTCCACCGAGGGACGGCCGATCTACAGGATGGAATCGAGCGCCGGGGAGAAGCCCGGGCAGATCGTATTGGTCGGACGTCAGCACCCGCCGGAACTGACCGGGGCCATGGCGCTGATACATTTTGTGGAACGTGTCTGGCGGGATGATGAGTTGTCGAAATTGTTTCGGCAGAAATTTAATGTGCTGGTGGTGCCTAACCTGAATCCCGACGGTGTTGAACATGGGCATTGGCGGCACAATGTCGGCGGCCTGGATCTAAACCGTGACTGGGGTCCCTTTACCCAGGTGGAGACCCGGCTGATGCGTGACGAGCTGGCGCGATTCAAGGAGGAGGGGGCGCCGCGCCTTTATCTATTCCTGGATTTTCATTCGACCGGCAAGGACGTGCTCTACACCCAGCTTGACAGTGAAAAGACTTTTCCTGCGGATTTCACCAAAAACTGGTTCGGCGCGATCAAGCGGCGTTTCCCGGATTCACAGATGTCGCGTAATTCAACCCACAACCCGGGCCGGCCGACCTCAAAAGCCTATATGCACAGTACCTTCGGTATCCCGGCGATGACCTACGAAATGGGGGACGAAACGGACCGGGGACATATCCGGGAGATGGCAGAGGGCGCTGCCGAGGAGATGATGAAACTCCTGCTGTCTGAATATCAGGAATAGGATTGTTCAATTGATGTCACTGAAGGTATTCAGGCGCTGTTTCTCTGTTGGTCTGGTTGGCATTCTGTCGCTGTCGATTATTTCCGCCTGTCGCAATCAGGGAACGACAAGGGCGCCATTGCGTGTCGATGTCGTTATTACCAACGGCCGGGTCTACACCGGTGAGGATGCACCACCGGTAATGGCAAGCGTCGCCGTTTCCGGTGACCAGATTGTGTATGTCGGCGATGCCGAAGGCGTTCAGTTTGAAGCAAAGCGCACCATTGATGCGACAGGAAAAATAGTCACTCCCGGTTTTATCGACCCCCACACCCACAGTTTCAGCGAGCTGCTGGCCGATGGTAAGGATAACAGCCTTAATAATCTCGCCCAGGGCGTAACCACCGCATTTTACGGCAACGACGGTTACGGCAGCCCCTATGTCGAGAGGGATTTCAGCTCCCTTGAACAGCAGGGCATTGGTTTGAATGTCGGTCTGTTTGTCGGCCACGGCGGTATTCGCTCTATCGTGATGGGCCGGGAGAACCGGGAGCCTACAGCCGCCGAGCTGGACAAAATGAAGGCGTTGGTAAAGCAGGCGATGGATGGGGGGGCGTTGGGCCTGTCGACGGGATTATTCTATGTGCCGAATACCTATGCAAAAACCGATGAGGTCGTTGCGCTGGCCCGGGTAGCGGCAGCGGGCGGCGGGGTGTATGAAAGCCATATTCGCGATGAGAGCAACTACAATATCGGCGTTGTGGCGGCGATCGAAGAAGTGCTTGAAATCGCCCGCCGGGCCGATATTCCTGTCCATGTCGCCCATATTAAAGCGCTGGGTGTTGATGTTTGGGGCAAGAGTACTGAAATTATCGAGCTCATAGAGCAGGCGCAAAGGGAAGGGCTAAAGGTAACGGCGGACCAGTACCCCTGGCGTGCTTCGGGTGTAAAAATACATAAAGCCCTGATGCCCAGTTGGGCACTGGCAGGGTCCGAGGCGGAAATACAACAGCGTTTAAAAGATCCTGCGCAACGACCAAAAATACGGGCGGCGATCACCGAGAATATGCGGCGCCGCGGTGGCCCGGAATCGCTATTAATCGTGTTGTCGGGCGGAGACCGTAGTTTACAGGGGAAAACCCTGGCGCAGCTGGCGGAGCAGTGGCATATAGCGCCGGTCGATGCGGCGTTTCGAATTTTGTCGTTGGGCGTATTGGAACCCTGGACCCGGGTGGCTTCCTTTAACATGAGCCCGCAGGATGTCGAAGCTTTTATGTCCAAACCCTGGGTGATGACCTCCTCCGACGGTACCAGCGGTCACCCGCGAAAATATGCCAGTTTTGCAAAAAAATACCGCGATTACGTTCACGATAAAAAACTCCTGACGCCTGAGGCCTTTATTCATCGTAGCGCCGGTTTGGTAGCGGAAACCTTTTCCATTAAAAACCGGGGGTATCTGCGAGCGGGGTATTTTGCGGATATCGCGATCATCGACCCGGAAAACTACCGCCCCGGCGCCGACTATAGAAACTGGGACAGGCTGGCAAAGGGCGTCGATTATGTGCTCGTCAACGGCGCCATTGTCATCGATGGCGGCAAATTCACCGAAACGCTGAATGGCCGGCCGTTACGGCGGGAGTGAGGGTTTAGCCAAAACCCCAGAACTAGGAACCGAACTAGGAAAACATTGCTTTTCGCCAGGCCTCCGTGACCGCTTCCTTGCGGTTACCCACGCCCAGTTTTGCATAAATATGTTTTAAGTGATGCTTGATCGTTTCCGGCGATAGGTTTAAATCACGCGCAATGACTTTGGTCGGGTGTCCCTTGGCGAGCTCGGCTAAAACCTCCTGTTCGCGTGTTGTCAGAATGTTGGCCACCTTGGGCTGCTTGTGTTGATTACTCCAAACATCGATGATGTGCTGGGCGTGGGTGATTTCTTTTTCGCTGGCAAGCGAGGAAATGACTTTCTCGAGCAGCAATATGATGTCCGGACCGGCATCGGTGTAAGGGCGAGTAATTGCCAGCTTGGCGGTTTCACTGACGGCTTGTCCCAATATCGACAGCGCCATTTCCTCATGCCCCCCGCAAATGACGGCCTTCGCCCGGAATACAAGACCGATTGACAGCAGGTAACAACGGCCCTGCGCGGCAGCTTTTTCACAGAATTCAGCCGCTATTCGTTCCGCCTCTGATAGGCGGTTGTTCTGGAGAAACCAGGGCACCAGCGCCCGAAGGAGGTGTTCCAGCGATAGCCAAAGGGAACGGTTCGGCCGCATCTCCGACTCCCATACTTCCGCTAAATGGGCCCTGGCCACTATTTTATCCGCCTCCTCGGCGTTACCCATGCGTAGCAACAGGCTAACCTGGGCGGCATAAATCATCGCTGCCAGATGCTGCAATCCGTTTATCTCGGCCTGTCGAGCACTTTCCCGTAGATGATTCAGTGCGTGTTCCAGCTTACCCTGGCCGGCCCAGCAGCGAGCGAGGGTAATGGTTTGGGCTTCCGCGATTTCAATAAAGGTGACGTCTGGAGCCGACCCAATTGCTTCAATATTTGCCAGCGCCAAATCCAGTTCGTTACGCTCATAGTGAATGCGTGCAAGTACCCCGTTGCCGGTCTGGGACATCAATTTCTCACGTTGGTTGAAGCGGTCCCAGCGATGCGTAAGGGCGTCGGAGAAGTGGTGGATGGCGGTGTCGAAATCACCGACGTTGTAGGCGAGTAGGGCGAGGTGTGGCGAAATGGCGGTCAGGTTTCTGGCGTAGCCATGGGTTTCGGAGAGTGTTTCGTACTCCACCAGGCTACGCCGTGCCTGCTCGGTGTCGCCGTAACGTTGCAGAAGAAAAAATTTAGCGGCGCAGAGCAGGCACAAGATACGGGGGTCAGCACCTATTTTAAGGCGGATATCGGTTTCGATCAGGTCGAATTCCTGCGACATATACCCGGCAATAGAGTGCGAAAGGTCGAGGGTTAAGGCAAGATAGATCTCGGCAATGTGCCTGAGCTGTTCCAGCTCCGTGTGCTCTGCCGGGGGCTGCCTGTCAAGTATCTGCGCAGGCAGCAGTTTCTTGTATTGTTCCTCAGCCATTCGGCCATTACCGGCAATAACTTTAAGTAGAACCTGGACCAGGCAAAGTGTTGCACTTTTATCAACCAAAGGCTGCGGTACCATGCCCAGCAGACTGCTGGTCGCAGGTGCACCCTGATTGACGATAAAGCGTATTCCGCCGGACATTTCGATAATAGTGGCGATCAGCTCCGGGTCCCTGGCCAAGCGTGTTTGTACAATAGCTTTTGCCACTGAACCCTCCTCCATGTAGTGCAGGGCCGCCTTGCGGTGGAGACTGCGTAAATGCTGCTCACCCTGATGCTGTAATAGTTGTAGTAGATACTCCCGAAACATTGGATGTATTTTTACGGTTAACGGCTCGGAATCGGCAACAGTGACGATAGGCTGCAGCCCCATCAATCCGGATAAGATAGCGAAGGCATCGTCTCTTCCGGTTAGGGCGTTTGCCGTATCGGCCGTGATATGGGTAAGGATAGAGCAGCGTTTGAGGAAATCCTGCTGTTCGGGTAGAAGCGTGTCGAAAACCTGTTCTGCCAGATAGGAAAAAGCTTCCGAAGTCGGTGTTTTCAGGGTTTCGATAATCTGCCGGTCACCATCGCAATGACGGTGTTTGAGATTGGCTAATTGCAGTACCAGTGGCCATCCCTCGGCAAAATCTATAACGGTATTGAGTTCCGTGCGGGAGAAGTTTTGCCCGAGCAGCGCTTCGGCTTCAGCATCGGTAAAACGCAGCATTCTCGCTTCAATGGTCTCGACTATGCCCTCCACTTCACGCCGCGAATGATATTTCTCCGGGACTTTTCGGGTGCCGATAATGAGTTGAACATGCGCAGGCAGCAGCAATATCAGGCGATTCAGTATTTCGTCGGCAAAGGTGCCGCACACTGATTCGTATTCGTCGATAAAAATTTTGACCGCGCCCTGGTGCTGATCAAAGATTCGTAATAAATCGGTTAGGTTATCGCTCTTGTTCTTTATCGGCAGGCCGGACACCTGGAGTGCCAACACCAGGTTTTCGATGAAAGTTTCCGGCTCGCAATCGGTGATATCGCAGCTAAGCCACGCGGCGTGGCCACCCTGGCGCCTGAATAGATGGAAGGCCTGGGACATCGCGATGGTTTTCCCAAAACCCGCCGGGGCGTAGAGGTAAACAGCCTTTGCCGGAGACGGTGCTATAATTTGATCGCAAAGCCGGGCCCGGTGGATTTGATTTTGGGTTGTTTCCCCGGGATTAAATTTTAATGGGTGCAACTTGTCTACGTGATCGTTTCGCATTAAAGCCGGGCCATTCCCAAGATTATCAGTGACGCTTAATCAACAGGCGGCGTTGAGATCGCGCTGATTATCTTACAACATCTAAAGCGGTTGTTTCACGATACGGGCGTTCATCCCCCATTTTGTTTGCCGTATCCCCCGTAAAAAAGCTTGTTCCGGCGAGCCGCGTTTGGTTTCCTGCCGCATTCAACGATTTGATAGTGGCGATTACCGATGAATTACCTGTTGTTGAACAATCCTGTCCTGCTTTTTGGTTTGGCGATTACCGGAAATATGCTTGCGCTTGGACTGCTTCCGAGAACGGCAGGTTTTACCAATCCGGGGATGTCCTCCCTTTGCCTGGCTGCGTTTTTCCTGAATATCTGGGCGTTGGCACGTATACTTCACAATGGCATGTCTTTGAGTCTTTTGGTGCCGATTATGACGGCAGTTATTCCGATATTGACCATCGCGGTAGGCGTTGTTGTCTATGGTGAGGGTGCGTCCCTCGGCAAGATAGGCCTGTTAGTCACAGCCTGCTGCCTGGTTGCTTTTGCAGCAAGGCTAACTTGATTCATTCGCCGAGAGCAGGGCGCTGTTAGGTGCCTGGGAGCAAAGTTGTGTATCCCCCAAAATATGATTTATATCCCCCGCCGTATGTTTTGAGAGTCGTCGGGGAGTTTGTTTAAATGATACAGCATAAGCAAATAGTTTTGGGGGGATGAATATGGCAAGTTTTAACTTACAAAAACTGGTTCTTCCGGCAACTTTAGGTGGATTGCTTTCGGGCACATCCATCGCTCAGGGTTTATCGATTGAGGAAATAGTCGTCACGGCTCAAAAGCGTGAGGAAAACCTGCAGGAAGTGCCGATCCAGGTGGCCGCATTCACTGAGCAGGCAATTATTGACGCGAAGATAGGCAGTACACAGGATTTCGCTAACTTGGTGCCGAATATGTCGCTGGATGACTCCGATACTTATAACAATACCTTCGTTGTGGTACGTGGGGTAACGCAAATAAATAGCGCAGACTCGCCCGTCGCCATTGTCATTGACGGGGTTCCGCAAAATAATCAAAAGCAGTTCAAAATGAATCTGTTCGATGTCGAGCGGATTGAAGTGCTCAAAGGTCCCCAGGGAGCGTTATACGGGCGCAATGCGATTGGTGGTGCGGTTAATATCGTTACTCGGCAGCCCGGTAACGAGCTTGAGGGGTTTATTAACGGCAGTTTGGGTAATGAAAGTGCACTTGACCTGTCGGCGGGTATCTCGGGACCGGTGGTTAAGGATAGGCTGCTTTATCGGCTTACCGGTAGTTATAAGGAAGACGATGGGCGTATTGACAATATTTTTCTCAATAAAACCAATGATTTTATTAATCATGACTATGCTGTTCGCGGCCGTTTGAAATGGTTGGCTTCCGATGATTTGACCGTTGATTTTCGCGCGGCGCACAGGGATTTTGAAGCAGGCAGCCAATATGATACGCCGGTATTCAGCGGCAACCCCAATCGCTTTGATAATCCGGAATCCAATATCCGGGGGGAAACAACCGGCGATTCGACGGAAATTACGCTTAAATTTGATGCCGATTTGGGTTTTGCGGTATTGACCGGTATCACCGGTTACACCGAACTCACCGAGATCAACCGTGGCGATCTTGATTTCCGTAACCCGGTCAACAGCCCCGGAGGCTTTTTCGGCTTGGGTATACAGCTCGGTCAGGGGCAGGATCTGGCAGTTGAATTGCTTAGCCAGGAGCTGCGGTTGGTATCGCCGGCCGAACATGACCTTCGTTGGATAGTGGGCGGCTATTTTATCGAGACCGACAGGCGCCTGAGAACCCGCGGGTTTGTTGATCTGGATAGCAGTTTTGACCAGATTAACAATCCGGCGCTGATTCTGATAGATCGCAATGAAGACAACGACAACAGAGCCTATGCCCTGTTTGCCCAGGCGGATTACGATATTAATGAGCAATTAACGGTGTCGGGGGCTATTCGCTTTGACAAAGATGAGAGAAAACAGGTTGATTTAAACGGTGGAGGGCAGCGCAGGACGGACTACGACGCGGTGCAGCCCAAGCTCACCCTGAACTATAAAGTCGATGAAACCAAATTGGCCTATGCTACCTATAGCACGGGGTTCAGATCCGGTGGAATCAACGCACCGGGGCTGCCGATCTTTGAGGATGAGACGCTGGAAAATTTTGAAGTAGGCTTTAAGAGTAGCTGGATGAACCGCCGGTTGATTGTTAACGGCGCGTTGTATTTCTCGAAGGTCGACGATTTCCAGTTCTTCTTTGTTCGGGTCAGCGATGCTGCACAAATTATCAATAATATCGATGAAGTCGATATATTCGGCGCCGAACTGGAGTTACAGGCTTTGCTTGCTTCCGGGTTGCAATTGCATGCGGGTATAGGAACCACCGACAGCGACATCAAGAGAATCTCTGTATTTCCCGGTAATGAGGGAAACCGGACACCCAAGACAACCAAGGTTTCTGCCAATATTGCTTTGCAGTATCGCACCTCCCTGACGGAGGGACTGGAGGGGATTTTTCGCGCAGACTATGAGTACCGTGGTCGAAAATACTGGCAGGTGGATAACGTTGACAGGCAGGATCCCCTTAGCCTGATCAATCTGCGTGCCGGTATCGAGGGGGAGCGTTGGGGTGTCTATCTATGGGGTAAAAATCTGGCCGATGAGGAATACTTCACAGATTTTAACCCCACGGAATTTTCCGGGCTGGACGTGGATATCGGTTATCTGGGCGCGCCCAGAAGTTACGGTATTGAAGCCCGCCTGCGCTTCTAGCTGGAGAATCACCGGAAATCCAATCTAGCCGGATGCCGGGCAAACCCCGCACCCGGGCCGACAGCCCATTTTTCGAGAAACCCTCATGAGCCGAATGGTATTGACCAATGCCTCAATCTTTGATGGAACAAGCGACCGATTGCAGCATGACGCTTCGGTGGTAGTTGCCGGGGAACTCATAGCGGCTGTTACTGCGGGAGCGCCATCGTATCAGGCTGGGGATACCCTCGTAGATCTCAGGGGAAAGACCTTGATGCCCGGGCTGATTGACGCGCATTTTCATTGTAATAGTCCGAGTTTTAACATTCCGGCGGTCGACGGTATGTATCCGTCCCATCTGGCTCAGCATGCACGCCGGTTTTTGGAAGACTGCCTAATGCGGGGATTTACCACGGTGAGAGATGCCGGTGGCGCGGACCGGGGGATAGTTCAAGCCACAGAGGCGGGCCTGATTAACGGCCCACGCGTTCTGATTTCCGGCAAGGCTCTTTCGCAAACGGGAGGGCATGGAGACATGCGTGCGGTAGATGAGCAGGCCATCTGCGGTTGTGCCTATAGCGGTGCGATATCAGCGGTTGTCGACGGCGCTGATCAGGTTCGCAGGGCGGTCCGTGAGCAACTGCGGCAGGGCGTCGATCAGATCAAGCTATTTGTTTCAGGTGGTGTGCTGTCCCCCTCCGATCCTATTTGGATGAATCAGTTTTCCGACGTTGAAATCACAGCAGCAGTGGAAGAAGCAGCTACCCGCAGAACCTATGTTATGGCCCACGCGCATACGGCGGAGGCGGCTTATCGCTGCGTTAACAATGGTGTGCGTTCCATTGAGCATGGCACGCTTATTGACATGAAGACAGCAGAATATATTGCCGGGCAGGGAGCGTTTGTGGTGCCGACGCTGGCAGTCATAGAAGGCCTGCACAGCGGGGTGGTCAGTATGCCGGCGGCCTATACAGAGAAGCTTAAAAACGTCGCGGACCAGGCCTTTCGAAGCGTCGAGTATTGCCAGAAAGCGGGCGTGAAACTAGGGCTCGGAACGGATTTATTCGGCCAATTGCATGATACTCAGGCACGTGAATTCGTGTTGCGCAGCCAGATTGCCAGCAGTGCTGAAGTATTGCGTTCGGCTACCTCTGTCAATGCCGAGTTGATAAACAGAAAGGGAAAGCTGGGGATAGTGGAAAGCGGCGCTATGGCTGATTTGATCGTCGTGGACGGCGATCCTCTTGCTGATATCAGTTTGTTGTCGGACGCACAGCAAAACATCCCGTTGATTATGAAGGGCGGCAAAATAGTAAAAGACGCGATGGGTGTTGTCGGAGCCCGTCAATGAATCTTGCTTGCGCGTGATGAATTTTACCTGGAGTGACGTTAAATATTATGAAGCGAACTAACAAACCGGAAATCAGGTTGGGAATCGATGTTGGGGGAACCAATACGGATGCTGTACTGATGACCGGGAATAAGGTGATCGCTGCGGTAAAGCATGCGACAAGTCCGGATGTCGGCGGGGGCGTGGTGGGCGCGGTATCCAAACTGCTGATGGATTCGGGCGTGGACGCTGCTGAAATTACCCATGTAATGGTGGGCACCACGCAGTTTATTAACGCTTTCCTGCAGCGCAAACATCTTTCGCAGGTCGGCGTTATCCGGGTCTCGCTGCCGAAGGCGGACGGCGTTCCTCCCCGGGTGGGATGGCCGGAGGACCTGGCTGCCAATATCGGCTCCCATATCTATATGGTGCAGGGAGGGGCCTACCATACCGGTAAGGAATACGCTCCGTTGGATGAGGAGGGACTCTGCGCCGTTGCTGAGGAATTGAGCCACAAGGGCGTAACTTCGATAGCCGTTTCGTCTAATTTCGCACCCCTCAGACCTGATATTGAGGAACGTTCGGCCGACATAATCAGGCAAACCATCCCGGAGGCACATATCACCCTGTCTTCTCAGGTGGGTGGGATAGGGCTGATTGACCGCGAAAACGCCGCTATTATTAATGCTGCCCTGGTCCGGTTTGCACACGAGGTGGTCGACTCTATGGCGCAGGCGTTCGCCAGCCTGCAAATCCGGGCTCCGCTCCTTATCAGCCAGAATGACGGCACTTTGATCACCAGTGAGTATGCGAAGCGATTCCCGATATTGACCTGTTCAGCCGGGCCCACCAACAGTATTCGAGGAGCCGCCTTTTTGACTGGATTGGCGCAGGGGGTGGTCGTTGACGTAGGCGGCACCACGACAGACATCGGTTTTCTTTCCCAGGGATTTCCCAGAGAAACGACGACCGCGAACTATATCGGGGGTGTCCGTACCAATTTTCGCATGCCCGATGTCATTTCGGTAGCCCTTGGCGGCGGGACTGTTGTGCACAAAGGCGATTCCGGGATTTCCATAGGGCCGGATTCCGTCGGCTATCAGCTGCTGGAGAAGGGCATCGTGTTTGGTGGGGATACACTGACTGCCACGGACATTGTGGTACGCGCCGGCGATGCTGATTTAGGTGACCCCTTGCGGGTATCGCACATCTGCGAAGAATATGCCGGTCAGGTAGTTGACCTTATGCACAGACGTGTGGAAGAGGCTGTCGATCAGATGCGCACCAGCGGTGAACCGCTGCCGGTCATACTGGTTGGCGGCGGCAGCATTCTCTTGTCACGGCCGCTACAGGGAGCGTCAGATATACACCGGCCCGAGTACTCCGGTGTTGCCAATGCCGTTGGCGCCGCCATCGCACAGGTGAGCGGCCGAGTAGACAAATTATACGATGTGGACATGTTGGGCAGGGAGGCTGCGCTGGAGCAGGCTAAAGGAGACGCTGTCAGTGCAGCTGTCCAGGCGGGAGCGGACCCGGATAGTGTTGAAATCATAGACATCACAGAATTACCCATGACCCATATGAAAACCGGGTCGACGCAAATCATTGTGCGCGCTGTCGGCGATTTGCTCAGTACATGAATTTAGGGTGAAAGTGCGGTGTTCATTGGATCGACCCGTTCAAATAGGGTAACCAAGTGAGGAGAAATCGATAAGTGAAGGAAGTGACAAAAGTAGAGGAAATCAAAGACATGGCGCGTGGCGCCGTCTTCCTGGGGTCCGGGGGTGGAGGCGACCCCTATATCGGTGAGTTGTTCCTGCTACAACAGCTGAAGCTGGGGCGCTACCCCAAAGTCATCGAGGCTGGCGAACTGAACGATGAAGATTTTGTGATTTCGATTGCGGGTATCGGAGCGCCGACCGTGCTGTTGGAGCATCTGGTTAGCGAAGCGGCTTTACTCAGGCTGCTCGAACGGGCGGAAAAATTCTACGGCAAAAAGCCGACAGCGTTGATAAGTGCCGAGATAGGCGGCGCCAATTCCATGTTCCCTTTGGCGTTAGGGGCAAGAACCGGATTGCCGGTGATTGATGCGGATGGCATGGGAAGGGCGTTCCCGCATCTGGAAATGACGACTTTTAGTGTATACGGCTGCAAGGGCTCGCCGATGATTTTGATGGACGAGTTCGATAACCTTGCAAGCTTTGAAACCAAAAGCGACCGGCTGCTGGAAGATCTTTGCCGCACTGCGACCAGTGCATTGGGCGCTATGGTTATAAGTGCAATCTATCCGATGACGGGGAAACAGGTTAAAAAGGTGGCGGTTCACGGCACCATTACCCAGACGCTGGAAATAGGCAAGAGTATCCGCGAGGGACGCGAATGTGCCGAGGGGCCCTTTGTCAGGCTGATCGAATGTTTGAATGATGCGCCTGCAAAACGGTTTGGCAAGGTACTGTTTGAGGGAAAAATTACTGACATTCTTCATGAAACACGCGATGGCTGGCATTGGGGAAAGGCTACCGTTACGGCGCTGGATAACGCCGAAGAGCAGATAGAAATCGACATACAAAATGAATACCTGGCGGCGCGAAAAAATGGAAAAACCCTTACCATCGCACCTGATTTACTTGCTATTGTGGACCGTGAAAGCGCTGAACCGCTAACCGCTGAAATGCTGGTTTACGGGCTCCGGGTGAAAGTAATCGGGTACAGTGCCGCTCCGATAATGCGCCGCCCCGAATGCCTGGCGGTCTTTGGTCCGAGGATGTTTGGATATGACGAAGATTTTACGCCGCTGGAGGAAATTATTGCTTAGCTTCCTTTCTGTGAATATGAGAAGCGCAATGTATGAGATAAGGCGCCTGCGGATATCGCCTGCCTACCAAAATCCCTAATCCTGCTACTGCCGCATCCTTTGGTATAGAACTTAAGGTTATGGCGTTCCTGCCTATTTGAATTGTTCGTTTCCGCCAGCAATCCATAACATTCAATGACCCGGTTATGCGTTGGAAAAGTTGGTGGTGGAGAGTGTCACCTGAAGGCGGAATTTTGTCTCCTTTGTTGGGCCATGCTTGGCACTTGTCCGCACTACTGGCCGTTTCCCTGTTAGAAGCGGCCGGTTTTTTCTGGACTTTTCCATTTGAACGACCCTTCGAGCTTGCCTGAATGACCGATTAAAAAATTGGCGCCATAGAACCTGACATCTCCCTGGATATCGATACCCACGACTATGAAACAAAGCGAAAAGAATACCGAATACAGTAATCTGGGCTTTTACCACAAACTGTCCCACCTCAGAGCAGATGAATGGAACCATCTGAAGGAGCAGGTGAACCGGCTGGCGAGAAAGGACGGCGGGGCGTCGGGCGGGAAAAAACTGCTCGAAGGCGTCGAAAAATCCCTGAGCCTGCTGGAGAAGATTGAAAACTATACGGCTTTTCCCTCGAAGAAGGATTTTCGTTTTATCTGGAAGCTCTACCGGGATGCTGAATATGACAACCTTTCCCGAACGGTAAACCGGGTTATTCAGGCCATAACCACGGGTGCGTTTCGGCGCAGAACAATCGGACTTGAGCGCTCAAAGATGCTCGATGTCAAACGCGAGCAAGAAGTGGAAGCGGTCGAACAACACAATGTGCGCTCCCTGGGTAAGGCCCGGCCCTATTTTGAGTTGCTGGTGGTGGACGATTTTAAATCCATCGATGACGAGGAGGCGATTCGCTCCGCCTTTTTGGATATGCGTGCTTCGGAGGATCATTTTGTCTACGACGTGGTTTCGGTGGCGACCTTTGAGGATGCGTTGATCGCAGTGCTGGTCAACCCCAACATACAGTCCTGCGTCATACGTACCGGGTTTGCGGTTAAGTCAGAGCTGGAGAATTCGACGCTCAAACATTTCCTCCGGCGCAGGGGAGACACCGACATAACGGGGTTATCGGATACGGATCGCAGTATTCTGTTGGGTTCCCTGATTCATGAAATCCGGCCCGAATTGGATCTTTTCCTGGCGGCGAACCTTGCGGTGGAAAAGATCGCCAGCATGAATACCGACTTCTTCAAGCGTATTTTCTACCGCGAACCCGGCTATGTAGAGCATCATCACAGCATTTTAAGCGGTGTTTACAGCCGCTTTCGAACACCCTTTTACTCGGCGCTGCAGAACTACAGTAAAAGACCGACCGGTGTCTTCCATGCACTGCCCATATCGCGCGGTAAATCGATTTTTAAATCCAACTGGATCAGCGAGATGGCGGACTTTTACGGTGCCAATATTTTTCTGGCTGAAACATCGGCTACCTCCGGTGGGCTGGACTCGCTGTTGCAGCCCCATGGGCCGATGAAGGACGCACAAAAGATGGCTTCCCGCGCCTTCGGGTCGCGCGAAACCTATTTTGTAACCAACGGCACCTCGACGGCGAACAAGATTGTGGTACAGGCATTGGTGGCGCCGGGGGACATTGTATTGGTGGATCGCGATTGTCACAAATCTCACCACTACGGCATGGTATTGATGGGTGCCCATGTAGACTATCTCGATTCTTATCCATTGAATGAGTACTCCATGTACGGTGCGGTTCCTTTGCGGGAGATCAAGGAAAAACTGCTGGCTTATAAGCGTACCGGTAAGCTTGACCGGGTCAAAATGCTGTTACTCACCAATTGCACATTCGACGGCGTGGTTTATAACGTACGCAGGGTGATGGAGGAATGCCTGGCGATTAAGCCTGACCTGATTTTCCTCTGGGATGAGGCCTGGTTTGCCTTTGCCGGTTTTAATCCCGTATACCGGGTGCGCACGGGCATGAACGCGGCCGGCAGGTTACGCGAACGCTACAACTCTGAAGAGTATGCCAGGGCGTATAAAAGCTTTAGGGCGAAGGCTGATAAATTCGAAAGTGACGAGGACTGGCTGGACAACCCGCTGCTGCCGGATCCGGAAACGGTTCGGGTACGTGTTTACACCACCCATTCCACCCACAAAACGCTGACGTCGCTACGCCAGGGTTCGATGATTCATGTGCATGATCAGGATTTTCGTCAAAAATCCAAGGCAGCCTTTGATGAAGCCTACATGACGCATACGTCCACTTCGCCCAATTACCAGATTCTGGCATCGCTGGACATGGGGCGGCGCCAGGTAGAGCTGGAGGGTTACGGGCTGGTACACAAGCAGGTGGAAACAGCAATGACCCTGCGCGAAATGCTCTATGAAGATCCGGTGCTGGCGAAATATTTCCGGGTGTTGCGCAACAAGGACATGATTCCCGCTCAATACCGGGAATCCGGGATCGAAAGCTACTACGATCCTGAAACCGGCTGGAGCCGGATGGAGGATGCCTGGGAAAATGACGAATTCGTGGTCGATCCGAGCCGTATTACGCTCTTTATCGGCGAAACCGGTATCGACGGCGACACCTTCAAGAATGAATACCTGATGGATAAGTATGGTATCCAGATCAACAAGACCTCGCGTAATACCGTGCTGTTTATGACCAATATCGGTACCAACCGAAGTTCCATTGCCTATCTGATTGATGTGCTGGGCAAGATAGTGCGCCAGGTTGAGCAGTGGCACGAGGAGAACAGCGCCGTTGAAAGACGTATCCTGGAAAACCGGGTCGATTCGCTCATCAATAAGCCGCCGCCGCTACCGGATTTCAGCTATTTTCACAAAATGTTCAGGCCGGGGGCCGATACCGATACGCCCGAAGGCGATACCCGAACGGCCTATTTTATGGCCTACGATGACAGCAACTGTGAATACCTGCGGATCGATAACGGGGACCTGCAAAATGAAATGGCGGCGGGCAGGGAAGTGGTTTCCGCCAGTTTTGTTACGCCCTATCCGCCCGGGTTTCCGGTTTTGGTGCCGGGCCAGGTGATCAGTGAGGGTATCCTGAAGTTCATGCTGGAGCTGGATGTGAAGGAAATTCACGGCTACCGGCCTGAGCTTGGGCTGCAGGTATTCCGGGACGAAGTGCTGACACCATAAACCGGCGCTATGGGTTATAACCCCATCAAACAAGGTTATTGGCGCTGTTCAGGCTAATTTGCCATGATTCACCTGGCAGCCAAGCTGCTATTTTTTGATTACCCAGGTGAAGCAAAATGTTATCGAGCAAATATTACCGTGCGGAAACGATTGCCACGATTGAAGGCGCGGCAGAAGGTAGCGAAGACGAAACAGCAAGTTACGTTAAGGGCTACAACTAGCCGGCTCATCGGGCCGGCGATTACTGTATTGAGTCCCCCTCAATAAGTAGCCAGGTTTCGGCGCCTCCCGCGCCGACGCCTGGCTAATCCCGGCGAACCCCCGTTACCTCCCCATTTTATCCCTCATAGCTTGCGGTTATAAGTTTCCGTCAACTTAATAGTTTACTGTTTGCATGTTCCCTATATGCTGCTTAAATTGGCAGCTCGAATAAATTGCACAGATATTGAGGGGATCATGGAAATCGAGGTAGGGCTTTTTGAGACCGTTACGGTCGCTTTGGTGATATTGTTTTTTGGCTATTTCCTGAACACCAAAATTCAGTTCCTGAAGGAAAACAATATTCCCGAACCGGTGGTGGGCGGTATCGTTTTTTCACTGTTAAGCGCTGTTCTCTATTCTCAGTTCGATATCAGTTTTAATTTCAATATGGCGTTGAAGACGCCGCTCATGATCATGTTTTTTACCACGGTCGGTCTCGGCGCCAGTTTCAGTCTGCTGGTTAAGGGCGGGCCTAAGGTGCTGCTGTTTCTCGCGGTCGCGACACTTTATCTTATCGTGCAAAATGCCGTCGGCGTGTCCATGGCACTGGTGACGGACCTTAATCCGCTGATGGGCATGATGGTGGGGACCGTAACGCTATCCGGTGGGCACGGTAACGGCGCTACCTATGCCGATCTGTTCGCCGCTAACTTTAATATCCAGAATGCGTTGGAACTGGCAATGGCGGCAGCAACCTTCGGTTTGATTCTCGGCGGCTTGCTGGGTGGTCCTGTGGCACGCAGACTCATCCAGAAATACCAGCTCAAGCCCTCGGAAGTACCGGTGGGTATCGACGACACTATTACCTATAACCCGGAGGACAAGGACCTGGTCACCCCCAAGCGTATGATGGAAACCCTGTTAATGCTGGCCTTTTGCATCGCACTCGGCAGTTGGATCAATCTCCATCTGAAGGCCCTGAATGTTCCGCTACCCGCCTTTTTGATGCCGTTGCTGATTGGTATCGCGCTCACCAACGTCTGCGAGATGTCCGGTAAGTATCAGGTCAGCAAAGCCAGTGTTGATTTATGGGGCACCATGTCCCTCTCCATCTTCCTGGCCATGGCGCTAATGTCCCTGCGCATCTGGGAGCTGCTCAATCTCGCCGGCCCCATGCTGTTTATCATCCTGATGCAAACGCTGGTAATGGCGCTGTTTGCCTACTTTATTACATTCCGCCTGATGGGTAAGAACTATGATGCGGCCATTATGGCGGGCGGCCATTGCGGCTTCGGAATGGGCGCTACGCCGACCGCCGTGGCCAATATGGAATCGCTGGTCTCGCGCTTTGGGCCGTCGCCGCAGGCCTTCCTGGTGGTGCCCATGGTGGGTGCGTTTTTTATTGATGTAACGAACGCACTGACGATTCAGTTATATCTTTCCCTGCCATTCGTATCTTAGGAGGTGAACCGATGAATAAAGTTTATCTCTTGTTTATCGCAGTGCTGTTCGTTACCGGTTGTGCCAAGGGACCGCAGGAGGCGGCGCTGATTGGTGATATCGAAAATCGCCTGAGTGAGCGTTTCGTGGCCGACCTGTTTGAGGTCGCTGCCTTTTCGCGCAGGGGGCACCAGCCCTATAACCTGCAGCACGAAGAGGGGACCGGCGTGATTGTATACTACAAGGCCGGACTGGTCTTTAAGTCGGACTATAAACTGTCCGGCTGGGACGACGCAACCGAGCAACCGAGCAACCGAGCAACCGAGCAACCGAGCAACCGAGCAACCGAGCAACCGAGCAACCGAGCAACAAGTAAATATGAGTAATAAGACAGGGAGTAGGCAGTGATGGTATAGTGAAGAAGAAGGATTTACATTGGTATAGCTTCTCAAAAATAGTAAATTCCAAAAGAGTCATTAGCTGATTTGATAAATACCATGCTAGGCTATTTTGATTTTATCTCTTTCTGGTTCGTGGCGCATAGAGCCTGTCTTTCTATTAGGTATCAGACCGCTATAACTACATTCTCTTTCCTGAAGTGCTACCATACAACTTTGATCCTTTCCTAAAGTGACACATACCCTATTATTAAATGGACTAAAAAACCAAACAGATAGAAAACGAATAAACCAGCTATCTAGTTGTCCCTTCATGGCTATATCCGTTATATTATATAAAAATACTGATCAAAACTTTTTGTTTCTGTTTGACTTATATCGGCCGGTTTGGAAATTTCGGGAAATATCAACTAATTTTAACCGGCCATTTAAGTAAATTTATATCACTGTGTTGACGTCTTCGAGGGTTCTCCGATATTTGTATTTGTGCTCTCGCCTCACTGCTAATCACGTCTGAATTATATAAAGAGTCAATACAGAGTTCTTACGTTTGTCTTGGTTTTATTAACGCTTTGTTTCACTTAATCCGTTGTAAAGTTTACCGATGTATGCAGGCAGGTACTTCAAGGAAATTGAGTTACATTAAAAAATATAGGAGCACCTGTACCAATGGCTTTATTTTTGAAGTTCATGCTGAGGGTCCCGTATGGACCACACGGAATACATGTGTGCTGTCATGAGAATTGCACACGACCACTGATTGTGTGCATTACAACTGATTAAAGACATTTAATGAAGTTTATGACGGAATATTGTTCTTGCTTAAGTTTTAAAAACATTGAGTACAAATAAAAATGTAGTAGCAGCGTGTAACAACACGAAGAGGCAATTTGACATAAAATAGCAACGCCTGCAATTAAAAAAGGGTGCAAATAAATTGTGCCAGATCTTATCAGTTCAAAAGTGAAAATTTAATATTAACTGATAATGATTTTTAGTGTGTACTGTACTGAGGGTATGCTCTTATCTTTTCGATGTAATAACCTTTTTGCTTGCCGACGTTGTGCTTTTAGAGGTCTTGCCTTTCAGAGGCCTTAGGCGCTGTAGTGCGGTTTTGCTGATAGAATGACTTTATGAGGGTGGCAAATTTCGTTTCTGTATATAAGTAACCTGATCTACGCGTACCAGTAATCTGTTAGAAGGCAGCTCCACGATGAGACAGTTCTTTTGAACACAGTAGCGATTCTTGGCGTATACTAAACAGGCAAGTAGCTGAGGGTATGCCAAGGAGTCCTGTGCCACCCCAAAATAGCTCTGTCTTTCAATTCCATCTCATCAGCCTTCTTGAGCCACTTAACATCTTCTTACTCTTGAGGTAGTCCCCTCTCTCGTAAACGTTACCATCAGAAATTACCCCCTTGTTATGCGAAGCCAGCTGCATAGCTGATACTAAACCATATCGTAAATGTGGATTTACAGATTACGCTTTAATGATTGAAAACGCGTAAATTTGTAACTTGTTGAATATGTAAGCTAGCGTTACCTAGTACAAATTATGAACCAAATAGAATCATACCTAACTAATTCCCTTTTTAAGCCATGTAAAGTTTTATCTGGGCGTAGCCCGAAATTTATACTCACAACGCCTTAAGCAGATTTGTCCGCTCATTAAACTTGCTTCATCTTGATTTGAGGCATTAGACATTTTTAGGTTTGCTGATACCGATAGATATCCGTTTAAGTAGCGGTTGGCAATCAGAACATTGGGTGTAGCTGAGCTACATCTAATGATGTCGAGACTGAGAATTAGACACCAACATACGATGAATAGAGAGCAAATTTTGATAGCAGTCGGCGCCGAGGGGCAAATAACTGAAAAAAGTCACGTACGCTATTTGGGAAAAGTCAGAAAAAATGTCAGAAAAGTCAGAAAAAAGTCAGAAAAAAGTGAAAAAGTCAGAAAAAAATTAAAAAGTCAGAAAAAAGTCAGAAAAAAAGTAAAAAAGTCAGAAAAAAATTAAAAAGTCAGGAAAAAGGTCAAAAAGTCAAAGAAAAAATTACTAAAGAAAAAAGTCACGTGCACTTTTTCTGCAGTTATTTGCCCCTCGGTTGGCGCCTGCCTATAACTTTCTAAGTCATTTCTTTCAATCAGCTATTGTTATTGAGCTCATTGTAAATCTATTGGTAAATAAATGTACAAAATGATCAAGGGGAGTCAATAAGTAAACAAATACGTACATAAAAAATAAAAATGTACTCATAAGAAAACGAGTAAATACGTAAATACTATCGACGTACTATTGATACCGTTGCATGAGTGCTCAGTACTGTAAGATAGAGCCCTATACTGATACGTGAATGTAATAAAAGGAAAATCAATTTCTGCACTTACTTTAGGTTTCACATCCCACGACACTTCGTCCCACTGCTAGAAGACTCTTTCAAATACGATGGTATTTGTCGACTACCCTACCACTGAGCGGGAAGCGAGGCTATCTATTTGTTTGTTTTTGAATTTTCTGATGACAAAAGTATTACGAAATGCCGGCATTACGAAACGAGTTCGGACCACTGATCTCAATAGAAGGCTTCTATTGCGATCAGTGGTTTGGACCTTTCATTTAGTAATTCGCTATTGTTAGCGGTTATAATTGCGTACTTTTCAGTCGTAGATTACATTTTTGCCTCCCTTCGTTGTATTCGATATTTCTCTCTTTTAAGTCCCAAATGCTCTTATAAATTTCTTATTATCATTAACAACACAATAATAATAAAGAGTTAATAATCTATGATGAAACATTTAAAAAAAGTAAAGCAGAATATACTAAATTTGGCTTAAATGGAATAACTTTATACAATTTCACTCGAAAATACGTAAATACAAACTCTGATAGAGTCACTTTCTTCCAAAGAAACCCCTTCAACAAATTTTCTTTCAACTTCTTTTCTTCCGGAAGTCTTTCCAATGTATAAATATTGTTTAAATGGAGTATGCTCTCTGTTTATCTTCTCAATAATATTAGCTTTTATAAGTTTAAATAAACGTTAAATGTATTCCCCCTGGAGCCTCAACTATATCACCAACTAGGGACTCCTGATAGAGAGCCCTGCGGGTGGGTTGTATTAGAACCACGTAATTTGGACTGCTCACTGGGCACTCCTACTTCGAAATTATTACAAGAAGTTTGTCCTCTTCCATCTGTAACATCTGTTGGAGTTCTTGAAAAGTATGTATGCTCGGGAGGAGGGAGGGTACCTAGCAAGCCAGTAAAAACAGACAAGGGGAGGGGGCATATATGGCAAAGCAAACGTACGTTCTTAAGGAATTTTCTTGATGTTGTATATATCCATGTATACAACACACAGCGAACATACAGTCCAACTACACCGACCGCCTAGTCTGAGTCTATTACTGGGATCAAGAAATTGTATAAAGTTCAAAATTAGGAAGTCATTTTTCTTGTCCTAAGTTCCGTACAAATGACATGGATTGGATGACACTGCTCTCCATCTGCTGCGATCACAATTATAATAGAAGTCATTAACTATAATAAATTTACATAATTATTGCGTACACAAAATTTTATAATTTTTTGAATTCTCATCAGTTGTGTCGAACAAAGATGATCATTATTAAACGAACAACAAATTTGTGGAGGAGATTGGTGAGGGAGTCCTAAGAAAGTCGAATTCTTCGTGCACTTTTATTGAGTGGCCTGTATGTTATCGTAACGTTGTTAAGGCTCCAACGACAGAAGTTTGTGTAGTATGGCGTATAACCAAACTATCATCAAAGCATCAATTGGAGCAATATTTGACGAATATTATTTATTACAGTATTCAGCAATCTATGGGCCTTCGTGGCTTCATGGTCTATTTGACCATCCCAATAATTTAATTACCAAAGCAATGGTTCATAATTGTAAAACATACGCTACATCTGTAATTCATTTACCAGATGGAAATCTTAATTTTGTTCTTAACAGCAACGCCTAGCAAATATTGCATATATGTAACATACTGGAGAATACTAAACATTTCACACGGCATATAAAAAATAGACTAAGGCATTTTGATTCACAATTTTTGTTTTGGCATTTAACTTAGAGACACTGTTCTCGTAGATTTAACGTCATTATATTATCACTGATCTCAGTTCCATAGGGAGTAACTTTCATGTTCAACTTTTGGTACTCGGTGCCAAGCCAGGTTTTCGGTAAAGGAATTGAAGTCTAAAAATATTCTCCGATAAGTACACATGACAAGTGTAAATTGTTAGCTTTCGGGGAAGAGGGCAAGTACTACGATTCCTAGCCTCAACGAAATAATCTATTATAGCCATATTCTGCTCCCCTAACAGTGCCTGCGATTCATCTACAGAATTAAATGGTAGGATGGTGGATTGGATTTGACGTCGTAGAGCCATGTGCTGTACCTACTGTAGTGAAACCCAGACAATAATGGCTTATATTCGTTGAGTGGGCAATTATAGAAGGAAGGCCCGAATTAATCCTCTTTAGTGACCCTAGGTCGAAGTAAAAGATAACTTTGGACACCGAAATCGAGTCCCAAGGACACAATCTCAAGAGATCGGACACCGAGCGTGATAGGTAAGTACTGCTCAAAATCCGTCCGACCTTGAGGAGTAAAGCCATGAGGGCATTCAAGTCTTTGAGAAGAGGTGTACTAGTCTGCTCACTAAAAGACCTTATGCGTTTGTCTCGCGACGTAAGAATTCTATCATCATTGATATCAACATCCTCACTCCTATGCTCATTTTCAGCATTCTAATCATCATCATCATCAGCATTATCATCATCATCATCATCATCATCATCAAATTCATCATCATCATCATCATCGTCATCATCATCAATCATCATCATCGTCATCATCATCAATCATCATCATCATTATCATCATCATCATCATCATCATCATCTTCATCATCAATGCATAAAGTGATCATCACTCACTTCTGAGAACATCCTCAAGGGTATAGCCATGAGGTGTTGCGAGGTGTCCCTTGAAATAAAATACACTGGAAATTTTGTAACTCTTTTTTACTCTGAAGTGTAGGATGTAGATTCCTTCCCTGGGAAGCACCCCTCGATAGGTTCAAGTCTCGGCCATCGCCTTATATGGGGCTTGGAGCACGACTATAGTATTTTCGGTCTTTTAATTTCGCAAACTTTTATTTTTGTTCGAATCTGCTCCATCACCTTATCACAATTCATTTCAAAATATTTCATACTCGTTGTTAGAAGGAAACAGTATCAATCAAATACTTGAATAAGAAATTATTGACTTTCTCTGTTTAAATAGAAATCTACATCACCCAAAGTTTTTAATTGCCGAATGTCATAGATCAAGGGTTTGTCGTACATGCTGACTGTCTAGATAGATGCTGTACTGTTAATTATTTTCACCTGAATGCTGAAATCAATTGATCCAAATAAAGCCACTAAGCTGTTATGAAAGCCTTTGTAAATTGAACATGATTTCAAATCTGCAGTGTCAGCATTTAGCCAACAACAAACAAAATGTTGCACTCGCATAACTAAATGTGAGGAATAATTAAGCTTGAAGTTTCCTTAGGGACGGCAGAGCAAAGAGGATCAGCGGGTTTTCGGTTTCAGCTTGTGGAAACAAAGCAAGACGGAAAACTCATTGAAATGGTTGCCCTTCGTATCTATCACACACAATATAACCCCTCTATGGCAAAATTATTGAGCTGCGATATCTTTGGAGGTTTTTGCCACAACTATCAGATCTTACGACATTGGGAATAGCAACCGTGCTCACAATGGACGGCCATTTTGTTGAGATGTGACACAGGTTTGTCTTAACTTCGATGCTAAGATTATGATGGGGTGAAAGTGAGGCCGGGGATTACACATTTAAGTTCTGCCTGAAAGAATGAAGTCGGCAGAAATTCGACCAACAAAATTGGCGAAATCGGTGGTCACTTTACCAATGTTTAAAGAGAAACATGTCGGTGAAAAAGAGCAAAAAAGATAGCCTCACCAACTATGTGGGAAGAACAACTTTCTTTGTTATCTAAAGGTAAGACTATGCCCAAAATTCTGAGCGAAACCAGAAAGGAGGTACATTTAAAAGCAAGGGATTTCAGTCCTCAGAATTACGACTTTATTTTGAAAGCCCTAGAAATGAAGCCGCACCAACAAAAACGAGAAGAGCGATGCGAGGCCACGGGCATACAAATTTTCTAAAAACGGAAAGAACTATAGCTTGTATTCATGATAATCTTATGGGCACGGAGTAAGCACCATGCAACGAGTGGAGTGCCTGAAAATGACAATTGCTTTTGGCAGAAATCGATATTATCATTTTCGGACTTTTGAGTAGCTGTGCGATGAATCCGATGCTGTTAAACAGGAAGCAAAAGCCTTTTTCCTGATGTAAGTAATAAAGATAGACAGAAAATAAAATGTGAAAATGTCAACAAGACAAGCTCGCTTCTAATAGCAGGGGGTCGGGGCACAAAGTAAATAGTGGTAGATGCGTGCGGTCACAATATTTGGACGCTAGTTGAGAAGGAGAACACTGCTATGTCCCGGAAATGTCAGGTACATCATTTCGGATTCTAAAATACGTCTCCTGTGCTATAATGTAAGCTAATATTTTCGAGGGCGAACAATACTGGTGCATTTCTATCTGGGGACTTGCCGAAACTCATCAGCCCAGGGCCAAAATCCACCCGAGACTAGATTATATGTTTTGCTATTCCAAACTTAGCATTACATTGTCCTTGCAGCAATTTAATTCAGGGCCCTTTCGCATAAAAATATGGTTCCCGAGCTACTTAGAGTCATCATTTGGTCATTGTGCATTCAAGTAAGCAAACAGGGTCACAGTTGAGAGGGCAGGCACATTCAACGCCCTGAAATATCCAAAGTTCCTCTCTATTCTTAAATGATCTTTTTACTTGTAGAATAATGTAAAATAAGCCAAAAGATATCAAAAGCTATGGTGATCTACTCAACGAGGGCGAGGAATGTCGAAACCGCAATCTACAGGAAATGTCAAATTGTTTCAAGACGAAAATCAGTAAGATCAACTGTACGCCATCTCAGACTGTCAAGGCAGACTGGAAGAAGACAATCAACTGATTTGGGAGTTGAGACTACGCATGCGCGTTATTCTGCAGTGCTTGAACGCCATGTTGTGGGAGTTCTAAGTGATGTGATGTTTTGAAGTAGGAGGAAATTTATTGTACACCAGCAACGTAGATAGGCACATTTTAGGTGTTTTACTGAGGAACTAGTGCAGTAAACTCAAGTTGGATGAGCGGTTGTAAACGAAGAACAACGAAATATATTTTTAAATGACGTAGAAACGCACTCTAAACAGATTATGGCTGTTCTTACATGGTTAGGTCAGTGAGGAAATCGAAGTGAATCGGAGCAAGCGGAATAATACAGGTTGAATTTATTGGTTTCATAAATCAGTACAAAGGTGAGTTATCGTTGACGTGCTATCAGGTTTTTACTGAGCTTCCTGGTAGATATGTGATTAGGGCTGTAACTGTCTTTGAAGTCGAAGCGGAACTGTGCTTTCAGAACAGGACAATGTTGTTTTGCAAATTGGCTGCCTGTCAAGTTTGTAAACCTCCTTTCCTTAACCGCTGACTCGACTCGTTTCTTGCATTCGTTACATTGACGACAACAGAGGAAATGTACCCGGATCAAAATCCATCTGCTTCGGTTTTTATCACGAATCAAAACAACGACTTGCCGGGCCTTTCTAAAACATCAAAGTTCGATGACTAATGCAGTTATCATGCAACGTCAGTCGGACAACAGTGAACATCGGAGAAGATGCCATTGCCCTGTCTTTCCAACTCTGAAGTTTAGGGAACAAAACTCCCTTTATTATTTTATATCAAGCTTAGTCAGTGTTAC
This sequence comes from Alatinidae sp. Z8VKAUB7J3, assembly GCA_010016025.2. Lineage (NCBI taxonomy): Eukaryota > Metazoa > Cnidaria > Cubozoa > Carybdeida > Alatinidae > Alatinidae sp. Z8VKAUB7J3. Next base: position 8,256,269 of record JAAAKM020000498.1, read on the forward strand.
TAAGTATTCAGTATTACAGATACTTTATTTTAAGCCAGAGATTATGTCGAGATGAGATAGCGTAGGAAAACTTTGGCAGTCATAATCGAGACGATACCATTGTCGTGTAATTTCAACTTGATGTTAAATAAAGGGAACCCGTCTTGATTATTTTGGATCAAACTTTACATAAGTTGCTAAGAGTTCACTCATTACTGATACTTTAAGTTTAAGCCACAGATTATGCTGAAACAGGATACCGTAATAAAATATTGAAATTGACAGACAACAATACCCACCGAGACGCTGCAATTCTCGAATCGACTTGATTCGGAGGAAATAAACCACCCTTGCTTGTTTTGGATTTCACTTGTGTGGGTTGTATAATATCCCCTTATGTTATACACATTTAAAACAAGAAATGATATTAAGACGTTATAACATAGTGCAAATGTCGCTAGTCTGGCTTCTTACCCCCCTCTGTTATCGTTCGAATTGACTTGCAAGGCATAACGTAAGTGCATACAATGAGTAAGTTACAACACATGTAGGCATAGAATGAGAAATAATATGAGCATATGTAAAGGCGAAAGCATGACTATATGAATTTTCAAATTGACTATCACACTTGTAATTTTACATTGAAATCACATTGTGCAAGTATTTCCTTACAAAGTAATTATCATGTGTCTTAATTGTTACTTATTGATATCTTAGTTCGATTCTCGATCTTTCATCAAACTTGAGATGGCTTCATGCACACTTTGTACCAGTTTAAAAAATCTGAGAGGGGGTACAAAAGGAGTATAGGCAATAGTACAGTAATATCCTATATTTTTATCAGTATGTTATGATGTTATTCATATGAACTTGACGACTTTTCCTGGCTGTCTTAAATTTCATTAAGTACATCTTTGTACAGCTTTGACAGAGGGAAATGCGAATCTGTTTATCACTTGTGAGCGGAATGGTTAGGGGAAGTAGTAAATATGCTAGAAATCCTGGAAAAGTGAATTTGAGATTGAAAGAACCGGTGTGGAACCAGTAGGAATTGTCGGTGAACAGTACAAGAAAATATGACTCAGTACCAAGCCCTTATTGTAGTTATGTTCTTCTAGAATATTTTCTTTATGTTTCATACTCATCCATCTTATCGCTATCTCAAAGAATTGTCGATCGACGCTTTATTCAGAGATTCGTGTGCATACGAGGTAAAATGCAAGGGAATTTTTTCCATGCAAAGTTTTTGGTTGTAGTACTAGTGTGAACAGCGCACTATTGAGACGGAAGATCGGATTTTTTTTGTGGCTACCCAGATCTATATATCGAGGTTGGGGCAGCAAAAACACCGTTGGAAAAGTAACAAATTCAAGGTGTACTTTTTTCTCGCGGATTAAGGAAGCATTACTGCTGTTAGACAAATCGGGTTAAGTTACATTGATGGCGATGTTTTTATTCTGATAGTTTATTGCTCCAATGATAGTAGGTGCTGTAATTCTTTCCCAGTACACATGGAAAGGTTATGAAATTTAAGCTAGTTTTTGGATCAGAGAATAACCAAAGATTAATTTGTTTGGAATCAATAATCCTTCAATGCCAATATGAAAGGACTTGCTTCGTGCTCTGTTAGGACTTAGTGACTTCGAATGTTGTACTTTGCTGTCATTGTTTTTGTTTTTCTTGGACCTTTGCCGGTGTTTTTTATGACAAACGGAGCCTTAAGTGAGGAAACTTATGTCAGGCCGACAATTTAACCTTCTGGTATATGAAAGCAGACGATGTATCGTTAACAAAGCAAAGTTGTGAGAACCACTAGAGCATAACATCAATTGAAGTCAAAAATCATTCACTGATTCAGCAAAATCTGTTTGTCTTTCTGCAATGGTATTAATTTTACAGCACTCCCTAGATGGTAATCAGAAAATGCGTGTAGACAGGATTTTTCTACTCCAAGTTTCAAACATGCCACAAAATATATGCTGTAAATACCTTTGGATTCTAGTACTCTTTATGTTATTTAAGGCATTACAAGTAATAGTAGGAGGGCTTGGGTATATGCCAACTATTACCCATGTTTAGACAATGTAAGCAACGCTCCATAAATGTCAATGACAATCGTGTGTAGACAGGATCTTGCAGCTCTAAGTCTCAGACATGCAACAAAATGCCTGTCAGAAAATATCTTTGGATACCAGTATTTTCTATGATATTTTAGGCATAACAAGTAATAGAAAGAAGGGTTGGGTATATGCCAACTATTACCATTGTTTATACAATTTAGGCAACACAACTTTGATATGTATCACAAAATAGCCTTAGGTAGGATCTTCCAGAGTTTCATGCAAATGACAATATTTGCAGTAAATATCATTGAATACCAGGATTTTTCTTGCCATTACAAGTAATAGTTAGTGGGCTTGGGCAGTACTAACTGTTACATATGTTTAGAGATCACATTAGTGTTAATTGCAAATTGATGCCACATTCAGCACAAAGTATCATCTACGACAACATAAATTTAGCTTGCAACAAGCTACACCCTTTAATGCTTGTTGAGAAGGACTTATTGTAGATGGGTGATGTGGGAAATATTTTAAAACATTATAAATGGAGACATTATAAAATGCTGGGTTGGATATGATGGCATTTGTTGCATAAATGATATACCATACTGTTCAGACTATGAAGAGATTGACAACACACTGAGATTAGTGTTGCAAAAATATGTAATGGATACATAAACATACAGTCCTTTATCTCATTAGCATACAATGTTCTGTATAAACCTGTTCTGGATCATATTGGTCAAAAGCTAACTGTATAACACTCTCCATTACCAGTATGTGATAAGCATATGTCAAAAATTATGTGTCCCTTACAATTCAATTTAAAAAAAACATGTACAGTCCTTGACTAAACAAAACCTATGTTAGAACTTGTAGTGTATTGAAAGTTTACTTTATAAGTTTCATTGGTGGGGACATAATAATTGAGGGGCTTTGGGTCACTAGTGGCCTGGATAGGCAAGGAGTAAAGTGCTTTGTTCTAGTGAACATGTGATTATAGACACTGTTTCCTTGGAGATAATTTGCTAGTGGCATGTTTAAAGTTACAGTGTTAGTTTGTGAGGAAGCAGTTTGAAAATGACATCACAGAGTATTTATTGTTGTGACATTAATCATTTTAAGCAGATTTAATGAATTACCATGTTGATACCAAGTTTAAAATGTTTACATACCAATAAAAAGCACTCAAATGTTATTTCCACATTTCTCATGGCTTGATAAGTTTCTCGTCATCATCATCATCATCATCATCATCATCATCATCATCATCATCATCGTCATCATTATTATTATTGATTATTTTCATCACCATTTTCATCATCATTTTCATCATCATTGTCATCATTGTCATCACTATCATTCTGCAGTGTAATATCCTTAGTTTCCCTCTTCTTTAGGGTTTAGTAATTTGATTACTCCAATTCTTTGTATCCATGTATCCCATAGATATCATTTCAATTAACTTCTTTTATGACAATAATGATGGGTACCTCAAACAGTATATTAACACAAAGACAAGGTAGGAAGAGAAAGGATCTCTCGGAAGTTTTTGTGACATGTACTGCTATCTCCACTTCCTTGAACAACTTCCGCATAATAATATTCAGTAAGGGGCAACCAGGTCTTTGTAATAATATCATGATTCCTGTTACTAGAGTATACTTAACTAATACCAAAGATAAAAAAATATATTAGATATTACTTATATATGTGGCCCCTGAAAATTACAAACATTCCCAAATAGTTGAAGATATGTAATTCTTAAATGCAGACACATGTTGGTGAAATTTTATAATAAGTACTACTATTTGGTTTACAAGAGAAAACTATTTTCTATTTACATAAAATACATGGATTGTGGATTGTATAAGGAACCAGGTTGTTTAACCTGTGAGGTTGCAATTTGTTCAAAAGTTTAGCAGCTTATTCCGCAAACTCTAAGGCTAAAATTGGAGTGCAAGTTCACTGCAAAGATAATTTGGCCCCCTTGTGGAGTATTCACTGCAAACTGTGAAGGAATACTTGTGTTAAAGATAATATAATAGCATAAAAACCACACTGCCAATTAGTTTTAAGTAAGGTGTGGCATTGATCATGCATGGTTACAATGATGCAAATTCTTTTTTATTTCCATGGTATTGTGTTGGCTAGTACAGAGGATTAATCCTCAAGGATTGATCCTCTCTATTACTCTCTGTTACTGGAATTCTGTGTTTTCATGAACGTTTGATGTAATAATTTGAGTCTTATAAGGTTAGCTATGTAGTTTTGATGAGGTTAGAATGATTCTGGTTGAAATAGGCAAATAGATGCTTGATGCCTTAAATATGTAAATTTCCACATTGTTTGTAGGTACATGTACAGGTAGGGATTACCTATTTGTAAGGTTGTTGTTGATCATTGCCCTCAGTTGTAGGTATTTCTTGGACAAACTTGTAAACAATTTTGTAAACAAAACAGAGATAGAGGGTTATGATATTGACAGGCTTTTAAAGAGAATGCTGCTGCACTCTGGGCCTCTATGTATTCTTCAGAATCAAAATGGGAGTTTACTGTAACATTACATTGCCCAAATTTTTAAGAGAAAGTATCATGTTGCACAATGCCAGTATTGTGAACAATGCTGTTTTTGGTCTCCTTTGATTGTATATCTCAGCAAGAATACCTTGGCTTTTTTGTATGAGCCTGGATGCATGAGCTAATCCAAAGGACTGGAGTTTGTAAGCACTCCACAAAAATGGATGGTCTTTTTTGGTAGTTGCCTATAAAAGCTCACTTAGAAAAAGTGAGTTCAAGGCAGATGAAAGTGATAACAGTTAAGGAATGAATTGATAACAAAAGAAGACATTTTGACCGTATCAATCAAGTTGATTTAGAAAGTACAATACAGCTAAGAAAGAATATGTACAGCCAAAAGTGTAACTGCAGGCCCATATTGAAATTTCTTCTTTATCTTGTGTGTTTTTGAAAGAACTACCAAGTACAGGTGTAATGACCATATTCCACCCACAGGTGACTCATGAAGGTGCATACCTTTAAATCAACTTCAGCTTCTATTTTCCTTTTCATCAGTCTGCAGTAGCAATGTATATGTAGTACTATTATTACAGATTTTCTCTCTCCTCGGGAGAAAAATAGCCAACCAGCCCAGCCCCCTGATTCATGCAGAGCCAGCTTCATAGTTTGCCAAGAGTGAGGCACGTTTATTACTTATGGAGTATACAGGGATTGAAAATGTTGACAATCTTAGATCTAAGCCACAGAGTTTAAGACAAGTATCTCCTGGACATTACCACAACCACCCCCCCCCTGCCCCCCTAAAGAAGAAGATTGAAAGAAAATAGAAAGAGTTTTGTGTAAACAGGGGGTATTGCCAAGTGATAAAATAGTAAAGGTGCCAATTGGTCTCATACCCAAAGCTTGTTGATCTTAATCCCAAAAAGGTTTTTGTACTCAAGATTTTGCTAGTTTAGTTGCCTGCTGGCACAGCCACCAAATTGTTTGCCCATGAGATTGGATGTTCTTTTGTACATCCCATATCAGTAAAATTTAGTCTAGTGTTTTCATATGCTAATGTACATTAACAGTTGGAAATGCTGTTGGAAAGTCTAATTGATTTTTGAAAACTTTACACCACAGTTTTTATGAGCAAATGTATATGTCATCATTAGGCTAGATGTTTTTAATCCAGGTTATATAAGTTATTTGAGACTAAGAATATATAATTTTTGTAACTGTTGAAACTATTTGGCATTAATATTACTCCAGCTGTTTTCCCTTGTTGTGTGCATGATAACTTAAAAATAACCACAAAACATGCAAAAACGTAACTTTTTATCTTGAAAGTGATCTTCTAATAGTATTTCTAAAAACTCCAATGTTGCCGTATTTCAAGATTTGTCTAAAAAATTAACTCATCATGGTAATCCTCTATCAAATAGGACATGTCGTAAAATTTCATGACCATACAAGTTGTTAGAAAATTATGAACTGAAGTATGTTGCCGTTGGTCTACTACAGGGTTTATTACTAGTTCTCCTGTTACTGAAAGCCATGGGTTTCTTATGTACTGCAGTGACTATTTTGTGTTTCAGACATCTTTCGTTTAAACACAAGCTTTTAGGACAGGAAGTGAAAACTTGCAGTAAATTGTTTGTGTGGATGCTTGAAATTAAAAGATAGCCTTTCTCACTTTTGTTATCAACCCGTACAATCCCCACCCCCATTTTACAGTATCTTCATAAGGTGCTGAATACTCATTTTAGTATAATCAATTTATAGCTAAAAGATTATGAAAAATCAGAACACATATTCATGATAATCGAACCTCCAAAGGGTTTTTTATAAAGATGTAATTCTGTTTCGAATAAACTTGCAGTACCATGCATATTATGAATGGTAAATAGTACTAAAGATTTTTGTAGTAGAGACCATGCTGTATGGCAAATCAGAAGTTATAGGTTAACAAACAATAATTTTGCACAGGGGAATATAATTATCTTCGTTATGAAATGCTTTTCTATTTCTTTAGTGTTCTTTTCATAACTAACATTTCAAATCCTCTCTTCTCGATAATTATCTTCCTTAGCCAAATACTAAGTAATGCCCAATAGATTAATCTATTGGGCATTATTTAGTGTTTGGCTCAGTAGTAACAAATCCGAACAAAACTGAATTGGTTTTAGTTTTTTAGCTTTATTGGGTTTAGCTAGACAATAAAATGTGAAATGAATCACATACCTTTAATACCAGGTACCAATTTTAATGCAGAACCCCCCCCTTTCTGAAGATTCCCTTGTCTCCCTTGCAATAGATATTCTCTTTCATCTGTGGGCTGCAGAAATCCAGTGGGTAGTTCACTTATCATTTTTGCCAGAGGATCAGAACTTGGTTTCCCTACGATCCATACCTGGCATTGGGAAGGGCATAAATGTGGTATATAAAGCACTCTATGCTCCAATAAAAATCCATACGTTGGTGCTGCCCAGTCCCATCCCAAAGAGCAACATTAGAAAATATTATATCATCAATTTATGTGACCATATCAGTAGGAAACATTTAGATACAGTTCCTGGTTTTCAACTGTTATCAATTTTGATTGAAGTAATCCTCTTGAGCAAAATGTTTGTTTTTGTTTTTGTATTCCTGAGCCACAAAACCTAGATAGATGTCATTGTGACAATTAAAAGTTGCAGATACTAGGGACAAAAGATTGCAAAGAATGCTGCACTTGTTCTGAAATGTGGATGATAGGTACCATACTATTCAGATGCTCATTTATATAACATAAGGAACGGCTCACCATTGCTTGCAAGGTTGAAGATAGAACTTATATACTTAGTACTTATGAAATTGGGCATTGAGCTTCCCATCCATATCACAGCCAACTGCAGCTGCTTTGGCCTCGTCGCATGTTGTGACGGTTGTCTGTAATTGGTCTCAGAGCTCCTCCAGTTGGTTTTCAGAAGTGGCCTTCTCCTTACCCTGCCTACAAGGATCCATTACATAACAGTCTTTGCAAAATGCTTGAGTTAATGTACCACAGAATGCATTTCAGTGCTTGAGCAATGTCAACTGTGAATGAGCCTCTTTTATGTATGATATATACTGAATTTCTTGCTTTCATTATTACATTTTTATTATGTACGATGAAATAGAATCTCAAAGTGTTCTTGCTTTCCAATTACATGATCATTATAGTTTTCTAAATTTATACAATCCACCCAATCTGCCAGTATTTGCTACACTGTCTTCCTGGACTATGCACCGAGATGTAGCAAATGTAGTCTTCTATTCAGTGAAAGACAATAAACATATTTGTATATGTATAAGGATTTTTGTCTTTGATGTATGTTTATTATTGTTTGTTATTGTGCTTGCATTTTTCCCACCGTTTTATCACGTTGTATTCCTAAAGGATAATTTACTGGGAAAATATACTGCCATGGTAATAGCAGAGCTCCTAGGCTCATTCATCGGGTGATGTTTATAGTTGGGTTCAATACATTATGAAACATCAAATCAATATTTAATTGCTTTACTGTTGTGAAAAGCTAGTGCTGTCTAGTCCATTAAAGTGCTCCATAAATATTCATCCTAACCAGTAAATTTTTAAAGAGATTGTAAACTTTTAAAGTGTTATTGATTAGGCGGATAATGGTATATAATATGTGACACATGCCACTAGAATAAGGAATGATAATCATAGATGAACATTAGCCCCACTTGATTCTTTGTCTTTGGTTTTCCTTAGTCACAAGGTGTCTGTATTATGTATTCTGATTTTCTTAAGTGTCAGACAGAGGTGGCCTATTGTTTATTGTTTGTGTGTATTTGGCTGTAACGGCTAAGATTGAGTAGTCTGCATGACAAATCCAGCGGAATAATACCTTAAGAATTATCACCAGTTACCAGCTTTCAAAGACAGTAGAACAAATACCTAAGAGGAGACAGCAGGATTGCCTTTTTGTTATGATCACAAATTTGTTCTCAATTGTGAATACCAATCAACAGAAAAGAGCTATGCTGAAGAGTGGACTAGTTCATGTTGGGCAATCAGTGAGTACGAAAGCCATTGAAATAGTCTTTAGAAAGACAAGTGCCCTTATTTTCTTGTACAGGTAAAGAATTTGTTGTAATGCATGTCTTTTCAGAAACCCCACTCTTTTTGTGTAAGTATTAAAGAAGTCAGTAGAGGTGATATATGCTCAATAGTTGTTAAAGGGAGATGTAGCAGCGTGTATAATGTTATGTGTTCAGATACACACTTGTGCTCCTCACTGATATGTGAGGTTCTTGTGTCAAAACTGAATATATAATGATTGGTAAATGTTAAGAAAGTTTGTACCCTTTATAAAACTATATTTGACATTCATCAATTCATTATTATTGTTTATGCCAGTGTATGAACTAATGTGATAGGATATAGATTTACTCATTGACACATTGATTACTGCCCTAGCTATCATCTGCATATATAATTTAGGAATGTTATTTATTACTCAATGTTGTTCAGACACCCAGTTACATATGTTACTATACTTGATCTATTCCATGAAATGCTGCTACACCTAGAAATGATAATATCTGTTTTGTGCAGAATGGACTGAGGGAATGTAAGTAAAAGAAGAAACATTATGACTTATGCCATGTGCATTTATGTCCAGTAGGTATCTGTATATATGAAATAGTGGCTCTTGCATCTTGTTTGTGGTGTATAAGTATCAAGCTAGGTCAGATGCAGAGGTCAGATTTCTTGTCAATATTAGCTTTTGGGCTATCTAAGCTTGTTACCTAGCCACCTTACCCCCAGGAAGCTATTTTTGTACTATTGGCTATTTGTAAGTTGCATAGTTTGTTTTTCAATTGCTTGTATCATTACTAGACTGTGAATGCCTGCAAATGTTGTTGGTTTGTCAAATGCTTCAAAAGTACTGTGAATACTTATGCACGAACAGTGTAACCCCATTGTTACCATGTGGGTTTAAATTACCAACCATGTGTATCATGCAATTGTCAATTTTTATTGATATTAAAATAGGACATGCTCAAATCATTGAGATTTTGAAAATGGGATTGGAGATTTGCTTAACTCCCAGGACAGCAAAATGTAACAACATTATTTGGTTACTGTCACAGATGACTGGAAATGATGTCAGTTACATAGATTACGTATTGCCGAGTTCTTTATGACATTAAAAAGCCACAGTTCAACATTCATGTAACAGTAATGGTGATAATTTGTTGTTTTCCTGTACAGATAGTTTGATTTAATACTTAAATCTTTTATTCAGTTCAGCCATGGCAAACATACAGTGAATGTAAAATTTCTGAGCACAAGGTTGTTTTCTCTGTCAAAAAAATCATCTATACCTATATACAGTTTTTGAGTAATTCCCTTTAAGGTAGTGAGTGTGGTGAACAGTTACATAACAAACCAACCAGCCAGGGCATTCCAGTTTGGCTTTAGAAGTGTGCTCATCAACTTGTGAAGCCATGTCTGCTAACAATGGAATTTTCCATAGAAGTGTACTCATCAACTTGTGAAGCCATGTCTGCTAACAATGGAATTTTCCATAGAAGTGTACTCATCAACTTGTGAAGCCATG
>JAAAKM020000498.1:8275575-8287139 GCA_010016025.2 Alatinidae sp. Z8VKAUB7J3
AAAAGTCCTTAAGGAAACTCTATTAATTTTGCTCCATTTATAAGATTATGAAGTGTGTTCATTTAACAAGGTTTTGATAGGCATAGTTTAAAGTTTGAAAGGGCGTATCTCAAGGATTGCTCAAGGTATCATTCCCACATTTGGACAGGTGATCTATTTCAACAAGAATAATTGAATGAGTCCAAAATATTATCAAATAACTGATATTCGTTCAATCGTGAAATCACACTTCAGTACTCCATTGTAACAGTAAGTCCCGCGAATTTACAACATTTGAAATATGTAACAGACTCGACGTTTCGGTAGGAAACGGAAAATATTTATCAGAAGGTAGCCGCAAATTACAGAAATCGAGATTTGCTAAGGTATTTTAGTTTTTCTTGTCTTTGTTGGTCTTTCATTTCATCATGATCCTTTACCGCCTTATGTAATCAGCAAGCTCATCCTTCCGGTGAATCAATTTTGAAGCCTCTGTTGTGATTTTATCTCCGAATTGCTTCCATACCTAAGTAAAAAGTTAAGCTATTCCTTGTCCCAGTTATGATTGCTGCAGCCAGGAGCTAAAATATGAGCTAATGTCTCTTTAAAGACAGAGGATTGCTCATAATGTTGAAGTGAGTTAACTTTCCAATCAGCGGTATGCATGAAAAGAAGAAATCTTCGCAAATAGTCCTGCCTCTATTGTAATACTGTCTATCATGCCCCGACTCAACAAATATTTCTCATTGGTCACGAACTATATACAAGCTCTTAAGCTCTGTTAAAGTCTTTATCTGAAGCGACAATTCGAAACTAATTAGATTTTAGTAGTCTTCTTAGAGCAGTCAATGGATGCGAGAAAAAGCAAAAGTTTTTTATGTTTTTTATTGAAACTCTGAAAGTGCAAACAACTTTACGTGATGGTCCTTGAGTAGATAAAATGGATCAACAACATCTATTCACAATGTTCTATTGATTCACACATTATTTGTATATTGTTTACCACAACAAGTCTTTGTCAATTCAATCTTTGTCCATCACAAATCCTTGGTACTACAGAGCTCTAATAACAATTGATTAGGAAGTAACTCATTTCATCAAGAAGGTTTTATCGAAAGGAGAGGATTTGAAATGTTAGTCAGAAAAGAACACTAGAGAAATAGAAAAGCATGTCACCACCGGGGACCGAACCCTGTTCTTTTCTAACTAACATTTCAGATCCTCTCTTTTCGATGATACACCCTAACTTTAATGGACTTTGGATTGATGCCGGGCCGGATGGCAGTTCTTCCTTGGTCAAGTCACATGGTAAAGAGAGGCTGGTCTCCAATTGCGTTGGGCTGTATGTCGATGTCCACCGGTGGATGATTGGGAGCTAATGTGGCGACTAGAGAAATAAAAAAGTATGTTGACAGCGGAGGTCACCTAGCTCAGTTGGTAGAGCGCACACCGTAAAAGCGTGGATAACGGGTTCAATCCCCGATGGTTATATTCTTTTCTATTTCTTTAGTGTTCTTTTCTAACCAAGAAGGTTTTGTCTAATTTTCCCATTGTGCAAGGGTCACAATTAGGAAACTAATCGAATTACTTTTTGTATAATTTGACCCTATTTTATGTTTGATCCTGTTTAGTTTATTAATGTATCTTATGCAGATAAAGTTATTTATTTTGTGTTCGTCACAACTATGTTGATGCTCTTTATCTTGACGTGATAGAGATATGTGTTGGAAACCTGTGTTAGTGAAAAATTGTAGAACCACAAGGTGACTCGAACCCAGGCGTCCATCGTCGCAACTCTGATATGCTGCCCCTGCACCACGGGGTCAGTCCCTTACCATTTATGCAGAGAAATTTGGCATGATATATTCTCTCTGACGTTTCTACATTCTCCTTCTCCCCTCGCCGCCCTGCTGAGGTCAATAAATTACGAGTTGGAACTAAGGTAAATTCATTCATTGATTCATGTCAGCTGTTCACGCCACTGCTGGCGGTAGCCTCTACAGTTTCCTCCACGCCTTCCGATCTTGTGCTCTCTGCATCCACATTCTACCAGCCCTCTCTTCAATCTCATTACGCCATCTCCTTTTTGGTCTTCCTTTACCTCTGCTTCCTTCTCTTGGCCGCCACTCAGTTGTTTTCTTGGCCCATCTCTTGTTCTCCATTAGGGCGAAATGTCCTGCCCACTGGCCTTTTGTGTATTCTATTTTCTCAATGATGTCTCTCACTTTAGTTCTTGATCTAATAATTTCAATCTTGATCTTGTCCTTCCGAGTGATGTTCAGCATTGCTCTTTCCATACCCCTCTGTGCCACCGCAAGGTTGTGTTTCTAGTGTTTTGTCAGTGACCACGTCTCAGCCCCATAGGTCATTGCTGGTAATATGAACATGTTCATGATCTCCTTCTTTAGGCACATAGGCATTTTCGTACCCTTTAGGAAGGTGCTGTACTGGCCAAATCGTTTCCACCCTGATAGTATTCTTTGGTCAATCTCCTTACCAGTTTCATTCCCTGGTGTTAGCAGTCTACCTATATATTTGTACTGGTCCACCTCTTCCAGGTAAATTAACGGAAGAAAATGACAAACTTTTCATATTTTATATACTCGAATTCTTGATATTGGCCTTCCCCTGTCCCAATCATTTAATAGTTTAAAAATATTTTAAAAATTTTAAATTTCGTTGTTTAAAATAAAGCGGTTTACATTCGAGGAAATACAGTATATGAACACATTTTGTTACTTCATTAAAGACATTTAAAGTATCAAGAAGTCTAGAGTTGATACACAGTATATCTTTCTTGAATCTGTTACATTTTACGCCTTTGAAAGCTGAAACATAAGTAAAGTCAAATATGCCGATGATTGTGTTGACGCCATGTAATTGTGCAAAATCGTTTGGAAAGGGACGTCCGGAGTTTTCTCTTCAAGTAAATTAAAGCCTAGATTTAGATCCAACATGTAAATAAAAAGAGGTCAGAAATGGACAGGTTGAGTGTTAGGGAGAACGCCAAGAAGGAAACTACAGTTATGACAATGTTTCGTTTTTCCTTTCAGATTGGAGAAGCAGGAGTCTACATAATTCCGTGTAGTGGTTGCAGCAAAGCATATATTGGTGAAACAAATTGTTTTTCTCGACGAAAACGCAAACATAAGTCAGCTCTAGCAAAAAAGATACGGAAAATGCACTAGTTACACACAGAAATGAAACATTACATCTTCCAAAGTTCGACGAAGCACATCTTATATTACATGAAAATGATCGACATCTGAGAAAATTGAAGGAACCCGCTATCATTCAAAATACGACACCATTAACTTAAATATTGGTAGCTATCATCTTGCACCTTTAGTTAGCCGTAGGGTTCTGCGACGAGATTGCATTATTTCTTTAATTGATTAATTCTTTTATTTGATTAATTATTTAACTAATTAATTTTATTTATTTATTTATTTACATATAACATTTTCTTTCTTAATCATTTGTACTAGTTGTGCCCGCAGTTACTTTGACCTTCATAGTACTTGCCTCGTTTCAATGTCCTCGACCTAGCATTCTATCTTGGTTATTTCCTACAATGCATCTCGCGATTAGTGACAGATATTTTTGTATGTTTGTGCCAGAGTTCATTCACGTTATAAACCCCAATGTACAAGTACCTGACGAAGTCTTAAAGAAAAGACGAAACATTGTCATAATTGTATTTTCCTTCTTGGAGTTCTCCCTATGGGTTGAATTTAGTTCGTGGAACCCACGGTTCTTTAGTAGCTGTCAGAAGAATGGGATCCAGCCATGGGCAGACTGGGAATGCAAAGCTCCGATCTTAAGCTTCAAGGCTACAGTTCAAGACTCCATAAGTCTTAGGCAGCACCTGAGATGCGATATTGACTGAGCAAGTGTATTGATTGATTTTGTGCCAATAATTGTACTGGTTTATATCTAAAATCACAAAGGTGTTACCACCAGAGGTTACAGGAGGCCTTTATGTGCTTTCGGAGAAAGATGTTAAGGGTGCATTGGACAGCAAAAGTGACAAGAGAGATTCTAGTGAGAGCAGGAGTAAACCGCAAGCTACTTATAGATATACATAGCAGACAGTTTCCTTCTTCAACTATACTTTCAGGAATGGCATGAGCAAATGTCCTTCACAGGAAAGATTTGAATGTAGAGAAGCCACAGGAAGGAACGGAATTGTGTACTTGGTTACGTTTACCACTCAGCTGGTATTCCCACCTCACAAGTGCTCTCCAAAGTAATCAGGGAGTTGAGGTACATTGGACAGCAAAAGTGACAAGAGAGATTCTAGTGAGAGTAGGAATAAAACGCAAGCTGCTTAAAGAAAAACACAGCAGGCAGTTTCCTTCTTCAGCCAATCCTTCAGGCAAGGCATGAGCAAATGGCCTTTACAACAGGGAAGACTTGAATGAAGAAAAGCCACAGAAAAGAATGAAATTACGTTTTTGGATACGTTTACCGTTTGGTTAGGTATCCCCACCTCGTGAACGCTCTCCAAAGTAATCAGGGAGACAGATGGTCCTCTATCATAAGCAAAGCCAAATTCTAATATAGGAATACAATTGAAGTGATTACAACTTTATTGTTTTGATTCTAATATATTGGCTCATTATTATCAGTGGCTTATGAACACCATTGAAGACTTTTAAACGTGCTTTGACGTGGCTCTCTTCCAAGATTTGTCAATAAAACATTCTAGTAATAAGACTATGGATAAAGAACCACATCCATGGGTTGCCAATCCGTGTGACATGTGTAAAAGCGGAAGACTAGCAAAGAGTATAGAACATAATGTCTCTTTAAAGCCTTTGTTTAAGACGATCCCAATGTTTCAGAGTCCAATAAGAGTCCACAATTTTAATAATATCCAGTTGTTAGATACGTAATTAGTGAAACGTAATTATTTTAGGTGTTAGAGGAACTTAGAAAAGGTCTTAAAAGGAGGATGTTCTGTATGATACATACATTGGATTCTACATTGTCTGCGTTCTCTTGAATTCCCTTTTCAAATCTCAGCATCCTGCGAACAGATAAAGATGACTGATCTTTTCTTGGCACGATAACACATTCTAAAACTATCTATTCACATTGTCCTCGATTCCATAGCCAATATGGTTCATTTCTTCAATTGTGTGTTTTCTGCATACTACCAAATCCTCTTACCCGTGAAGTCAACGTCTCAGCACTCTACCAGCAGATGAAGGTGCGAGGTCTTTTCTTAGGATCATTAGACATTTGGAAACTGTACGCTGTATTTTGGCGCTGTACTTGATGCGATACCTAACAGTAGAGATGTGACAACAGGTGCCCAGTGTAGGTTAGAAACGTTTCATGTGAAACTCTAACATTCGGTGCCTACATGGGAAGTAATCTTACTATAACACACAAGTGTGTAACGTTTGACAGATTGCTAATATGCTGTATCTTCCTAAAGCCTCTCGCTGTGTCATGCACCTTTTGTAGATGAGACTCTTGATTTAAATTCACCCGACTTTGCAAATTTTTTGGATTTAAAAGGTAGATTCGGGGATATAAGAAACTTTCCCTCTTATGCCAATTTCAACCTACATTGTATAGCAAACTGCTGTTATCAGCAGCCCTTTCCTTATTGGACAAAATTTGGAGCATCCCGTATTCTTTTTTGTGCTACAACAAACATTTAAATGGACGGAATCAAGCAATGAGAAGACGTGTTACATCTTATAAACAGGGAAGTGTTTACTGACAGTGGCGTCAAATCTTTTCATTGTGGCTGTTAACAACAGACGTACATCAGCACAACATAACAGCACTCACTACATTGGGAATTAGCAGTGGGCCTTAGCTACTGAAATATGCTTTTTTAATAATTCATAAGTTGATATAAACTAGCAATCACCCTTATGTCTTCTTGTGTCCAATGTTTATTATGCTTTCATATACCTTTTGTGATAATATTTTGGGTCCCCAACATGTTTGAAGGAGTACTATACTTCTAGAAGCATGGAACTAATGCGTGCTCATATAAATAAGTTATTACCTGTATGAACTGAGGTAGCTCTTTGCAACCTCACTTCAATGTTACTTCGTACCTATAACAACAATGATTGTGAGGCTAAAGGATGTTTTCAAGAATTGCTATGGAGAAAAAGGATATTACCACTGGTACGCTTGTTAGACTAGAATGGCCTTGGTTACAACGACAACGACTTTGTTGGCAACGCCAGGGTTAGTACAGTAGGCTGCTGAAAGTATTGCTACTTGTTTCCAGTTTTGTGTTATGCATGGATTCCTTTGCCAAAGCAAACAACTTAGTTACCTCATAAGCGACAAGTAAAAACATTTTGAAATGCTTTCAGAATCATGTAAAAGATTCAGTATTGAGTATTCCGTTGCTGCCACGTTACCAAGGCCGCTCTGGACCTATAAGTGTTTCCTGCTCCGCCATGCTTTTAAACTTAGAACTTTAACTATTGTGGTGAGTTGCTGTGCAAAATAAACCATGCCGACCCTGAAAACTCCTTTTACCATTGTCACCGGTCCCTCTTTTGTGCCTAATCTGGTGACTATCACACCCAACTCTACATAATTTGAAGATCAGTGCCTCTGCAATATATACGACTAAATCCAAAGTTAGAACGGCCTTGGATACGTTGTAGCAAAGACATGCGCGGTGCAGTATTTTATACAAGATGCTGTAAATATCCCTACAGGTTTATAGAGTTATCACCTGTAAAAGGGTTCCCTTCTCCAAATCTACTTGCAATGTAATTTAATCTGTCAAAAATGTTGAACGCATCTTATGTAATACCTTGCCGCAGACATTTTTGCAGCGGTACTTGGAAAGCATTGTGTAAAACATGTCGTTGCCACCACGTAACCAAGGACATCATAGCCTTACGAATGTTTCCAGTTTAGTAGCGTATATGATTAAACCATGGAAGTAGAATCACGTAGCTAGATGAATTATTCAAAGATTATCGTAAGGTACAAGATTATCAGAACTGGATGTAATGAAAATAATGAAATGTTACTGGATGCAATGAAAAACGTCAGGATGTGGATTTGAACCGATGGCTGCGTAATTCTGAAGTGTGCTACATAAACTTCTCTGATCATAAACAAAATAAGGTACCAGTCAGATAACAAGATTACACAGAGGTCTTAAGAATACACCTTTGAGGTTCTTCAGTATACGAACTAGCATTACCTTAATATTTCCGCTGTTCCCAGCCAGCATACAGCATGATTTCGAAGTCTATGACAGCTCAATTCTAGGTTATGCTGGGAACTGGCATCGAACTGATGTCTATTCGAGATTATTCTTTGAACCTAAGTGTTGCTTGTTATACATCCGTCCTGGGTAAACGTCAAGCCTACGTAAGTCTTGATGACGTTGTTTCGGCGTCAATACGTCGTCATTTCAGTGTCTGAGAGACGACGTCGCATCAACATTTTTACATACAACGAACCAGCGACATTGCTTCAACATAGTGGCGATTTCGATTTAACGGTGATCTGGCCTTGGAATACCGGCAGCGTCTAAGGGGCTTCGGAATCTCCGGCCTACCTTTCGCTCTCCGACTGACGACAGCCAGACATGATTTATGATTTGAACCAACACGTGTTTGTTTCTTAGTGGCAGTAGTCTTTGTATCTATGTTTTCTGTATCGCTTAAAGTTGTGTTCGTCTAAGGCCTCTGTTAGGAACCACTCTTCTTTAAACACCACTGTGGTTGTAATCTTAAATGAAGGGAGGGAGTCGGTTTGGAGAATCGCTTAGCTATTTACTCGCCTACTCAGTTTACGTTTGACGCGCGCGACGATAAAGAAGTATGTCTATTTTGATATATTTGACAGAAAATTCTTGCTTGAAATACAGAGACACCAGCATCATTGATCTGTTGCCTCGTATTCTTTACATGGATAGCGTACTTAACCCTATGGGGTTTGCCAATTCTGTTCTCAATCTATGCTTTACGTTCACTCCAAAATAGTAGTGAGTTTCTTGCCTGTTTTCTGAAATAATTTAGATTTTCATGTTAGCCTGGCGTGTATTTCGGTCATGCTCTTCAACTCTCTCTTACATTGTTCTTCCAATTACTTCAATTTAGATATTTTTGTACTCACAGGAAATATAGTTCCGTCCTGCCTGGCTGAATGTACAGAGTCCTCTGGTCACATTAGTTAGGATCCGAGCATCGTCTGGAACGTGAAAATAGAACCAAGTTCGTCTGTCTCTGAACAACGACAAATGTGTTCCAACACTCATTTTCGATACATTGTGACTAATGTGGATTTCACTTTGAGTGCAATATCTATTCCTGAACTTATTTTTCTTGGGTTTTTTTCGAAGTATGTGGTACATAAAGAACGCATCGATTGCAATATTATGCCAACCTTCGATCTAGATTAAATTGTGACGTCACACAAAATTGCTCCATCTATTATGACACGTAAAAAGGTGTCAATTTTCCAACAAATTCTTTATATGTCTGCTGACCACTGTGTACTCCGATTACGTCATTAGCGATGACTTAAGAAGGCATACTGTAATGAACCACATTAAACCACGATAACAATAAGGTGTTGGTCGTGCTTTGAATACAATTACCAAAGCCAACAAGACTACAAACCCCAACAGGTTTTACACCATAGACGTTATCATGTTTTCCCCCACAATTATCAAGATATGACAAGTACAGTCGAAAGCCAAACACACCCTAACCGTCCACCTTAAACCCCTAGAGACAAAGCTTATCACAATCACAAAACTTAAAGTGAGGTTGGGTCCTTGTAGTATAATCGTCGACTTCGTCTATATGTGACACAAATCCGCCTCATTCTGGCACATTGAACTTAATACGAGGCTGCTGTTGACAGAGGCGAAGCACAGTCGTGCTTGTGCAACCTTCATTTTTTTCCAGAGCGATTTTTCATATCCACCTGTCGATATCACAGTTCTTTGTATGGTTGACGTATAAAGTGGAACGGTGCTGAGTAATTCACTAATTTCTTCAAGTATATTTTAATCATTTCCTGTATCCTTGTGTGGTTTTTTACTTTGAATTGATAATTCTGGCCCACACAAACTGCAGGTAATTTTTATGTCAAACCTGTTTAGTTGCTGCGAGGAGACAAGAGCATCATTGGAAACGTCTGGACGTGTTTGTAAATTTTCCGTTAAGTAACGACAGAAACAGTTAACATTTTTATCCCACCTGCAAATTTGAAGCAATAGGATAGCGGAGCGTTTTAAATGTACTCACCACTGGTTAATAATGTTTTTGTCTCATAGAAACAATATTTGTTCTCAGACGTTGTGTAAGAACATCCGTCTAACTTGGAAAGATTGTCTGAGATAGTGAGACGTGAGAGATATGTTGAACCTGGATTTAGGTGCTCTACAAGTCTTATTTATTGTAAATGTAAATTATTAAACATTAACCCTATCTTACATTGGGGGGGGGGGGGCCTAGCAGGCCCGTGGCTACACATTTCAGGTCATAACTTTTTAAAGCCTGGCCCGATTGACACGAAATTTGGTGTCTTTTCCTAAAAGTTACTGGGAAGTCTTATGATGAATAAATTGTTTTGACATTTTCGTGAAATTTTGCGATATTAGCGTTTTGTTGACCTATGGTCGAGTTTTTTACCTTTCTGTTTTGTTACTTTTCTTCGAAAAACATGATTATTATATCTTTAAACTTAGATTTTCTTTCCTGAATTTGTACTGACGATTTCGTATTATCAAAATTTGAAGTGAAAAATGCAAAATGTTTTGACATTCCGCAAAAAATGAAAAAATATGTTGTGCTATAAGGTGAAGTTCGCTACAGAACCTTATACAACAATATATGCGAAATTATTATAAGAAAATCACATCTTTAGATGAATTATGTACCAACAGTGAATTAAAAGTTGTATTTTTGATGTTTGGAGAATATTTTTTAGTCATAATGCTCAAAATAATTAAAAAACGGTTGATTATAAGTGAGCAACAATTTCGATCGTTTCAAATCTCATACATTTTGCAAAATAATTTTCTCAAAATCTAAAATATCTTGCCTAAATACAATGTATACATGTAGAAATACTTTAGAGATACTAAAAACCCTTAAAAAATCAAAATGTAATTCAAAAAGTATGTTTTAAGGCCTCTACAATTGCGCAATATTTCATAGCCATAAATGACGTCATTCACACGAAATTATTTTTTTTTTTTGAATTTGTTGGAAATAGTTAAACTATAAACGTGCTAAATATCTTTGTAATAACATTGGTCGATATAATGTTATAGTGTGTCAAGTGCCGAGGGCCTACTAGCCCCCCTCCCCCCCATGTATGAGAAGAGTCAAAAAGCCAATGTAAGGTAGGGTTAAAGCAAATATGACCCAAAGCGGATGAATTTTTAACTTCAGTTACAACAGTGCTTTTGCCTTGATAAACAGTTGCCCTAAGATGTCCTGTTTGAGTAATGGTAGCTCTGGCTAGACAAAGGTGACCAACACCAACACCCGTTAGGAAGGCATCCGCAATCAAATGACAAGATGTAAACATTTTTCATCACTGTTGTCAAAATTTTTTTAGACGCCGTCTACGTGTAAAAACGTACTTATGTTACCATATGGATATGTTCAATCGAGAAAGCTTTTAGAAATTTGCTAATATTAAGGGAAATTAGGTACTTCCATGGTTCAAGGTTATTGAGACGAAACTCCTAAATAAATATGTGAAACTAAACATAAAGCATAAGATTAGAAACATTACACCCTGCCCTGACATTCTGCTAGATTTGCTATTTGGATATCATTTCTTCCCCTTTGCTGCTGATGTTAAATTCTTGCCGCACGCTATCTGTAACCATGACCTTCTTTCTACTTGCAGTTGTCTGGCTTGTATATATCTTTGCCCTTCAGGGTAGGTTTTCGAACGAGATGATGAGGGTTATGGGCCCATAACATCAAATCAAAGCTTGTTAGAAGGACTCTCTATCTACAGTAGTAATATGTATTTTCTCAGTAAAATGAATTACTAAATGAAAACCAATTGCTTAAACAGTATATCAGTACGTTATATCAAGAAAATACGGTATTAATCCAGGCAAGAATTCTCTATTGTTTATTTGTGTTAACAAATATCCAAACAAAAAAGATCTTCAATCATTTTCTTTGAATTATTTTGTTTATTATTGTAGGAAGAACCACCTGGTTGAAATTTTAAGTACAATAACTGTGTACTCTGATGTTGAAGTGATTACTGAGTTGATTTAAGCTTAGTTTTAACAAACAGTTTTGAACAAATTGACCATATCCTAGGTGATGTTGCCAAGTTTGAGAAAACTGGCGAGGTTTCCAAACATGACAACAAGGCCGAAATCGAAGGACAGTTGCCCAAACGCTTGTAAGACCTAGTGAATTACAATTTGGATTAGGCCAACTGGTCCCGAACGTCCCTCATATATTGGTTACCTAAAACACATACGGCAGGTAACCTTTTTTCTCTATGTTTTAAATAGGACACTCCTAGAAACGTAAGTTAGTTAACCCTACCTAGCACGGGCTTTTGATGACTTAAGGGGGGACTAAGGGGGG
>JAAAKM020000498.1:8314908-8325026 GCA_010016025.2 Alatinidae sp. Z8VKAUB7J3
AACCATGTTGTCAACTGTTATTAAGTTATAGTTTCAGTTTACTCCCTAATCTGAAGAGTAATGGTGAAACTTTGTCCCTGGAGATTCAGCTTTAAGACAGTCAGAATGATTGTAATAACATAAAAGAGAAAACCTTATACTTGTGGAAGTGGGCTGGAGATTTGCGGGCGACTTGGGGTAGTGTATGTAAAAAGCTGACTTGAGAAGACGCGAAAGAGAAGGGAAAGGATAGCATTATCGAATAAGCTGACAGGAGAAAGGAATTTTATTCAGCCAGGATATTTTGTGGTTGCGAAGTAAGAAACTCACAAACAAGGCTTTGAAAAGTGAAAGCGTTTCTATTATTTCCTTTTATGATTGCAGTTGTCGTTGAATATAATGCAACGTGGGTTTAGTAAGAAATATGAAACTGTCTCCAGCTGGTAGCATGTCAGTCCTTTTTCTTTGTAAATCTCAGTGAACTGGTGGTCCAAAAGACTCAGTGAAGTTGTACAACTGTGTAAAATGATATTAAATTTAGATATGACTTTATCGAGTTCTCACTAGACAAAGAAATGTAACACCAGTCAAGTAGAGTGTTGGGGTATATTGATCCGGACATACTGTTAATTATGTGTACACATACGTGCAAGACGTAAAGAACAAGTGATATCACTGGGTATTTGTTATACGATTGTATGGAAAACAGTTCTCAAGGTGGTGTGAGATTTGGGAAATCCAACATATCAGCACCATTCTATTGTTGCAGGAAGTTCTAGTACGAAATAACACATTACGATATATTATTTCGGAAACATATCAACAAAATGACATGAAAACAAGGAGCTCAATGATACATAGTGCACTGGTCGGAAAATAACTTCAAAATTTGAAGAGATGAAGTGACCTTGCATTCATACTTCAGTGCCTATCGACGATGAGATGACATGAATTAGAAAACGTACAAGATCTACTGTGCAGATATAAAACCTGAACTCAAATTGCAGTACATTCCAACATAAAAATTCTTTTGTCGTGCATCGTAAATTACTTTTGACTATTATTTTTAGATTTCTTGTCCAACAGTTTGCTTAGTTCTTTACTTATTTTTATTTATATAACCATTATTTATATCTTTGTCATTATCCTTTCTATCACACCCATCTCTTGGGTTGGCCTCCACTTCTCTCGTACTTACTTAACCCCTTTTTATCATGCATTGCCCATGCATCCTAGTTGGAGGTTCTTTTTGTACTTCAGCTCCATGTATTTTGAATTTTCTTTAGCATCTTATATAATAAAGTTGTAAGACAAAGAATTTTCTCGTTGGAATGTAACATACTGCAATTATAGTTTAGGTTTTATATCTGTAACGTAGGTCTGCGAGTTCAGTTTAGCCAATTTTCAGTAGTGGCCTAAAGAAGTCTTTTAGATGAAACGTTGTCAGTGAAGTTTCCATACTTGGCATTTTATCTATCATAATTTGTTGGGTGGACAATTCTTGATACGTTTTCTTGTCAAGAAATAGGAAAAAGCTTCAACGGAGGGATATAATTACTTCACAATTATGTGAACATAAAAAATTAAAACTCTGAGATATTGACGAGCTGATGTGTACTTATGCTCCGACTTTGCCATTCATATTGTAATAATTTACTCTTAATCGTTAAATCGTTGGTTAAATCGTTGGTTGAGGGGGCTAGCGACATTTTAGCAGGCAAAATATAAAAGCACTTTGAGGCTCTTTAGTGAAGTGAAACTCGCAAATGAGCTATCACTGACCTTCTCTAGGTCAGCATATAAGACGATCTGTAATGTTAGCAAGATACGGCAAGTAAGTTGCATCCCTGCCAATCAATGAGCATGTCGCATCTTTAACCTATCGCAGAAGGTGGTCTCTTATCAACACTAAACTGCATAATAAAGATTTCTTTAAATGATTCTTAACAATATAAAAAACCAAACTTTGCTAATATTTCAGTAAAACCAGAAATGGATCAAGGGAATGTTATTATTGGAAAAGTAGCGAATCAGAAAGTGAAGATTGTAGTTGGGATCTTATGAGTGTTTTAAGATGAACGAGCGTTAGCAGGTCTAAAAAGGACTCTCTTATGTAGCACTGGTAAAAACCCGTTTTCCAAAAGAGCAGGCCTCTTCTTCACCTGGAAATACCTGCTAAACATAAGAAATACTTTCATGAACTATATAATCTGCTCAAATGGAGTTATTTTTTCATTGAACCCGTAATAGATAGGCTTGTCCTGAAGTAGATAGAATTGCAGGAGAAGCATCTGACGTTGAGAACTCATTACCATAGAACCCTCGACAAAGATTATTACCAACACATTAAGTTACTGACGTGTAATAGACATTGGCACGATGCTGTCAGGGTTTTTTATCAACTTAACAACTATTCTCCCTTTCCTTGGTCCTAGTGGTTCAAACATCTTGGCCTGAAAACGTTATAATGACTCTAAAAATAACATACTAGTTAGTTAGAACACAAAAGCTCTATTAAGTAGTTGTGGTTAGGGACGTATAGTGGTCATCAAAAATAAAATATTACTATCACAGTTTCCAGAAGCCCATTACACAAACGCTTATTATGGCGTTCACCAAGGTGCACGTCCTAGTGTTGCTCCATTTTTGACACATCGGTTAAAAAATATATTATTAGTTTCACACATAATATTTGCACCTAAGACACTCTAACGTGAACAAATTATTGTTAGATCTGAGAAAAACAAGAAAATTAATGGCGTCTGCATATAACTGTTTGCCTTCCACATAAGCTAACTGCTACTGTTAGGTATAAAGTTCCATTTTTGACCCTTTGCTTTTTATCATTTTTTCACACGTTGGTCTAAAATACGAAGGACCACTTCACAGGTCATCATTAGATTAAAACGGAGTAGCAAATCCCAATCGAGGCTGCCAGTGGATTTGAATCTCTCTTGAATTTTAGAGTACAGGGAGACTTAGTATAATGCGCCAACTCTACTCAAAATACACATTCAAATACCATGATGTCGAGGATATCGATAAAGGGAGGTTCTGTACCTCTGTCTCAGCTCGAGGAAATTCACTTGGAGCTATTATTGGAAGCGTAGGTATTCTGCTTAGTCCATTCATCTATAAACCTCTATGGGCATCAAAGACATAGCCAACCTTTAGTAATCCTTAAGTCCTTCAAAGGGAATTTCATACTGAACCTCTTTTCCGGTTGTTTCCCTAATATTTTAGCAAGGACCCGGGAATAAAAGAGTATTATTATTTAATTCATTTCACATTAAACTGATTTTAAAAAGAGCGCCAGCGCAAGTATCATATTTAGTAATCCCTCATATGCAAAGCGAGGCTAACTGTTATCTCATATTTCTTGTAATTATTCAGATCAAGTGCTAAGTGAGAGAGTTGTGATCTTAGTTCTAGTTTTAATGGGAGGATAATCAACACAGTTACAAAGAAGATAACAGAAGTAGTCTATTATTTATAGTTTATAGTATTACAGTGACCTCCGATGTTAACATACTTTATTTCTCTGCCGCCACATTAGCTCCCAATAATCCACCGGTTGACATCAACATCCAGCTTCCTTACAATTGGCAACCAAGTGTGACTTGTTACGTAACCAAGGGAGAACTACCATCCGGCCCGTCTATCCATAATCCATTGAGAGTCAAATGTATCATTGAGAGATATTTATTTGAAAAGTAAATGTTGAAAAGACACTAGAGAAATAGAAAATTTGTCACCATAAAAGCTGATATGTGTTTGGTTACTACTAATTACTTTCATATGCCACACATCTTGTGAATAAAAAGTATCAATCCGTAATGTTGAATAACTGGTCGAGATGTAATTACAAGAGTGGGAACTAGTGAAGCACATGATTTATGCTGTTCCCCGATGCATTGACTTCCATCGGTGAAAGGTGAGGCACAGGCTTCAGAACTTGTGATATCATGTGATGTTAAAGCATCTTTATTCAGTTTAGGCATTTTTTGCACCATGTCTCTCGTTAAATACTTCCTGTTAATGTGTGTTATTTCCTTATTGGCAGTCTCTCAATCAAAGACCCCTGATGAGCAGTGGGCCCGACATTGAAACTATCCTAAATAAACAGAAAAACCACCAAACCGGCTAACTAATAAATAAAGGGCAGCTGGGGCGTCGAAGGGCGACGCCTCTCAATGTCGAGGGAACGTTCCCCCATCCCTCCTATCGATCCAAATAACAGGGTTAAAGTCAGAAAAGCTTCTTGAGAACGGATCCCCTTAGAGACAGACTTTGATTGTTTGGCGGATAACTGAAGGAGTATGCACAACACACAGTTCAATTTCTTACATTCACAAGTGGAAAATAGAGCATATTATACTGCATTACGCCATTCCTAATGAGATAGTGGTTTCCTTAAAGAAACACTTGATCTTTTGTTAAATCTCTTGATGGAGACACTTATTCCTTTTTAACAAGGAAGGTGTTCTACAGGGTGACAAATTGGCTACGTTTCTCTCTATCATTACCCATGGCTTTGTCGGAAGAATCTCTATTGATTAAAGCTTGCATTTAGGTTTTACCCTAGCACCAGGACAACTGGGAAGGACCTGAACTGACGTTAACCATGCAAAAATACCTGACTATCAAACCCAACACCGTGCTTCTGGACTTCTTTATCACCTAAACAAGCCACCTTAAAAAGTCATTCTGGTTGTATAAAGACCAAATTTACTTGTTACAATCAATAAAATATACTCCAGGCCACAAAAACAGACAAATACTTCCAAGCTGTTGAATTATTCAGCTATCTTGAAAGTAATATTAATTCTACTTAGAAGAATATGAATATTTGAATAGATAAAAAACAACGTATCCTTCCCAAAACGTACATGTAATATGGAAATTTAATCTTTTTCACACCTTGATATGCAGTTTTCACTCAAGAAAGAAACACAAACATCATGGAATCCAGGCTAGAATACACTATGTTGCTAAGCGAAATACCTAACACAATGCAGCACAGACGGTTTTCAAAATGTGGTAGGGAGGGGGAGGGCTTACAGAATCTTTTTATGCTTGGAAGAGAGTTTCTAGGAACAATGCTTAACTAATCTTTTTATACCACAAGGCAAAAGTAAATAATAAGATTGACAGTAAACAATATTTATTAAAACGGACAGCTTGTTATACCATAAGAGTATTAGGTCAACATCAACCAACAAATAAATAAAAAATACCAAATATTTGTTGGATAGGCTAAACGTTTTTGGGCGATTAGTGTACTTCTGAAAAAAGGTAGGGGCCATGAGCACAATGACCCCCTTTCCTGTTTACGAATTCGTGCACTTTCAGCAATAGCTCATGTCATTCAATGTACATTGTAGAATATCGCTATCAATAGAAGAAGGTTAAAGATGAGCACCCCATTATGCTCCTAAGTGAGCTCATCCCCATGACACAGGATTCCGCCCCGAAGACCTATCAGCCGTGATGCAGGATCAAGATAGACGTTGTGGACTGCAAACTCTTGAATGTTCAAGCTCGACCAGATGATAATCAGATCCTTTTTCTTGAAACTGTTTAAATTCTACATGAAACAATAGACGTACTAATCTTATGGTTTCTGTTCATGCGGTTTGTTTAGGACAAATTCTTTCACTACGGGTGTCTGGCCTCGTTTGGATGCAGACATCGTCATATTAAACTCCCGGTAGACTGTTTAACATTTATCCAGACACTAAAAGTTTCACCAGTTCTTGAGATCAAACAACAAAAGTGTCAGAAGAAATATAACCAAGATACTAACATATGAGAGACGAAGTAAGCTTCAAGGGATCGACTTACGCATGGTTCTCCGACCAATCTGTCGTTTCTGTTCTTCAACGTAATAACATATTGTTGTCGTATGGATTCAAAGCATAGGATATGCGTTTAAGCAAGGCCGCTACAATTACAGGATCTTTTCATTCCTGAAACGTAAAACGTAAGTACACATAAAATGTTTGACATAATGATTTTAGTATCCTTTCGTTTATTTATGTTAGCGTAGCTATTAATTTGACCCCGTACTCTTTAGTTGATGATATGGTTGCACCATTTTAAATAGGGTAAATTAACATTAATGATGGTACTTTATTGATTCAAGTGTAAAGCATAAGTATTTTAGGAAGAATATAGGCTGCTGCTTTTTCAGTTGAAAATTGCCGTGGAAAACTATTAATTTTTTTTCCCCGTGGGGAAAAAAGGAGAAAATCATACGTACATGTAGGTTCCTGTAAAGGAGTAATTAATCATCCACCGAATAAAATACATATTTTTTTTTTGATCGTGTAAAGACAAAACTTTCATTTTATTTTTACACAGCAAAATGTCGAAAACCTTAAACTTCCGTTGCTCTGTACCTACAGATGTTACAAATCTATGCGTCTTAATGCGCTTGCTTCCTTAAATAAATAAAACTTTACCGCTGGCTTGCATCCGTCTTCAAATTTGGAGCTCTCAAAAAAGGAGCCTATTAAATTAGAGTACTCTATGTATCCCTTCCATAGAGGAATTTGCAACAGCAATTCACGAAGTGTCTTACTTCTCGTTTTATTCGATGGTATAGAAATATAATGTATAAAAGACGCGTAGGCGTTAAGGTTTTGGTAGAGTAGATGGCACTCATTTACCTCAGACGTATCTACTGAATAAAAAAATGCCTTGTAGTTTACCATAAACGTGTGCTAGTTGAGTGGTACCGCAACATTCCGGACCTCAGCCTTATCGGATGGGAATGTCTATCCTACGTACTGATGACACTAGATTGTTACTTCTAACATCAAAGTGCCCTTATTTGCTAACAAGAGTGCTGCTAACTTGAGCCGACCCAGATTTATAGTAAAAAAGACTATACTTTTCACAAGAGTAGCAGATTACTTCAGCGTACAAAATCGTCTGTTATTGAAATCTACTCTGAGAAAGATTCGAGAGCGAGCGAGAGATCAACTATTAGTTTTAGCTTGCATAGATTCTCTGCTAATTTTGATCATATCACATACGGCTACCAAATATAAAGATAGCCCATCAAACCAAATTTTAAGGTTTTGTCTGATCAAAATGTCATCCACAGCGATCAAATGTAGACTGAGAGGTTTATCAAGGCTAATAAGTTGAAAGGCAGCGGTTGACTCGAAGGGACTTTGCGGAAGTTAGCGGAAGTTCGTAGTACACACACAAGGAGCGGGATATTCTTCAGACTGCTTCTGTTGGAGAAATATTCTGGTTTAAATAAAATGATTTTGTGCTCGAATCTGACAACTGTGCAGTTAAAAGCCTACACATTGAAGTTTAATGTTTAAGCTAGGAGCTCAGATCTTGCTAAGGAAGGGTTCATAGAGGAGGTTTAGTGCCAAAATGTCAGTAAATGTGCCTTGGAGTTTAGTCTTCCACTGCATCGGAAGAACATAAATCTAGGTATTTAAATTCAACCTTTATATGCCAATCGGCTACATTTCTTTAGTTTCAATTTAAGTGAATGTAAATGGAATGCTATATAGGAACGAGATAGTAATTAAGTGTTTAGTTATCGATGGAAATGCAATCCACCAACAGCAATTCAATTGATTGACAAAAATCGGCAACAAAATAACAGAATCTCAAAAAAATCATCTAACAGGAATCTAACTCAAAAAGGAATATCCAGACAATCCATGACAATCCAGTCTGGTAATAACAATCAAATCCATCGCCAGCAATGTGTTTCATAGATAAAAATCGAATCCACCAACAGAAGTTAAGGCCATTAATTACTTTAGCAAAAAATACACCATAAACATCAAAATTATCCATAAGCAATCCAGCACTGCAATGACTATCAAGACAATCAACGGCAATCCAGTCTATTAATAAAATCAAATTTATCGACTGTCATGCAATCTAAGACAGTAGTGCAGTTTATTACAAAATTGCTATTAAATTCATCTTCACCAATAAGATACATCATCGCTAAAAATAATGAGTCAAAATTATTAAACGCAACAACATATATACAGAAGATAATCGAGCCTATAAACTTTAATCAGGTCTATTGACAACAATCATGTCTATAATCAGAAAATGCATAGATCAAAACAACCGAATGAATCAGTAACAATTTCATATGACCATATTCCAGATACGCATTTTGATTGTCCTTAAACAGTTTTACTGTATTCTGAACTACTGAAGGTTGATTTCTCCTTTTGCTTTAGCAGTATTGGTGAAGCAGACCGTAACTTTGAAATTCTGGTGCTTGACTAGTTATTGGCAATCTTGTGCTTGTCTAGTTATTTGTAATCTTGTGCTTGTCTAGTTATTGGTAATCTTGTGCTTGTCTAGTTATTGACAATCTTGTGCTTGTTTTGTTATTGACAATCTTGTGCTTGTCTAGTTGTTGACAATCTTGTGCTTCCCTAGTTATCGACTTCGGACGTTGCATTTACCAATGTCACTGCTCAGTATTGTAGCCTAGGGTAGTCAGTTGTGCATTCTTTGTACTTGTCCTAGATAGATATGCTCTGCTTCTATTTATTGTGGTGTCATAATACTTAAAGTCTGCATTAATTTTTCCCAATCATGATTAAAACTTTGGATCACGAATCACGAATCGAGAATCGCCAACCTATTGAGCATTACTGTGACATCTCAGGACACCCATTTTAAACCTCTTGCTTAATAGATCAAAACAAGTACATTGTGAATCGTTGGAAAACAATTTCCTGTTAAAATTTTGCCTTTGGCAACTGATGTTTGGACACACATGAGTTTAATTGCTACGACGTTTTGTGTTTGATGTTAACCACTTGTTTTTGACATTTGATGTTTACTATGAGCCACTTTATTTTGATAATTTATATGTACCATTATCCACTTTATTATGACGTTTAAAGTATACCATTATTTATCTTATTAGGACGCTTTATATGAACCATTATCCACTTCCTTATAATGTTTTATATGAACCATTATCCACTTTCTTATAATGTTTTATATGAACC
This sequence comes from Alatinidae sp. Z8VKAUB7J3, assembly GCA_010016025.2. Lineage (NCBI taxonomy): Eukaryota > Metazoa > Cnidaria > Cubozoa > Carybdeida > Alatinidae > Alatinidae sp. Z8VKAUB7J3. The sequence goes on from JAAAKM020000498.1 coordinate 8,323,905, forward strand.
ATTATCCACTTCCTTATAATGTGTTATATGAACCATTATCCACTTTTTTATAATGTTTTTCCTGAACCATTATCCACTTTCTTATAATGTGTTACATAAACTATTATCCACTTTCTTATAATGTTTTATATGAACCATTATCCACTTTCTTATAATGTTTTATATGAACCATTATCCACTTTCTTATGATATTTTATATGAACTATTATCCAGTTTATTATAAACTTTCGTATTTACAATCATTCACCTTATCATGACGTATTATATACGCTATTATCCACTTCAATATGACATTTTAGGTATAATATTATCCACTTTGTTATGATGTTTTGTAAGTACCATTATTCACTTCATTATGACGTTCCATGTACACGGTTATCCACTTCATTTTGACGTTTTATGATTTCCAGTATCGACTCCACTATAACCGTTTAGACCTACCATCTCTATTCATTATTATGCCTTATTATGACCTTTTATTTATAACATTATTGACTTTAGAATGACGTTTTATACATAACAGTATTTGTTCATCACCACGTTTTATAAATATCATTATCCAATACATTATGACGTTTTGTATAAACCATTATCAATTTTCTCGACCGCGGCCGAAAGATGATCATGTTGATGATGTAAATGTACATGTTAACATTACAAAAATATGATATACTTTAATTTTCTTCAATGCAAAAGCACTGGATATACCTTGTATTTGGCAAGTGCAGGTGTTTATATGTTGCATCATATTTTAACAACGTCCCAATTTTAAACCTTAAGGCATTTATTAAATTGGCACAGGAATGGAAAATCATGCTTTTGATGCAATGCCACTTTGATAATTCCGTTGCCGTAACTTTACCAACACTGGCTCTACATCTTGTAAAGCTTATGAGGAAGCTTGCTGTTGATCTCTCAAACTCATTCAACTTGGGGTTCCACATTCATCGCTGTTGTATCTTCTCTCAATTGTGAGCACATTAAATGTACGTACAAGAAAAAGGAGATTCCTATTCTAACGGGGCTTAAAAATATCCCAGTCTCACATCTGGTACTGGGCAGTCGAGAAGCAAGATGCCTTTGATTGACATTCTGAATCCGTCACCATTACGACAGAATGTT
>JAAAKM020000498.1:8333007-8371363 GCA_010016025.2 Alatinidae sp. Z8VKAUB7J3
ATAAACAGAAAAACCACCAAACAGTCTAACTAATGAATAAAGGGCAGCTGGGGAGTCCAGTGGCAACGCCCCTCAAGCTAGGCTACCGGGTAGAGAAGCAAACCATGAGGCAGGATCAACCGCCGAGTAGGACCGCCTGTCACGGTTCATGGAAAGAATCTGTCATCAATGAGAACAGATACTATATCCATTCCTTACCAAAAGACCGAGAATTATTTGCCAGCTCCCCTCCAAAGTTATTTTCCCTACCTTAGGATTCTCAGCCATTCGGCCTGTATGCTTGCAAATGTTTTTGATCAGTACAATTATCATAGATGTTGCAAACAAGTTACAAAGGTTTGTAGATAAAGTTCAACCGCCTTTACAAGTTTCATATTCCTGTTTTCAAACGTATGTATGACTAGTCAAATAGTAACTACATGGTGAACTCTACATGCTTTTACACTGGCCAGTAGGGGGGAGGGGTCTGACCGTTAATTTAGATAGACTTAAACCCATTAGTCCTGCTATCGCTATGCACCTGTTTTGATACAATAAAAACCATCCTTTGTAGTCCTCTTTCATGTTGTTTTTATGAACTTTTCGAAAAGATACATATTTTTATGCATTTGTACGTTTCGGATTTGCCTTTAGCTGCTATGTATTTATTTTATTTATATTGTTTTTTGGTCTCGGGCAGGGCATGACAAAAATCACTACCTTCAGCAAAGGCAACAGCTTGTTGCAGAGTGGCAAGAACAAAGATAAACTAACACCATTTTCTGCGAGGTATTATCACCTGGTTTGGGATGGCTGATTAAGATGTTTGGTGAAAGAAAACATGCAGATTCATAATAGGAAATATTTCGATTATAGCACCTCCCTACTTTAAATTCGGACATTTTGATATTGTATATTCTGGAAATCGGCACATAGGATTATCAACTTCATCCAAATACCTTCCTAAGTTCATTACAACGGAATAGATAAGAGGATGCCATAAAACAGTCCGTCCTTTCCATGGCGGAAGTTAAGGATCATAAAGTCATCAGTACGGAATGAAAACCTGCAAAGTACTGGGTCATTCTCTCGATTCTCATAATAGTAAAAAGTTGGGAAATCTTAAGCGTTGAGTTACCAAGATTGCCAAAGTATCGGAAAACGGGAGCATCGGAAGAATCTTTAATGGAGGTGAGGGCATCGGATGTTTTTATACTGAAAATTCAAGATATCAGATTTAATCGGAGTGCCTACTTGAGACACCGGATATCGGAAATTGAATATACGTTTATTCGAGCTGAGCAGTTATTGAACTCGAAAAAATATCGTAGGGTTCGAATATCGTCAGTATCAAACTTTGAGCTATTGGAATTACTTGTTGAAATAAGGAAAACTTGCGAGGCAAGAAATACCCAAACTTGGAGTTATCATCGGGAAGAGAGGATACGAAATGTCTGTTTTGAAAAGACACTAGGGAAGTATGAGCTAGGTCACTCAGTTGGTAGAGCACGGGCCGCGAAAGTGTGGGTCACAGGTTCGAGCCCCGTTGGTGACATATTTTCTATTCCCCAAGTGTCAAATACGTATGCAAGAATACAAAAAATCTAAGATGAATATAACAAATAAGAAATATGTATAATAGAGCATGGAAACTAATTATTGTAAATGTTCATCAATGGAGATTAATAACAGCATATTCAATCCATCTCAAAGGTGGACGCCCAGGTGGTCTTCTACCGGTGAAATTTCCCTTGTAGGCTTGGAACAGGGCACTAATAAATAATAGCTGTGTAGATAAACCTGCGGGCTCGTTTAGCTCAAGGTACATTGGCCAATATAGTCTTGGAGATAATATGTAAACGTTATTTGTAGACAACATACTGAATATTGTGCGTTCTTTAAGATAAATGAAAGTCATGAAGTTCGTCGTTTTATTTGATTCCTGAATTCCGGGACACGTACATGTATTTCGATAGGATGTGCCATTGTGGGGTAAGAAACGTTATGCAGTCTCACAGACCTTCACTGCACTCTTTTAATACATATTTATATTGATTTTCCCTAGGATTAAGTTCCTTACCGATTAAATTCTTCTTTTATTAATTTTAGCGAAAATGTGATTTCACGTATGACTTTTTTTCGCAAATGATTACAACTTGCAAACACCATTTTTTTAATGTGTAGCATTCGTATAAACAGTGTTAACTTTGATCAATTATAGATAGGTAGCCGGTGGAACTCGAAAGCCCAGCATCGCATGTTTTCGGTGTTGGTCGTGCTTGCCAATGAGGATTCCCGTGGGATTATGTCTAGTGCTAAAGGAATGATATATTCGTCAAATTCCGCTGAAAACTTTTAGACATTTTCAAAATTTGAAAAATATGCATGATAAGGACGTTTTTAAATATTTAACTTCTATTTAAATTTTTGGATGCACAAAACTAAATTTTACAATCCTGCATCCAACGTAAATACATGCTAAAAGCTAATAGCCACAAAATATCAGGACTTGAAAAGTAGTTCCTGTTGCTTGTGGCTCAGGTAAATAACTCTCTATTCTATATGAAAGAAATGGGGGAAACCGAGAACGATTTAGCACAACCTATCGCGTCGCTTGCTTTGATAGAATCAAATGGAAAGATAGAATGTTAGGGACGAAGGGAAGTAAGGTCTCAACATGCTACTCTTTTCACGTTGTTTTTTATTTTTGTTAATGGATCTTTTTTATATTTCTCTAAAGGGGATCCCCACAAATCCTGGAATCAATCAAAGGGCATTGAAGCTGCTGTTTGATGAAACGTCATCACGATATGACTGGGACTATTGCATTACTGTCAGTGTGCTCGAGATCTACAATGAAACACTTCGAGATCTCGTGGGAGATAATCCAACGTTAAAACTGGATATTAAGCAAGGCAAGGAAGGATTGTTTGTTCCAGGTCAGAAACAGGTTCAAGTGACAAGTGTGGAAGAACTCAACAAGGTAGACTTCTAAGGTCTTACTCGTTTCAACAACTTACACTAGACGTTTTAGCATTGTTTTACTAGGCATTATCTAAAACCCATTCTAATTTTACTTAATTTTACTAAAGTCAGTTCTGAAATTGAATCCTTTAAGCAACTTGTAAAGTACAGGATAATTACATAGAGAGATTAATAGTATCATCGAGAAAAGGGAGTTTAAAAGACGAGATGAATGCCAGAGGAATGGAAATATGTCACTGCCGGAATTCACACGTTTGATTCGTTGCAACCTTCGATGGCCTTTGGACGGCATAACGGGTCAGATAGCAGTCGTTCGTTTGTCAAGTCACATGTCGCAGAGACGGCATGGCGCAGGATTTGGACATCCACCGGTTGATGATTGGGAGCTAACGTGCCTTTTAGAGAAAGAGTTTATGCTAGCATCGGGGTTCATCTAACTTACTCAGTAATGCACTCGCGGCAAATGTGTAGGTCACGGGTTTCAGGAGAGTCGAGGCGGTGACATGTTTTCTATTTCTCCTGTGTTTTTCAAAAAGATTTCAACAGTGTTGAACTGAAGTTTAGATCTGATCGGAAACCTTATCTGTTGGTCTCTTACTGTCGTACATATGAAGAAAACAGAAGCTCAAGCTTGCGGACTTTGGAAGCTGGAAGACTATTTCTGTTGTATAAAGTGACATAGCCTCAACAAGTAAAAACGATCTGGTTCGTTGCAGCAACAGAGGGCGTCACAATATGGAGACAACCTAACGTAGAGCGAGAAATTATATATAACCCGTATGTTACTGAGGCTTGCCATAGATGCGTGGCAGGTGGCAGATCTTATCTTAGTAGAGTAACTCATATATCCAACGCATCTTATGCTCTAGCGTCGTTTCAGCTGCCGTTACTATCCTTTACTCTCGAGTGCCAAATAATCGTCGTCGCCCCCCTCCCCCCTCCCGCTTGCTAATTTTTATAAATTTATAACCCCCAGCGCTCCTTATTAGGATCCCCCCGTTTATTAGTTTCAAGGAATTTTCCCAGTACTCAAAATGTAAATGATATCTGAAAACACTTGAATAATTTCGTATGCAACATTTGACTCTGAAACTGTTACTAATTAGTCAATTAGTACGAATTTTGTCCTCATGTGTGTCATCCTTATTTAAAACCTTCACGAAATCGACACTGGAGTTCAGGCACCCCGTTTATTTGGACCCCCCGGTTATTAACTTTAGACCGTAATGATGACCCTCCAGTTTATTCAGACCTCCCCCCTCCCCTTATTCATCACTTCAGAGTAACTTGCAAACACTATTTCCGACGAGGGACTAAGGGTTTGAGTTTATCTTTGTTTTCGCTAGGTATTTGCTATTGGACACAAGAACAGAGCAACCGCTTCTACTGACATGAACGAACATTCTAGTCGTTCTCATGCCATCCTCATGGTAACCATCGAGGGTATCAATAAAACAACTGGCACGAAGACATGTGGTATGTTTTTCTTAATATTTTCATTCCGTTTACTTATCGAGTTGTGAGTTCTGGAGTACTCTTTCATTGCATGAGCGTTCTTTGTAGGTCCCAGTCACCAGATCGATCCCGACGCGCAGTGTATAGTTTTGAAATTATGGCGGTCGTTTGAATCATTTGCATTTCTTGGCGAAGTTTTAATACTACACACGCTAAAGAAAGAGCCTTAAATGTATGTAATGAGCCGTGGGTCCGATATAAAGCCACGAAGCAGCCTATTTGACAAACAACGGGTAGTTGGAGTACCCCCAAGGAACCAACCCTTGAAATTGGGGCTACCAGACGGAGATGGAGATCCATACACTTGATGTCCAAGCAGGACTGCTTCTCATAGATATATTGTTGGTAGCTGTTATCGATAATAACAGAAGTAATACTCGATCGTAGCCACAAAGCCGAGAAACGCGTCTTGTCATAGCCCCCTCAGAAAGGAAAACGTCAAGGCAAGGCAATGGTTAAAGAGTTTATGCTAATGACTCGAAAGTCGTAGGGTCGAATCCGTGTCGAATCGATGGACTTGTAATGTAAGGGTCGTGTTGTTGGTTAAAGATGAAAGAGAGATTAACCATGGTAACCATGGTATGAATGTGAAATATTTTCGGTACAATGTTAAAGCTGCTTTTATTTGGCGACCTATCAAGAGTTGCCATCAATTTTCATAATAATAATCATCGTCGTCATTATTCATCATCATCAATAATCATTATTATTATCGCTGTCATATCATTGCTTTTATTATGTTAGTTCTGTCATTCTCATCAACACCATCATTACCTCCAATCTTCAATACCAAGGATATTATTGATGACCTACTTATGATAATCATAATCAGCAACAATATCACTATTAACAGCTGGCGACGCTGATCACGGGGTATCGTTACCAAAATTTTAGCGATACTTCGCTGTGACCAGGGCACTTCGCTGTGACCAGGGCTTTTGAGTACATCCTTATTTCCATCTCCTTGTATTTAACTGTTTTGCAATTCTGAGTGATTCATTTATTTTTCTCTGTAGGAAAATTGAATTTGGTTGATTTGGCTGGAAGTGAACGTGTCTCAAAGTCCGGGGCGGAGGGAGCAAGGATGAAAGAAGCACAGAATATCAATAAGTCATTGTCTGCCCTCGGGGATGTTATCCATTCTTTGAAAAACAAGTCGCAGCACATTCCATACAGGAATACCAAACTGACATACCTTTTGCAAGACTCACTTGGTAAGCAGTGATCACTCTTAGTCTAGTTGATTTAAGTTTATTAATTAGGCAATTTGTGTGTTTGTTTGTTATCGTTTTGTCTTCCGAAGTGACACCGCCACATTACATAGGCAGTTTCTTGAGTATGTAGTATTTCCGTTTCTTACTCTTGCTAGTCGAGAGTTCTCTAAATCGCCTATTGTAGAACGTAGAGTCCGTTTCTTCTCTGTATCTATAGCAATTTTAAAAACACCTTCAAATTCAAGCGAGTTTCGAACCGTCGCCAGGAAACGTTTGAAGGTGAAGTCTGGGCAACCTTTTCCTGCTTACGCATTCACTTCCGAGTGACGATTGACTTCGATGTGGGTTTTTTAGCTGTAAGCACTCTTTGGCTTCACATGCTCTGATATGCATCGTCAAAAGTGTAGAAGGCCAATCTCTCCACGATTTCCCCCTCCGATTGCAGCAGCTTAAGATCAACGATGGTTTTATTTGAAGTATGCTCGTTACTCCAACTGTTCCCAATCATCGAGTGCTCTGTCTACATCATGAGCTCCATTAAATGTGTTAATTCTTTCCTTAAAAGTGCGATAGTTAATAATCGTTTGATCTAACTACACGCCTGAATGGTTATCATAGCATGCCTCTTCTTTCTCTAGTTCTCCTTTAGACCTTATTACAAACTGATTGTAAATTTTGCCAGGCCAAGTTTCAACTAGGGAAGGACCACTGAATTCATTAACCTTTCTTTCTTTCTTCTTTTCCATTTTGAAAATGAAATCCTAGAAATATAATATTTTATCGCAAAACATATTGAAGAATATAAGAAAATCGACCACTGTTTTGCATCGCTTTCTTAGCTTTAAACCCATTACATTATCCACCTTTTTAAAGATTGTTGCTTTGTGTTTATGAAAGATATTCTGCAAGGCGGTTCCCCAAGGCCACATTTCTGCTGCGTGCTTGACAATATTTTTAATGTTCGTAGTTACGCAAATCCCACCCTCTCGCACTGGTTCAGGAGCTCTTTTATGACGGTTTTTATAAGTATGGAAGTAGATCGACCATTATGTATATTATTCCCTTCGTTTGCTTCTGAAATTATTTTTGGAAAGATACTAGAAAAATACGGGACTCGAATCCATGACCCAGGTATTAACAGCGTGTGCTCAATGAACTTAGCTGGGTGACTTCTGATGACCTGTAAAACCTACAAAGAGAAAAAGTGTAGTGGGCATTCAGTGTTCTTTGAAATTAGGGACAAAACAAGAACGGTTAAGGCTTTGATGAAGTTCAAGGCATCATTATGGTTGTATGAATAAATGTGCTAGCTGTATTAGTAAGTAATTGTAAACACGTAGCCTACAACAATGAGCCTATAAATACCATTCGTGAACTCACAGATGGATGCTAGATTTTGAGAGCTCTAGGTTAATCAACAATTGGCTGGAAGTTCATCCAACGTACTTTGAACCAATAAGGTAAAATTTAGTAATAGATCGAACTCGTAGGAAGCCGAGCAGAATGATCAGGCACTTCTTTCGTCCCAATTGGCACACCTTCTCTGTAACGAAAAGGGCCAGTTCAACTAAAGTGTTCCATCCAAATGGCGTAAAACAAACAACCGAACACGTGGAAAGAAGGGATAACATTCTTCGAAGTACACATAATGTATACATTCCCGAGGAATCTTTATACAATTTCTTAATGAGGCGACTAGTTGCATTCGGAGAAAGGGTCGCGCTTGTTGATGCAGTATCTGCACGCAGTTATCGATACAATGATGTTTTTGACCTGAGTCGAAAATTTGGAACTTGTCTACAGAGACATGGTTTCAAGGAAAACGAAGTAGTGGCCATTTTATCACCGAATAGATTGGAATTCGCAATAGCTGTGTTAGGTGTACCCGGTTGCCGAGGTACTTTGACAACACTAAATCCGTCTTACACTACAGAGGAAATGGTTGGGCAGCTGAAAGATAGTGGTGCAAAAATGCTTGTGGTCGATGAGGGATCTTTGCAGAAAGCAGTTCAGGTTGCTGACACTGTTGGGCTTGAAAAGGTCTTTGTATTTAGTAAAAATTGTAAACAGGAGCGTGATGTAGTATCCTGGAATGATGTCTTGCGTGAGGATGGGACCACCTTTCCAACATCGGTAAACGTAAATCACAATGACACAGTTTTCATATTATATTCCAGTGGTACCACAGGACGCCCCAAGGGGGTCATGCTCAGCCATAAAAACGTAGTAAGTAACATCCTGCAGACGTCGTTTGCTTTTCAGCAACCAGAAATTAAGAAAGTGCTAGGGCTCCTCCCGGTTTTTCATTGTGGTGGACTGGTTCTGATACTGTTAACGCACTTGTACGGGGGCAAACAGATCGTGTTACTTCCCAGTTTTCAGCCAGATATTTATTTGGAAACTGTCGTAAAGTACGAAGTGGATCGAGTGTTCGTGGTGCCTCCGGTGTTTGTCTTCAACATAAAGCATCCATTAGTTAAAAAATATGACTTGTCTCATGTGAGGGAGTTTACCGTTGGCGCAGCTCCGTGTGCTACTCATATTATGGACGATATGGAGAAGAAATTTCCAAGAGCCTTCATTCGTCAAGTCTATGGCATGACAGAAGCCAGTCCACTGGCTACTTCACTCGTAATTGATGATAAGAAGACAGGGTCAGTAGGTATACCTATACCAAACACGGAGATTAAAGTTGAAGATGTGAACACGGGAGAAACCTTAGGACCCAATCAAATAGGAGAGGTTTGCATGCGAGGGCCGCAGATCATGAAAGGGTACTTAGGGAATAAGCTGGCAACGTCAAATCTTGTAAAAAAAGATGGTTGGCTTCACAGTGGAGACGTTGGGTATTATGACCTGGACAATCATTTGTATATTATTGACCGAGTTAAAGAATTAATCAAGTACAAGGGTTTAGAAGTTGCTCCTGCTGACTTGGAGGCTTTGCTCTTATCACACCCGTCAGTTACAGATGTTGCCGTCGTTGGTGTTTCTCACGAGACAGTAGGTGAAGTGCCCAAGGCTTTTGTTGTGCGCAAGGACGATGTCACAGAGTCACAGTTAATAGACTTCGTAGCTTCCACAACAGCCAGGCATAAATGGCTTCGCGGTGGAGTAGATTTCGTGGATGCCATACCCAGGTCTCCAACTGGAAAAATACTGCGACGGTTATTGCGTAATACAGGGGGCGCAAATGGAAATTAGCTAATACAAGAGTTACATATTCTAGCGAGAATTTGTGTTGTACTTATTATATACTGTATTTAATATCTGCAAGGTTACGCATTTGAAATTTCGAAATTATATCTCATATTTTCTGGGTTTGTCAACTTATTGCATCCTTATATTTAATGTGACGTCACTCGATGTCGCTCTTTTCGTCTCCTCACCCTCCTGACCTTCCACCGTTAATACCCCGTGATGTGTGGTATAGTTTTGAATGGGTCTCTATGAGAGTTCCGATTGTGACAGAATTTGTAGGGGGGACGGTCCTTAGAAATGCTAAACCGCTTCCAATTTTAAAGATAACTTTCGCCACTTAATTTATGCTCATCATTGCAAATATTCGCTTGCCATGTATCGAGGTCATGTCTGGTGTACTGGCTAGTGCGAAGTGATGAACGCCTTATTAACAAAAAATAGTAATTTTACCCTATGTGAAAATAAAAAAGCCTTTTTATGTTGTTATCGCTATGATACGCTATGACCCTTAAATCAGTGAGAGCCCACAGCCACACCCATGTACAAATTTGACACTTGGAAATGCTTTTAAGCTTGAAGAGTATTCTTTGGATTGGTAATAACCAGACTCTTGTTATTATAGCTCCCCCTTTATTTGATTGCTCAAAATGCAAGTGAAGAGATAGCGACAGTGAACTGTTGTATTTATATTTATTTAGGTTCTTGCATTTTACAAAGCCCCCTAGAAAATGACTGAAGGTGACGCTATACAACTTACAAGCATTGTTCAAAGATCTTGAGGATGTAAATGGAGACTACTCTAAATAGCTCTAATATGAGATCGACAATAAAGTTGCTTAGATATTACTGTGATTTATTACCGTCGAAGGAAATGATTTTTGTTACGAAGTGGTATTCTAAATCCAAGTGCTGGACTAATGCTCTACTAGCCCTAAGGCACAGTTTAATAGGAGGTTCGAAAATACACATTTGAACAGTCATCACGATTATAAGCAACGGAAAGTGCCACAGGCTTTTAAGGTTAAATGAGTAGGTGAAGGATGCTTTTTATTACATTAGGTGAACGAAATCAGTTGTTTTCTCGCCTGATGATTATAATTTTTTAACGTCATTTTTGTGGCCTGGGCTATTTTGCCTAAAGGTTAATCTGGCACTTCAGTGTACGTGTGCACAATTTATGCGGTTTACGTTTTTCATGCTTTAAAATAACACTTTCCATAAGGGTTACTTTAGAAATTGGTGAAGTTCAAAGTGAGCAGTGAGAAATTGGAAATGCCTGTTTTCTCTCTTATCTCTCATATCTCGTGTAAGAAGTGCCATTTAGATTTTGTATCCGTTAGACGAGTTATGAAATATAGCGAATACTTTCTTTCTGAGACTCAACATCTAGTTATCTGTTTCCTTGTAGGCGGAGACTCGAAAACGCTTATGGTTGTCCAGGTTGCCCCGGTATTAAAAAATGTTGGCGAAAGTCTTTGCAGTCTTAACTTCGCTCAGAGAGTGAGGCAAGTTGAACTTGGGCAGGCAACAAGGAAAGTGGAAACTTTGGGAGATGTAAGTATTTATCCTGTTAACTGTTTATTTCTGCCAAGATAAGTAATTATGTTATGAACTTGCATAGTGTGCTGTTTAATTTGGGGAAATACGTTCTAGCTTTGAGCCCTCCCGTTCTTTCTGGCTCATTCATTTCCTGTAATCCGTCCATGAATCTCTCCACGAGCCGTTCTAACCCTATTTTTAAATATTTGACCAGTTTACGAATGCATAGTAGTAACTTAGTACAATGAAGAGAGGTACTGTTGCGCTAACTGGCCATAGGATTCTTACTCTAAAGTACCTCTCGTGACGCATAGATAGAATATTTGACGTCGCATGGTGTGTGGAGTACTCTATTGCATGTTCTTAAAACGTAACGGGGCAAGGGTGTCAATGCGGAATACAAACGTGACACTTCTGGGACAACTGGCGAGTGGGAAGATATATTTGATAGTCTTGTTGGACACCTTCGTTTCGTTTGTTACACATATTGAGAAACCGTGTTCTCTTTGAATGAAGGATGAAGATGTTCATAGTTGATATTTTAGATCTGCTGTCCAAGGAAGATGCTAGTGTGACCATAACCTATTCTTCCTTAGGTTCTTTCTTACCAGCGACACTGCTACTACTATTGTCTGACGTTGGATGTTATTAAGACGAGGTAGTTTTGATGTGAAATAACTAGAACACAAAGTAGTTCGTGATATTTAAAGCCGTAAGTGACACGTGTCACATGACGTTTGAGATGCGGCACTTGACCCTTGACGGCGTAACTCCTTGCGCTCTTCATCCCTGTAGCGCATCAGTTGCCAAAGACGTAACCTGTAAGAATAAGGTATGGGAAGCCACCTCGTGTGTTTTTCATTTACACCTGAATAATGCTTTTAAAGTTCCCAAAAGTGACAAAACTTTGCAATTTTTTTTGTTCAGTATTTCCCAACGCAGAAACCCCACCCAGTCAGTTTAATTATCGTTTGATTGTTTTCGAAGTATTTAAATAGTAGGTCGCCGTTTTCATAATTGAAGCTGACAAACTATATTTCATGTTTGTTGTAGGGTGAATCAGGCTCACGTCAAAGAACTCCCAAGCGAAAATAGAATCACATTGTTTCTATTTATCAAGGACACGACACATTCTATTGTTGCATTAGTGAAGATGGAGAAGCATTTCAACCCGGAAACGTATCGTATCTGGTTTCAGTTCACGATCCCAAGCCTTCAATAAATAAAACGCTGAGTTTTTAGGATGCGAGACCCTGTAAATGTAGGCAGTTTTGATACAGTAAGGAAGATAGCAAAATATTTAAACTAGGACACCTTGACCTTTGAATTGGTTGTCTCACGATACAGTCCTACCAGTGAAGAGAGGCCAGATTTATTTTTAATGCATCCGTTAGGGAAGCGAGGAGATATGAGTAAACTCTAATTCAACATGTGCCGAGAATTTATGCTCGGGCAATGCTGGTTGTTCAGGTACGTGCTTGATAATATAAGCGTGCGGCATAAAGGTTGTTGTGTGAGATAGCAGCCGCAAAACCAACAGAATATTGTTGCGCTATCGTGTTGAGCATGTTCAGGTATGGAGCGCAACAAGTAATAATTGAGGATCTTTTGCAAAATGGAACTTTTCCATTGGGCCAAAGCTGCCCTGGCTTCTCTGATCGTGTTTTGTTCTAAGCGAGTGTTTAATAGCATTTCGGTTCAACACTGTGTCGAATTCACGTCATTGAACAACCGGCCGTCATCAGATGACACTAAGTAAACTGGGTTGTCATTGCCTAGTTAAATATCCACGTAAAAGGGAAATTAACATGGTTGATTCCCGGTACGTGGACTACATCTAAACGAATGTAGTTATTTATTTACAGTATTCATTGCACCAAAGAGTGCAAAATGGAGGTATTTCGGGTTTGTAAGACATCAATAATTTACAATTTTAGATGAATTTCATTCAATATTTGGATAATTTGAAGGGGGTAATTTCTTAATTTTTTAATTGGTTTCGTAACAAGCATATTCAACTTTTTAAATAGCTACTTCATATTTTGATGTCTGTAAACTGTAAACAATAATATAACAATACCTCTTATAGCCTTTTTGCTAATTTTATATATCTTTTATTTTACACATGATATTCACGCATGTATTCTTATGAGCTGGTGTGACAGTTACTTTGGAACCTATTTTTGTTAGGTTCAATAATATGATAACACCCCCGCACGTACACCTACCTTAGGGAGTGGATCCTTAAATATTTAAGGAATCTCAGATCTGAAATTTTATGATGCCCTCCTGTAAAGATATTTTCTATTAATGCAGGAAAAGTTTTGAAGTTTTTAGCTGGTGCATGAGCTTGAACAAGGATTTTTTTCTCCAAGGCCCTCTGAAAGTTACCTCGGGTAGCAACTTTTGTGAGTGAACTGTATGAGCACAGGCGGAGGATACTAATTTTTCCAAAATTAGATTTTTATGAATGAGAAGGGGTACACAAAATTTTCGGAGTCGATTAATTACTAAAGTGTCGTAGGGTCAAATGGTTTAACAGAACCTTTCTTGAAACTGGAACCTTAATAGTGATGCTAAGTAGTCTTGGAATGTGGGTATTTTCAGGTTTAGGGTACGTCGGGTGGACCGCAATGATCCCCAAACAAAATGTAGCCATCGGTTTGATTTAAGATACGTAACATGTAGTAATTAACTTTGATTTTTTTGATAAATATTTTTAGTGCCTTTCTAAGGAAAATGAATGTGCGAAATCATCATCTTTGGATTTTCGAATTTATATTTGTTTGTAAATTTGTAAAATAATTTTATGTCAATAAAACCATATCACAATGGAGGTAACGACTGCCGTTTATTGTTTGTCTCCTGTTACTTATTTGCATGTATTTAGTATATATGTAATGTTTCATAGAAGTAAACCAAACTTTGCATGTTCTCTAAGTATCACTAGGACTTTTGTCTGCCCATGCGTTCTATGTCTTATCTTGAGGCTCGGTATCCACGGCCTGTCTACAGTAGCCATCCGGCGATGCGTTTAGTTAAATGAGTAACGTAGTGTCTTAGAGAGCCCTACTACACCATCTTTGACATAAAAGAAGGTTTCTAATATTTTGACGTTTTGGAATTGCAAAAAGTGACCCAGATTTATACCTCTGGGCCAAAAATCTTTCCTTAAATATTTGTCTAAAAGCTTTCATTGACATTCGGATACGAAGCAGACGATCAAATAAATAGAAAAGTTTCGGTATCATCCACAGAAAATGGGAATTCTTTACTCGAAGACTACTGCAGATCTGATACCTGTGACTTATAAATTTTACCATTCGATTTTCAAGGTCCTTTTCCTTAACTGGGGTGGATAGAGTAAGTGGGATGCTTTAATTTTTTTTTCATTTTTCATTTTAACGCTCTTTCGACTTCTCGCCACTCTAGAATTACTGTGCAGTATTTGATATTCCTCACTACACTTGCCATGAGAGATTATCTGAGGACAAGCTTTGAGTATACTAAGAGCATCAGAGAAAATGAAAAAAAGATAGAGAAAACGAGTATATTTTGAAAGTAATAATAATGCTTACATTGCGCCAGGTTTCATAATAGGATGCTCACCTGCGCGTAAGTGAAAACGAGGAAGTAATGAACTCATAGGTGAAGCAGTTTTACGTCCTGTTTTCCTATATGAGTAGACTCCAAGACTGTACTACATACATGGACATAAATTGAAACTTATTCTTTTGAAAGATGACTTCCATCAACATACGTAAGAGTTATTCCTAGAATTCTTAGCTTAGAAGTTCACTATTATTCTGAACAAAGTAGGTAGTATCATTATACTTCTTATGGAGTGGTCAGTTGAACCTTTGATGATGATGAGGCACGTCAAGATATTGGTAACCTTGTATTCAGAATCCTACACTGCGTTTGAAACTTGGAAACATTTCATGGTTGGTTTTTAGTGCAAAAAAAGCGCAAGTCAAGATACGAGGTGGGAGAACGGGCTGGGATTGAAATCTTCGAAGGAAAAGAGGTGAAACTGCTTAAAGAGAAACTGGAAACAGATTTGAATGACAGAAGGAGAAGAGGAAGACCAGTATTACGATGGACAAACAATTTTCTTAAGTAAATGCCTTACGGAAAGAGGACTTTTACACTGTCGATATGTGGAAGAGGAATATGTTGACATCTGACACAGCAAATTGGTTGCATAAGGGAGGTAAAAATAGTGATTAAGCAGATATGAAAGTGAAAAACTTGTTCTTCCATAATTTAAAAAGCGCTATACTCTGAAGTCGTAAATCGTTCCAATAGTTGAATGTATAGGCTTGTAGCAGTTCTCTAAACTCTTGGGAATTCCGTCGAAAACTAATATTTTTATCATACAGGTTCCACCATAGAAGCGTTAATAATGCTTAACATAAAGATTTTGAGTGCAACATGAACAATGCAAGATGCTTTTAGGTGCTACATTTCATTCACAGTATATTTATCTGAAGAATGATTGCAATGGTAATAGAGCAGCAGCTGACGGTGATGATGTCGTTATGATAATAATTACTAAGAAAATGAAACGGATGATGATAATGGCAATAATCATGATAATAAAGATAACTCTAGAAATAATGAAGTTATCTTACAAACAGCTTTCTAAAAGTATTCCATCTTGTACAGCACCACCGGAACTCGTTCTACACTCTGTTATACACTAAAAGTCATTGCGGACTGAATATGTATATTGTAAAAACAAGACCGTCCTACAATATGTAATGAGTTTCATCTGCGACTTTCACTACCTTCAACAATAGCACAATAGAGAGACAATCATAAACCAGTATTGTATTAGTCTTATTGCTACGAGGTATTGTATTACAAGCCTCGTTATCATCTAAATACCGTCGTTTGGACATAACGGCTTAAATATCGGGACACCCTGTAAGTAGACGTGGGGTCGTAGATAGCCCTACACCGGAAGAAGCGTTTGCTCAGACGCCAATGTGTAAATGAGAGCTTATGTGTATACGTATTCAAAATTTCGTATCTGATCAAATTCTTCTGTTCAAGGACACTTAATTTCCCTAATCTATCAATATAATACATTTTTACGTTTGCGATTTCTAGTTCATTTCAATATCTCAAAAGTATATGTACAAAAACTAACTGAAAATATAAGAGGACATTCTTCACAAAACATTGTTACGACAACCTAACAAAATAATTCCCTATATAGTCTTTAAAGCATCGCAAATGCTCCCGAATTTCCTGTAAAAACTAATTTTGTAGTAAACATATCACCTAAGAGTATACAACAACTATTTCCTCTAAATCAAAGAGTTATGAGTAACGTATAATGATAGCAACTAAAAACTTTCCGTTCACTTCTAAAATTACCCCAAGTATAAGGTGATCCCCTGAAACATTTTTCAAAAGTAGGATACCGTTGCTGAGACATTAACAATCTTTTGATGATCTATTGAATACAAGACGTCATGGTAATTGACAAACATCACATTAATTTGTTTTCTATCTGCACTATAAATGTTAGCCGAAATATGTGGTAAATTGTGCCGACGTTGCAACAATAGATTCTAAAGCGGATGCACCCCTTTTCCGAGTTCCCTTCACGCCCCCTTTGTTATAAAGAGGAAACTCCTGCACTTCATTGAATTTTGCACGCCCCCTAATCATAGTCTAGATTATTCCGATGTCTTGTACGTATCCCCGGTTGCGGTAAAGTGAGTTTTTCTGTCAATGTTGCATGCGACTGTTGTAAGTCGATTCGACCCATTACTGCGACAGAGGTTCTCAATTTTGGAGGGATTTCCACATCTCGATCCAGCTACACTTCAAATTTTGGCCAAAATCGAGGCTCTCTGTCGCAGTAATGGGTCGAATCGATGCACAGCAGTCGAATTCAACGTGCTCAGAATCAAACAAAAGAGCATTCTTGAAAAGATCGTGCTTATGAATAAAGAATTTGGAATAATTACATTTAAGTGATTATCAAAGAGACAAGCATTTGTAAGACACTAACAAAAGTGAGAGAGTTTAATAGCCAGTTGATTTAACCTCGTTTGTATCGGCTCTCTGTCTATTTCGCACTAATTGGAGGAGATTTTGTTTATTGATATTTATCTGGCCCCAAGGGTAGGTTGAAAGATGGAGGCTAAGGCATACAATAGCTATGTTAGAACGGTACAGAAACAAATTAACATTTTAGGTGCGTTTCCAACGATCTCCGTCCAAACGAAGGAAATTGTGAGGCCGAACCCGCTATGTTCAAGCATAACAAGCGCATTAAGAGTAGCGTACGCAAGGCGTGTTGAAGGAAAGGGGTGGGGAGCATGTCTGCTCAAAACTATCACTTATGATCTTCAAGCCATTAACATACATAAGTATCTGATGTAAACAGCCTTCTGCACAGTAAAACGAACCAGGTTAATTTACCCTACGATGGACCGTTCCGAAGTGACAATCAAATTACTTGCTCTTCTGAAACAACTGCTGAGAAGCAATGTTGAGTGCAACATACTAGCTGGGATGCCGTTAAAATGTCCAGAACGACAAATTGCGATTTACTTTTCACAAACTGACAAGGTGCTATTGTATTAGGTGGTATTATTTCTTGTTAGCCTCACTCGCATTTTGTTCAACGATACTTGTGCGATTTAGTTTCGTTTCTTGCCTGTTATGCTAAGTGAAGTCCGCATGGCCGAGCCAACGAAGAGTAGTTCAAAGTATTTTGATAAATGATCTGCCACTTCCGATAATTTTACGCATCTTGGATAGAAAGCAAGCTAATAAATGAATTTATGTGTCAACAACCTTTAAACTATAGGTACTGAAATTGTGATTTATTTGGTATGCCGATGGATATATGATATGCAGGTTGGGAACTACCTGTCACAAACAAGCGAATTACACGCGCTTCTGCACTCTTACGGTACTAAATTGTCAAGCAGAGGTAAAGAGTAAATCCTTTACTGTTTTTGTAGCGATTAAGGGCAGATAAAACAATTTATGACGAGTCATGTTTTCCTTACTGAAGCCTTTCTGACAAGCAGATTTTGCCAATGCTTGTCTATCTTTTTGAATTGGCTATTGTTTCAAACGGGAACGGAGCAATGGGTACGTTCTAGTACCCCCATTTACTTACGATTTTCTTAAAAATCTTTCGATGGTTTAGTATTTTAAGGGGGAAGGGGCATGGTATTGTCTATCGTTAAATTTGTTTCCTCGCTTAATCACTTAACGAAGACGATTTAGTCTTATTTCAGTATATTCCTCAAGAGGCAACTTGTTTGCGCAGAAAACTGAAGCGGTAAACAAAGTTAGGGGGTTGTGCAAGCACAGAGAGTTCTCTTTGAACGAAAGTGCTTGGTTTCCATTGTCTAATTGTGGTAGTGCCACTAGTGCTGATGGTAGCATTTAACAAATTTGTGTTTGTTCTCCTCGCAATTTACCATCTCCGACTTTGTTAAAAACAAATTGAGCAGGACTTTTTTGACATTTAACTTTACGAAGAAACAATATAAGATTGAAGTTCATGATGGATATTGAGCTTTGCGAACAATTAGTACCAGCTAGAGGTCTGTGGAGATCCGACGCCAAGTGAGGCAAGGGAGGCAATCTCTCAATGAAAGACCCCTGATAACCAGAGGGCTCGATTTTGAAACTATCCTAAATAAACAGTAAACCACTAACTGGCTAACCAAAGAATAAGGGGTAGCTAAAGCGTCCACGGGCAATTCTCTTTAATTTACGCTATCGGATAGAGAAGCAAGCCACGAGACACTACCCGTCCGGACGAATAAGATTGCCTTCCTTAGATAAATGTGTGACATATATTTCAGATTGTGACTTTCACTTTATTTTGTGAAAGTAACTTATCTTTTGGCTGATTTTGACATGTTGCTTTTTTCAAATAGGTATGGAATCATCTTTAATGATTTCGGTTCACAATACATCAGAGCGCACCCAGGTAATACCACCTCTCGGGCAACACCATACTTTTCTTCCATAGACCATTAGGCTGACTTCGTACTTGGAATGCAAGGTATGTCGACAAAGCAAGATGTTTGTGGTTTGTTCTCAAACCTCTGCTGGAAGCTGATTGGTTCTGAAACACAATTACAATCGGTTTCTGATGGAACATAGATACAAGCAAGCTTTTACTTTCCTACTTGATAATTGCATGTGGCTTCGTACTCAGAAACAGTGTCAGACAAACAGCGCAAATGATGCCATTACGGTCAATTTACACAAGGGTGCTTTCGACATATTTAGCGTGGCATCTAGTGTGATTAAAGTGTCACCTATTACACGATAAGACAAAATAGAAGAATACAAATCAAGAGACAACTTCATAAACAATACGGAAAAGTATATTCCCGATGCTATGCATCGACGTAAGATTAACCCTTCCGACAACAAAAAAATATATCAAATGTTAAAACTGCTACAAGACCAATAACCTCATGCAATGCTTTGTACAGTATACTTCGTCCATGTTACTACATCGTACAAAAGTCGTCCTTTCAAGACGACTGCCTTTCGTTTGAAATCTGAATACGTAAAATTGTATGTTAGTAAAAGGATACTAAAACTATTTCAGTTCCTTGTTGCAAGTCTCACACATTAGACCCTTTCTGTTACTTTTCTAATAGTATGGCCTACAAAGTCCAAAAATGCGAACAAACTCAACAAAGAAACTGCACGTTATAAGATATCTACACGAAAATACTTTTACATTCATAATAAATGCAGGAGATTTATTGTTGCGGACATTTGTAAGACCCCCGCTTTCTATTTAGACTTATACCACAATTGTAGGGATTCAGTTTGGTATTGGTAAGCTGTAGATTGAGTAATGTAAAATGTAAAATAATAAATCTGACCCTCATTTTAATTATAATCTAACCAATACCGCCCGTTTTCTTACAGCAGTCTCTCAATCAAAGACCCCTGATGAGCAGTGGGGCCCGACATTGAAACTACTCTAAATAAACAGAAAAACCACCAAACAAGCTGACTAATAAATAAAGGGCAACTGGGGCGTTCAAGGGCAACGCCCATCAATTTTGGCCGCGGGCAGAGAAGAAAGCAATGAGGCACAACAGCCTCTCGCGTATTACGGTCAGCATCTATCATCAATGAGAATAGATACTACATACATTCCTTTCTAAAAGGCCGAGAAGCGAGAAGCCCGTTTTCTTACAGCGCTCTCCTGAATATTTCCAACGCTCCCTTCGGGGCGCTACCACCTACTTTGGGACCACTGGATTATATGAATCTTTGGGTGTGAGATATTATAGGACCTGAAAAATGATATCGTAGAAGCTACATGTCCTAGGTTCTCGGTGTAGGTACTTGGAACCCCGGAGATGAAAATGAATATTGGTGGTATCTTGGACCGAACGTATAAGCAGGAACTTAGCAAGAGCTTTCACATCCTGAGAGGGCATCTAAAAGTGACAACGTCAATCCAGTAGCCTATCTTACAAATATAGATTAGAGATAAGAGAAAACCCATTTGAAAGTACTAAAAGTTTAATTGTAAACGTTAAAAAGTTAACGAAAGGTAAATATATCTACTTTTGTTTCTCGTAAGTAAAACAAAGCAGTTTTAACAAAACCGACGGAAGATTTCTTAAGAGTGGTTTACTCCTCGGACTAGAAGTTTCTCAAGCAAAGACCCCTGATGGTCTGTGGGCCCGACATTGAAACTACCCTGAATAAACAGAAAACCCACCAAACTGGCTTACTAATAAATAAAGGGTAGCTGGGGCGTCCAATGGCAACGCCCCTGAATTTTGGCTACCTGGCAGAGAAGCAAGCCATGAGGCAGGCTTAGTCGTCCAGTAGGACCACCTCTCGCGGATTATGGAAAGAGTCTGTTATCAATGAGAACAGATACTACATTCATTCCTTGACAAAAGGCCGAAAAGCGATCCCCTTGGACTAGCGGCCACATAAAATGATTTCCCTATGACGCAAAAAACCTCTGATAGGCTCTGTTAGTCCCAGAAAATTGGTATGACTGTTTTTGGCAAGATTCAAACAATATCAAAGGTAACTGTACCTAAACGTGTTCACAAGGGGAGTTTTGAGTCTGTTCTGTCAGTGGTGTCCAATTATATATATCAAACATTTCATGCGTGAGTACCATTTCAATTACTTTCCGCTGAAAAAAAATATACAAGTCTTGCTTTCCTTGTATTACAACGTTATGATCATAGATATTATCCATACTCATCATATGTTAGCTAGCTATAAGCACTTATGAATGCCCAGTCTGCACTTTCACAGCCGCTACTCAAAAGCTCGATTGAAGTCGGCTATATACAAAATGCCCCCTTCACTTTGACATTAATTGCGTCAATAATTTTGATAGACCCAGTCCCTTTTATAGATCAGTGGCCGACAGATTACAGAATACAACGAACGCTGTTTCCCGAACGATTACCCATAGGTAAGTACTGAAAGTGATCTATTTCGCAATAGGTTTAGACATTCTCCAATAAAATTCTATTTTTGTCGCATTTCAATGATGCAGGAACCGTCATTAGGGAGTGAGGCATAGCACACAATGAGAATATTTTCGCTGGAATCGCTTTACGCTGCTTTAAATGGATCGGTTTAGAGCTTTGTTGTTGTTTTTTATATTTGTATCTAAAGTAATATAGGCAATTCGTGTCACGCGTACTTTATAAGATCTAGGGTAACTATGGCTAGTTTTATCCGCCAAATATAAAATAAACTATCAGGACGGATGAAATTGTCTAAAAAAACTAACATAAGTAAAAGTAGGCGCAATAATTGGTTCAACTCCCAACAGCTTTCTAAGTTTTGTAAGTACATGGGAAAGGGAACACATCGTCGTTGTAATAAGTATAATTTACAGTTGATAACCCAGTTGATGCTAGAAAAAAAATCATACAGGGCGAATGAGGGAGCAAAATGGCCAAATTTAACACGATTGTGCGTAAGCACTTTCATACTTCCTCGAAAGGGCGCCCTCAACGAATACCCTCCCCACTAAATTTTCAAATAAGCAAATATATATTGGGAAATACCCCTTAAATCAGTCCCTTATGTAAGCATCCCCTCTCCTACGTTGACCACCCTTTCCTCGCATGACCTTGAGTACCCAACGACAATGAAAACTCGAGAAACTACTCTCCGGTAACATGTTATACTATCTATGTTACTGTAGCAAACTTGACTATTGAAATTTAAACTCATTCTCCCTTGGTGTACCGTACGTTTGTTTATTTCCTCCCTTCATAAGCAGATAGAAACCGTAAACGCTGATTTTTAAATAAGCGCCTACTTCAAATAAGCGCCTGCCGTAAAGGGCCGAATCTCAAATTAGAACCCAGGCATTCTCGTAAGAATATAAGCTATGCAAATGACTCTCTGGTAAAGTCTAGTGCTTACTTGAATGACTGCGTGATTCTTCCACCCGCCAACATAGACGTTCGCGACAAAACTTAAGTTATACAGAGAAGGGATTTGTATAAAGTCAAGAACTGAGGAAAACTAACTATACCAAAATACGATTATGCACTATTAGGGGTTGCACAGTGGGCTACAATAATACTGACGAAGTCGGGTAGCCACGCAGAAGAAGCCCGATGTGAAAGCAAAATGGAAAGAGAGTATACCTTTAACAAGGTACCAACTCTTTTGTCAAGACTTAAATTTTCGTATTGACATAAATAAATGAACTTTCCATTTGATGAACATTTCTACAAACCAGCTACGATCTGCATATTGTATAAATTAACAATTCGCAGCCATTATCTTAGCGACTCTCTTGTGATTTCCTCCTGCTTCTCCAAGAAAAGGAGTTGATCTACCAAAAAGCAATCCCTTGGTTTAACACCAATGTCTGCAAGTCCATCCATAATTGATGAGTCTGTCGTTCCTTCGTCTTCCTGAAAGCGAGCTCGATTCAAATAATCATATGCCTTTTTAAAGCCTCGAGCACCTAACATCCGAATGCATTCCCTAAGAGAGGCAAGATGGAAGAAATTGTAGCCATAAACAGCACCTGTATTAAAACTCCTTGTAAACGCCTAACCCATGCTACAGTTGTAACGTCTTGTACGAAGATTCATTCACTAGGAAAATCAAATAAGTATTAAAATCTATCACAGCTTAACTTCACTATATTTTTTGCTAAAACTCGTCGAAAACCTTGCTGCTGTGGAACAGCTTCCAGGCTGGTACTCGTGCTGCTGGTTTAAGCATGTGAGAAATGAGGAAGTCTAAAACAAAAAGAGCTGCAAGCAGAACTCACCTATGGAGATCGACGAGAATTAGTAGAGGGGGTACAAAGGACTTGCGAAGTGAGTTAAACATGATAAGAAACAGGGCAGGAAATGTATACTTGGCAAGTACATTCTTTAAAAGGTTGCAGAACTAGAGAGTTGTCGAGCGTCATGACGGGGAATGAAAGGCCAAAGCGTTTCCTAAATTGTCAAAAGGACAAAAATAAGTACAAGAATACGAAGAGAATATGCAGATGAGATTAATAAAGGTGTAGAAAGATAGGTAAAGACGGTGAAAGAAAAAATTATGTCAAGAAAAAGACTTAGAGAAAGTACATGGTTGAGGTCACGCAAGAAATAATAAAAAAGGGAGCAAAAATGTATAAGAAGCGGAAAATAAAGGTAGTAAAAGAGTATAAAAGTAGAGAAAAGGCGTGTAAATAAATTAAGGTACAGACAATATTATAGTGCGGCAAGGTGATGAAAATGATGGAAGGAAGTAATCAAAAGTAAAACGCCAAATATAGAAACTTTATTGACAACGTTTCGTCTAACAGACTTCTTCAGGTCACTACTGAAAATCAAGTGGTAAGTTGAGGCAGTTGTCATTCCGAGTCCTAGGCTGAAACGTATCAAGTAGGTGATAGAAGTTGAAGATAACCTTGAATAAGAGGCTCATTAGTAAATACCGAAGACGCGTTTCGTTAAACATGCGTCAGCTGAGTGCATGCAAAGAACGTAAGAGGAAAAAAAAGAGCGCTATGACGACCGTTTGTGTTCTTCAAGTGGATACTCTAAGGACTTGAGGACTACTTCTACAACCCTGCATTCTTTAACAAATTAAATCTATTACCTACAGGGCATTCGGTCCTTGACTTTTAAGTTGGCAGCCTGTATCGAAACCAGAATGATATCCTCATGTAAGTCAATAAACTTTACACGCCGCATTTGAAGGCCTGTCTGTCTTTAACAATTTGAGCAAATCGTTTGCTATTGGTTCTCTCCTCGCTGCTATTGGCTGAATATTTACCTAGATTATCTGCCAAAATTGTAAGGCACTAATTTTCTTTAGCTTTTAAGGCAATACTAGGAATTACTAATCGAATCTTCCTCTTGTAATACCAAGACACATAACCCCTTAAAAAAGCATCGAAATGCCGTTTGCAGAGTTCAAAGCAGTCTTCGACAAAGTTTCCATAGGTTGAAACTGTCATTGTGCTTCCTCTAATTTTTATGCGACGGTCAATCAGCTTTTAGGTGAATGAAATGTAACAATAAACTTCAGAGACCTAAACTTTCAAACCCGTATACCAGAAGACAACTTATCAACAAACTAAGACAATTATTTTCGTGTTCATTTACCAACATTTCGTACGTTGGTACTTGACGTCTCTTACCTTCAATTGAAGAGGTTTTGGCTGATGGGATCTGTTGTTCTGTTCTTCTACTTTTCGTTAGATAATTTTTTGTGCATGAAGTGGCCTCTGAAGACCTTGGTGATGAGTATAAGCAAATGTTCTATCTCAATAACTGCCACATAGATTACATACAGATTACGGCGATGATTGGCTCAGTAAAAATATGAATATGATAAATACAGCCGCAAGCAATTTGGAAATATTGAAATCCAACTGCAAGTAAATTATCTTCTTTATTTCTAATTTCTTACCTCTTCAAAGCGTTGGAAAGAATAATTGCACAATTGTAAATCTGAGACATGTATAAATTAGTAGACCCCATTGACCATGTCATTACCTGTTAGCTGATGGGGTCAACCTTACTTTAAGTCCCGCCTATATTTTGGCCTTTTGGACAGAGTTATCCCGCTGAAATTTTTCATTTCACCAAGCTTAATAAAGGGGTATTTTTTTACTTTAGTGATACAAGTTCGGTAAACGAAAAGTTTAACGAGAAGTTCCATTTCATGTGTCAAGTCAGACTTAGATAATGTTGAAAGTAATCAAAGTTAACAGGGGTCTACCATAGTAGTTCAAAGAGTAATTCAGACACATCTTTCACGTGAGAAATGGATCTATTGATAACTTTAGAACAAGTCATGAAAAGCAATGTATTGTTGGAATGTAAATATTATGGTGATAACTAAACCGACAAACTATAGATAGAACGCTAAGAAGGAAACTACGACTTTGTAATGTTGTACCTCCAGTGTACAGGGACCTAAGGAAGTCTTAAAGAAAAGACGAAACGATAGTATAATTCTTGACATTCTACCTACATTACTGGAATGGTAGGGTTTTTTTTCAGTGACATAATATATTTTAAAAATAATTTTTTTAAACATGTATTAAATTAGTATTTGAGTTCAAATGACATTTACATGCTCGAAGATAAATAAATGTCAAAGATTCCGAAAACATCCTGAGATAATTAAGGTCGCGCAAAGTAACTACCATCATAACAAAGTTTCTTCTTTATCAATTTTTTTCAGGTTAATATTAATGCTTTCGATGCTACGAACCCTTTAAGACGTATTGTGATAAATATTTATTAGTTTTCTCATTAAAGAAGTGAATATATCTATTTTGTTAAAACTCAGACATAGCTCAATGTCTGGTCCAAATATCACACCATTAAGATAGAGTGAATTCTTGTCTTAAATAGGAATCTCAACTGCGGAAACGTCATCCACAAAGTGGAAAAGGAGCAAAACACAAAACGATGTGGGGCAGACCCACCAAATTTGTCAATTTTGGTCTTTTTGATTGGCTAACCTCAAAGATTGAATTGGTCCAGAAATAATGCAAGCAAGTTAGCAAGGTTTCTCATTTGTGGCCAAAACGTCTCTCTCCCTCTCTCTCGCTCTGACAGGTAACTCAGAAATTCACTACAGAATTTGGATTTACTTACTGGAGTGTTATAGGAATAAAGTGCTCTACTAGGATTCGGAATTACTAGTGTAGTAATTATAAATAAGATGTTTTAGATTAATTATTCAAATAACTTAAAGGGAAGCGAGAAAATCATTGGTGTGAATATCAGTGAAAGTGTCAGCAATGACGTCCTCAAGAAGATGAACTAGACATAATGAATCGGAAGTATACGCTGATTGCGCGGAAATCTCATATTCGAAAATCCACAAGTCCTCTTAATAATAGTTAACCAGTAACATCAATACAGTACATATGCTTTTGGGAGTATGATATTCTAATGATTAAACGTACTCCTTTCTATAAACAGTAATATTTATATTCTTTGGTCTTAGGCAATGTTTTCTGTTTTTCTTGAGGGTACAGCTTAAACGGAAAGGAAATTTAAAATTGAAATAATTTAGAAAAACAAGGAACATCATTTCTTTAAAACTCAGGAGAGTGGTAGCAGTAACGGAACTTTTTATACCTCAAGGCGGCATGCTGGATTTATTGCATTCAAAACAATGCCTATTTTCCGAAATCGTACTACTAATCTAAGACCAACTAGTTCTACTTCACGTCAGGTTAGCCATTGTGTCAGAGCAGGGCATACGCTTTTTTAAACTCTTAGTATTCTAATGGTTTAATTAACCCCTTTTTAAAAATAGTAAGGCTTCCATTGTTTGACCTTAGACAATATTCTTGTTTTGAAGAATAAAGTTAAAACGGAAATAATAAATAAAATTTCTTTACAATAAAATTTACAATAATTTTAGAGAACTGTAATAAGTTAAATGCCAGGCGGAAAACGTAATTTGCTTATAAAAATGACAGCCCGGCTAAGGATCTTTAAAGAAAGAAACATATTGATATATATTTTCTTTTTAAAACTATATTAACGTTTCGTCAAACTAAACTGTTGACATCCTCAGAGTTATAAGTAATTTAAGAGAAACTGAGGACCTCATTTTCTTAAAGTAATAAAAGTGCATAACTTATAGATATGGTAAACGTAATTTGATTATAAATATCAACATCAAGCAAATTGGCCGCTTAGGTAACATCATGCAAAACGCAAATAACCCAAACAAATTATTTCTTCCTGAACTTTCAATGTTTCTCACCTTAAATAAAGCTTTACATTGACTAAACTAAATCCCAGCTTCAACTTGGCGGCTTCTTTTCCCGTATTTCATATGTTGCAATCTCTCCCCTTAACACTTGTCGTTCTCCTTGGGGTTAATTGGTGCTTTTCTATTGTCTGTAACATTTGGTATTCTTTTAACCTTACTTAAGATACTCGTTTTATCACGCTTGTAACTTACCTCGGAAAAGTACGCTAGAAACTTAAGATTAAATGATTTCTTGTTTTTTACTGCCCTTTTACACTTCGCTGCTTTTGCAACCGCTTTGCTGTGTTTCTTGGGTATTTATAATAAGATCATGATAGTGGTAGTACGGACAACAATTTTTATATCCTCAAGGAAACGCGCATTCAAAGTGAATACTCATTTTGCTGAAATTTTACATTCTAAAACCACACGTTTTGCTTTAGAATAGATAACCCGTCTTGTAGTCGTATAGAACAGTACAGTTGCTTTTTATTATATTGCTATTTTTATATTATGACTTTTCCCCTCAGTATGCAAGGCTTCCTTTTTTTGGTTTAGGCTATTTTTTCTGTTTGTTAAAAAAGAAACTGTAACACAAAGGATATTTGATGAACGTTTTGCTTAAGAATAAGTAGCCGTGACACCCCCACTCCCTTTCTGTTTTTGGTAGTCTAGCTTTTCAATGTTTGAATTAACTCCATCCTAAAACGACATGGTTCTATTTTGGAGGTAAGAAAATGTGTTTCTTTATTTTATAGAAAAAAATACTTATAGAAAGAAACTTAGTCGAAATTCTGATTAGCTGTTGGAAAATACAATTTGGTATAATGTTTCATTTGTTTGTTTTGAAACATTCCTGAGCCTTGTGCTATGAGGAATGGCAGACGAAAACAACCCCTTATAATTACGCAATGACTTTATTTCTTGCAGTATTTTCTGTACCTTACTGAACTGTCCTGATTACAGAAATGATTGTGAAAACACTTTTAAGAAAATGTTCTTACTGAAGCTCATGAGGAGTAAGAGTTGATAAAAGTAGATATTGCTTCAAATAAATAGATGGGGAGTTTTCTAAACTGGCGGCCGTAACAAGCTTGCCATAAAACGTACAATATAACCTACCAAACTAGTTTCTACAAACTGTAGCTAAATCTTAACTCTCAAAGTCAGCAGAGTATATTCTGTCAGACCTAAAAGATTCTACTAGAGTGTTCTTAATTTTTCTTACGTTAGCACTCATACTCTTCTATTTTCTAAGCTTATTGAAAATATGATCTCTAAGGTAATCAACTTTAGTTTGGTAATTTTTTCGCAAACGCTTTCATTTTCGAACGTAAAATCAACACGAGTAAAATTTTAGAGCAAATTTATGCGTTACTTTAATTGTCTAACGTGTTTCTACTGAAGAAATAATAAACGGAACATTAGATTACAATTTTACCTGATATTATGCAGTACTAATATACAAAATACATCTAAAAGTAACTTAGGTAGAACCGTAACATTCTAGAACTATTTGTAGAACTAGAGAAAAAAGGCTCATGCGATTAAACTAAAAAACATCAACACACACTACGAGTCGTGCCTCTACTTTCCTTCGCAGCAGATATTTATTGCAAAACAATGTTTTCATACTGTTCATAGATATCATGGCTATAAGATTTATACACATTTTCATTTAGCTCGAAATAACATACAAATAGTTAAAAATAAAATCTTTTATTACCTTCAAACAGATACTATTTCGTTCTTTCTGCTATTTAAAGTGTTGAAAATTGGATGACTGTTTTGAAGCACTATACAAATGATTTAACGCAAAGGGCACAGTTATATAGTCAGCAGTACAAGCCACTTTTGCCTCTTTAATTAATTTGCATTTCAAATTAGAACTTTCTCTCCATATAATAACAGCGTACAGACTCATGCATATTGATTTTTGATTTATGTGCGCCACTTGAGGCTCACCGTCATTTCGCTACAGCTGTACTTTGTAATTGCGTTCCGAAAGTATCATGACTAAATACCTGTTGTTAGATAGAGTATTCAAGGAAAAGGGAGTGTAGCCAGAAGGCAATTTTTTCTTTATAATCATATCAACTTTTACGTTTCAACTTATGAGTTACGATGTCAAGTATCTATTTTCAATTACCTCAAACAAAAATTCGGTATCTAGTAACAGCATGTTTTAAACTTATCAATCGAATTTGCAAACTGAATCTTTTATTACGTTCTTTCAAGTTTATACAGTATGAGATAAGGAAATCTTTTAGCAAATATACTCTTCGTGTTTTTTATAAAGAGTTGAAGTTTTTGATTTGCGTCAAAATTGTTTAGAAAAGCAGTGAACGTCCCCGTAAAACCATTTAGTGATATATTCAGAGAATAAGCTTTCTAGAGAAAGAGTCATATAAATATCTCAGTAGCAAGGGTAAATCGTTTAAATATTTTTCTTTCAATAGCTTTAAATTGTTTATCCATCACATTAAATCGTTCTAGACACTTTCTCATCAGTTGTTTAATTTTTTGAGAAAAGTTGCCCAGATTTTGACATTGTCCATAAAAAGAAGGAAACAAATTTTAATACTTTCTTTAGAAACCTAATTGCAGGAATTTAAAACGCTTAGCAGTTAAGCTAGTAAAATTTCAGAGCGACTTAGAATTTAACAAATTCTGCTGCAACAACGATAACATTGGTGAAAACGGTGTTCCTAGAAAAATAAAGCAGATCAGAATACTGTACGAACAAGTTATTATCATCAACTTTTACCTCGCAGTGATTCAGTTCAATTTTAATTTCAATCTGTTTTGCATCTACTTATGTTACTGAAACAAATTTTAGCTGATGAATATAATTCTCGATGCGAGAAAAGCATTAACAACGAAAAGAGATCACCACAAAATTATTTTTCTGTCATTCTGTTCTGAATTGGGAAAACCTCTATTCAAAACTTAAAGAGAGCATAATGTGCCGAGGCAAAATTTCATATTAATTAAGCGTCATATTAATTAAGAGAAAGCAGGGACAGCTTTAGTTCTAATTTCTAAGTTCTAACAATTAATCTCACTATCCTAATTGTTTATTTTCAATAGATCCGCAAGAGATAATAGCAGAAGTTTAGATAAATATGTAAGCATTTAAAACACATTTTCGTATCTAATAAATATCTAGAAAGTCCGTTTACAAATACATATAGATGCTTATCCAATCACTTTCATATTTAAACTACTAATAGAATACTGTTACCCAGCATCAGTTATTTTAACAGGAAGAAGTGTGTGTGTGTGTGTTTAGGGGGAGGGGGGTGGTCAAAAGGTATCCTAGGTAAATAAAAGTATTGGTAAGTTTTCAATCTCTTTATGTATCAGGAACGTTTGTTGAAGGAAATTCTATCTTTTTCATATACTTTATGATATTAGTGGATTCGAACTTTAAACATTAGCGCTTTATTAGACTAGAACACTTGTAGATTTTTTAAGATGTGTGTCAAGTCTTCAATTGCGTTGAGCTGGATGTCGATGTCCGCCGGTGGATGATTGACGGCTAATGTGGCGACTAGAGAAATATAGTATGCTAACATCGGAGGTCACCCAGCTCAGTTGTTAGAGCGCTAGCCGCGAAAGCGTGGATAACAGGTTCGATCCCCGGTGCTGACATATTTTCTATTCCTCTAGTGTTTTCATAATCAAAGTTAGTACAAAAGCATAAAATATAACAATAAGACCCCAAACCAAAGACCGGGGGTGGGGGTGTATTTGGCCAATAAAATACACGTTGAAAAAAAAATGTAGAATCAGTTGAAAATTTCATGCAACCAATCTTGTATAAAAATTTGTTTCCCAGTGTAATTAGAAATGTAAAAAATATTTAACTATGTAAAACATAGTTCTGCTCTTCTTCAATCTCTTTACTACCAGTTATTCACTAATTTCTCAATGATGTTTCTGCTATTTTGCTGCCCACAATTCTGACCACTTTATATATATTCTCATATCATACTTTATCCTTTATCATTTTTGTTTCAATATTTCTTCCAATTCTGTTTACTTTCCAGAAAACAGAATAATATCAAACAGTAACTAATTATTTATCTTTGGTATATCTAAATTACTTCTGGAGGTCTGCTCTTCTAAGGCAGTGCAGCCGTAAACAAAATGGTTAATAATGTGTCACCTTGAAGCCCCCTGTTTCTTATCTTGTAGTTTAACTTGACATTTTTAGATTTTTTTATAGTAAACATTTTGTGATGTGTTGATGTAAGAGGTTGGAACTCACTAAACTTTCAGTGCAATAAATATAGTTCCATGGCAGCTATATAATGAAATGTTTTTTAGTAATCCACAAAAGTCAGTGCGGTTCTCTTAATACTTCACATCCTGTCTAGTTAGTTGTAGCGCTGACTCTGAGCCGCATTTTTAATTCATTTATTTATTCATTTATTTTTTTAATTAATCAAAATCCAAGATGTTTTTTTGATATGTGCTTTAACTTTTGCTGATAATATTTGAATATTTGAAGCATAGATAGACCAGATGTCAAGGAACTGCAGCCAAACGTGATTGACCGAGTGTAAAGTGCAAATGGTCTTGAGAGTAAAGTCAATCCTTGAATCAATAATTTCTAAACTTTCTCGCACATGACTACTAGTACACGTACTAAAGAGCCTCTGAAAATCTTAGAAAACAATAACGTGGTTTGAGCTTGGGACTGATTAGCTCCAACATAAGAAAAGTAAATAATTTCACACGAAAATCGAGTGTTTGCGATTGAAAAGCAAAGTTAAAATGTAATAAATGAAATTTAATCTGTTACCTGGCCCCTATCGCCCATCTTCATACACTGACTCTTGAATATTCCTAGCACCCTTAAGGAAACCACGGCCATTTTTGGAGATAACTAACCTATGGTGTAACAAACTACGATTAGTTTCTTTGTTTTATAGTATCTCCACCATCGCAACATAATTTGTTGAATTCTAAGTCGCTCTGCATTTGAACTAGCTTAGCTGCTATTCTCTCTTTCTGTACGACTCCTTGTCTTGTAAGGTCCTATAGACTACGAATGTAAACCATCGTGTTACTACATGGTCAATCTTTATTTTCTTATCAATACATCTTATTTTCTTCGTAGTGCCATTGTCAAGTGAGGTAACATAGCTCCTTTTTTATTTAAATATAAACGTACAAACTAATACGTGAAATTATTTGAGCGAGGAATGTTCTAAAAACAAAACAAAAAATTCTTGGTTAAGACAATTGGCAAATAATTGTGTAATGATGAAGGAAATAGTTAAATTACTAGTTTACTTATAAATGGATAAATGCAGGTTAAAAATTAATTGTAAAAACTTTTAAAATTGTAAAATTATTAAAAGAAGTGAAGAAGGGAGCGTATTAAAATTATATCTGTGCCTCCACTTCAATTTGTAGCTTAGGAGTAAAGATAAGAGTTTTACTTCTCAAAATCTGCTAATTAATGTGTCGCAGGAAGGTGTTTTTATAATACTCCTTACTTGGCACAATCGTACTTAACATGTGTTAGGCCTATAAATAATTTTCGCTTTCAGGAATGTCGTAGAGAAATTCCAAAGACCACACCAAGACTTGTTGTTTACCTCCATTGTTAAATAGGTTTTCAAATTTCTTAACGGTTACTTTACAGTAAACAGATTCAAAACATTTCTTTATTAATCACCTATTTCAAGGAGAGTTCATTGACTTTGTTGCTACCTAATCTTTATTTTTTACGCCTTTGTTCTCTCCATACAAGGCCAGTGTCAATATGAATAGGTATGAAGGTACTTATATTTCTCTTTACTGCAAGTCATCAACAGGAAACCTTATTTCTATGCCTGAAACATAAAGTATCACTTCACAGCACATTAAAAGAATAAGGTGAAGTAACAAAGCCGGGCCGTAAAAATTTTGCGATCAGTTATTAATCTAAGATTAATAAGTTTATTTTTACCCAATTTATCCCCAAGTTTTTGTTGTTTCCAACATGCAATTGGACAAACTCTATAGTATTATATAAATTGTCAATAATCATTAATTAAGTTTTACAAATTTTCACACTTAGATTATTGTCACTCATCCACTCAGAAATAACAAATTTTGCTTGCAATATACAAATTTGCTAATTTCAGTGGATGAGATTGCATTTCTATGACGAATGCATCTCTGTTTGCTGTCTTTTGGGCGGTTGAATATTGCCTAAAAATACTGGAGACATGAATCAAAGTCATTTAGATATTCCTCTACAGTTTCCTACTACCCATCTCTCACGTTATAAAGCGGCGATGCCCGGCATTGACAGGCCATGTTTTTCGCAAAGACGAACCAGCAGGAATTTCTTTTGACATCGGTAGCAAAAAGAAAAATTGTTCTCCCATGTTTCACGCAGAAAACCTTAGTTGAGAGCAGAACTGGGCTCACAGAAATAGTGCTACCTGTGGCAATGACTGAGCTTGTATTCTGGAGCTAGAACTTCGTCAATGGTTCACCACAACCTCAGGGTATTGGATGAATCAAGGAAGATGAAGTAAGAGGAGAGGACAAGGTTGCGACCCTCGCCGTATTCCACAGGTTGCATTTTAATGATAGATTGGTAGTCGTTTAGTATACAGTATTGGGGACAACTACTGAGATAAGAGGTAATTTGCTAATAGGCGACGTCTTGCACATCGTACCACAGATTTTTCTAATTAAAATAGCGTTGCTCTTATACCCAACGTCTTTGAGAGATAAAGAGCAAGAGAAATATCGATTTCTTTTCATTTTCATTTTCGATCTAGTGGTTAGACGCATGAGTCAGGAACGTTAAAGTAGATTTGATGTTTTATGGGCAAATTGGCTTAGTGTCAGTAATTTTTTGTGCTGCATATGATATGGGGCCAGGTTCTTAAACAGTCTTTTTAAACAATTTTGTGAAAATCATAAGGCCTAATATTGGCCTGTTATCATGTCTTTCATTTTTAGCTACTGAATTGAAGATTGAAGGGTTTTTCCTGGTTTCCAGATGTCAGGGAAAATACTTTATAGTAAAGTAGACTTATTAATTATTCGTGACAGTAGCTGTAAGATGACTGTAGCCGCGAAGCTAACAACATTCATTAGTATTTTACTGGCTTCTTTAAATGTACCACTTCTCAACTGTTTTTAAGTAGCACGTACTGTCTCTCGTCTTACTATTGCAAAGTTAAAACCTTCACTTTCATCTGAGTTAATTAACATTTTTCGGATCCTTGTCCGAAGTCGTATTTCAGCATTGAAAAAACAGTTATTGAAAGTTTCTAATATAATTATATGAGTGTCCATGATGATTTTTCCTTCCTTCCGTTGCCATGACAAAATATTACGTATGACTCTTTATAAAGCAACTTGAATCTTTTTCCACACCTTTTTTTGTTCAATGCTACTTTTAAACTTATTCAAACTAGTCTTTATAGAAAGGGTTGTAATCTCAGAGTGGTTCACTTCAGTTAAATGATCTCACAGATCTTTTCTGAGTAGTATAAAATTTGGAAGTCATTAATTTGAACAGCTGGGGGTTTCTACATTCTCGCGAATTGAATTTCGCACACTCTTAAAACGGCTATAATCTTACAAAGACTTGGAGAGCTTTCTTAAAACATTGCAAAATCCTTTCCATGTAACTTTTAAAGTGATGTAGGTAGAAACAGGAAGATTTGTAACTTTCCCAAATTTTTGTTTTAGTTTTTAAGGTATGAAAATTGCTTTAAAATACTCGCAGAAAAGGGCTTGGTCACGACTTTTTTGAATGTGGGTAAATGGATAAATGAATCACATAATATGAAAATATAATGTGGTATATATTTTGACTTTTGATGAAATAATGTACTTTGATAAAAATGTTTTATTACTTATATTTTAGTTGCTTTTTATTTTTCCATATGGAGAGTTTGCATTTCTTATTTGACATGATCAACAAAAAAATGAGTCATCAAACTTCTTGTTTTACAAATTAGACAAAAGGATTTATTTGAGTCTTTACAAGTTGTGGTTGAATCTTTAGAGTATCGATCAGAGCTTAATCTAACGTTCTAACTTTTCTTGATCTGGAAATGTCGAGGTAGTTGTTAAGAGTATATTTGTTCTTACATATATTTACAAAAGTGTTATTTCCCTAGATAAACTTTCAGTTTATCTCCACCTTTAACTTTGCAAATCAATAATATTTTCCATATATCCTCTCCATATGTTATATTCCTACTTGTATCTTCCCAACAAAATTTTTATTTCTTGTATTTTATTTAGTATTTATGTCGTAAGATAAAGCTATTTTGGTGGAAAATAATATATAAATACATACATGCATACATACATATATAGATACATACATACATATATAAATACATAAATACATATATGAATACATACATATATTAGTACACACAAAAATATATGCATACATATATAAATACATACATACATATATATAAATACATATATACATACGTACGTATGTAAGTTTCAGATACGTCTACTGCCGTCTTCAGTGGAGTACATACGGCACAATATCTAATTTATACTGATGGTCACAAAGGCATGACATATATTATTACATAATTAATGCAGAATTTTTGCATTAACGTGCTGCACTTGCTGATTCAATGGGGCTTAAGCGACTGAAAGGGCAAAATTTTTTATTTTAATTTTGAGACTAAATTTGGAAATGGCTTGACCCATTATTTCGGAAGAGACACTTGAGCAAGCTTCATTGCATGCTACTCGTGCATTGGCATGTTTAAATACTGTTGTCTAAGTAAAGGTGTGGGTTGAGAATATCGTGACGTCTCACCGACACAACAAGCATTATAGCACAGCCTGAACGATTAAATTCGTGAACGACGTGCAAACATATTGCTTCACGCATGCGGTGGTCCTTTGCAGTGAAATATGCCTTTACGTGATACAAAAAGAAAAGTAAGTTGATGTCAGTGTTGTTATAACAGCGTTGCTTCTTCTTTGCAACAAGCTTGAAAGATTCTCCCATCAAGAGTAACTTCGAATAATGACGTTTGACCGTCTGACCCGCAGCTATTTTAACGTATGTAACTGCTATAAAACGTGGTTGCATGCATTGATACTAAGATTTTAAATACGTCGAGACCTTTGACGTTGAATTTAAGTGTTTTTATTGCGAAATTATTGGTAAAATATGTGTTTTAACTAGTATTAGGTAAGGTAGTTTAGTCAAAAAATATTCACCGGATGTAAGTCTGATCGGAGTGGAATACAAGTTGCTACGCTTTGTTTCATGTACTAGAAACAGCAAGAGTTAACTCAGAGGCTGTTTTGAGCCTTAGACTAATTTGCTATTCTTAATACCTGAGAAACACAAGTATTTATGACAAATATCCGAAAGAACAGTGAAGATGAGAAGTTTCAACGATCACAGCTAAACGACTTTAAGCAGAATATATTTATTATGATATGTATTCTTTTCAAACAATAACATGTGGTTATACCTGTTTTAAATGCCAATTAGCCTTATTTAAATATTCGGGACCGTTCTCCATGGTTTCTAGATACAAATTTGTCCAAAAGTTAGGAGTGGAAATATGACATCATCAAAATCGATAATTACCCACTTAATAGTGCTAATTAGCTCTGAATTAGCATTAATGAGTTTGAAATGTTTGTAAAATTCATGAAAAAAATTCGAGTTATAACCTCTTAAACTTTTCACTATATCTGATCAACATTTTTATCAGGGTTACGTGACCAGACCACAGGCCGTGACGGCCAAATTTTTCTCACCAAAAGTTTCCCAGATAAAAGTTAGGAAAAGTCAGAATTTTTCAGCAAGTTAGAAGAAAGCATTGAAAATTTTATAAACAATATTCACATCCGCGGACCTACTAGCCCCTCCCCTCGTGCTAAGTAGGATTAGATCATTGAGGTAAGTAGATGCCATATTATGAAGGGACGTATAAAGTAACAGTTAAAACATTTTGTACTTGAAAGCTTTTTCGTCTGACACTCTTCAGAGTACAATCGTCAGAAATGATCAAAATGAAAACGTACGAGAGGATAAATCCAACTACATTTGTGAAATAGCAAATCAGAATTTGGATTCCCTCAGTGGTTTGTGTTTTTGACCAATCAGCGTCCATTACAACTAAACTGCTTGAATAGGTCCAATGAGAAAATAAGCAAAGAAATTGTGCTCAATAAACCCCTATTTATAAAGTTGGCAGGGATAGCATTAAAGAGGTTCAGAAGACCTTGTTTCCATAATGGTCCCTACTGTGTACTGTGTTCTTTGGCAGGGTGTAAAACTAAATCAGATTTTTCCTGCTCCTGACAAAACTTAAAATAATCAGTTGATCTTATGCTGCGATTTTGCAATATTTAGATTGAAATGGACAGCAGAATCGCCCGATATGTGCTCGATATGCGCTCGATCACACAGCAGTTAGATACAATGTTGTCAATGGTTGGAGAGATAACAAAATTCAAGGTTTACCCATCACGGTTGGTAGCTTTATTTGCATGCTGTGTAAGATCAATGCATCCAAAACATGGAAGAGACGCTTTGTTCAAATATTATTTAATTAATCAACATGAAAATTAGGGTCTCTGACAATAAGTACTGGTTCAGGATGTAATGCTATGTTTTTAGATATTCTTTGAATACAAATAGAGAGGCTATGAGAAATTAGTTTGAAAAGGAGGTTGTCCATAATTTATTACATGACATTACATATTTAAGTTACAACTTTTATTGAAGGAATCTTTACAAATAATTATATGTAACATCATTGGATAAGCCTTTAACGAAGAATCATGCAACTCACTTCAAATAGCACAGAAGGTTGTCTTTTGGAACCATCTCCATTATCACAGCTACTGATCCTTTCAGTACAGAGATACAGAGATACGCCAAAATAAAGTAAGATATATTCCGCAAAAAAGAGCTCATGATATAATGAAAGTTTGCACTATAGAGCGCAGGTAAGAAAGTGTTGTCCCGCTACCTCTCTGTCAGCTGCATGCTTTAAATAAGAATTAACTCTGCCTACGAGCTTATAAGTGACTTTCGTTACAATGTGGAGAGATAATTTGTCTGCTCAAAATGTACACTGGTTAGCCTCAGCTGAGTTGACTTTTGTGTTAAAAATTCTAGTGGCTTTTGTAAGATTTTGCTAAGAAGAAATAGTCGTCTGTTATAACAAAGACTAGGATATCTTCTAGAAGCATTGAAACCTTTGCGTCCCATCTAAAAAGAACAAATTTTGTCTTTTTATTAAGCGTTTTCGGTAAATCCAAATAGCTCTCGCAGAAGCTTATTGCTTCAAAACATAGTACACATCAAGCACTCGAAATTCCGATAGGTTTCTTTAAAGACACGGTTGGTTTTGTTCTCTTCTTTCTGATTTCATTGTCACGATTTGTGATCTAAGGTGTGTCAAGTGCAAAGAGCAAATGTACCAATATTCTTTCCTTATTTTCTGCCATTCTGATTCTCTGCACCATAGACAGACTATTTGTAAACAGTTCATGACACGACTGACCTTCATGATGTAACATATGCCATTTTAACAATTTTTTGTTCAAATATTACATTCAATTGTTTATGTACTGTTGAAGCGCCGTCTCACCAACCTTTTAACTCAAAAAGCAAAAATTCTTTCTTTACATTGGAATAA
>JAAAKM020000498.1:8371463-8388783 GCA_010016025.2 Alatinidae sp. Z8VKAUB7J3
GTTTATGTACTGTTGAAGCGCCGTCTCACCAACCTTTTAACTCAAAAAGCAAAAATTCTTTCTTTACATTGGAATAAGTTTGAGAGTTACTTGATTCCTTTTTGAAAATTACTGGTTGGGTTTGATCACCTACACATCACCTACGTAATAGATATTATAGAGATTTTATCATTATGACACTTGGAACATTCCATTCTCGTTTCAGACATTAGAAGAAAATATTGCACTAGAAGGTTAGCTAAGATAGGACGTTGTTGCTCACAACGCCAGTTAAAAAATTACTCATTCTTGTTGCATACCATCTTCACAAACATAAAATTGTACTCCATTTAAGTAAAGTACTACTTAGGACAAGTCGAATTTTGAATTAATTTTCTGTCATGAGCAGCTGAGAACTGTTGATGATTGTCATATGTTAATATGTTGATTGTCATGGCAGGTTGCTTCTATTTCCAATCGACTTTGAGAAGAACAATGACCAAATTTTCAGCCGATGGTGGGAATACAGATGTACTATAGTAACATCAGTTTTGAAAGAGATGGGAATACAGACGTGCTATAGTAACATCAGTTTTGAAAGAAATCATCATTACAAAGTTAATCTTTGCGATTGTTAAATTGCTTGTACCACCTGCTGTGAAAAAACTATATCTACCATTTTGAATGTACTGTGACGATCGCGTTGTATGGCTTTAACTTATAAAGAGAGTTTTCTTCGCTTTAAATATTGGTTAATGTTCGTTTCTTTTCAAAGTAAGTTCACAACAATAATACAGGATAATATATTAGATCTGAGTATCGGTTCAACAGTAGTTTAAATATTCGGGACAGTAGCAGTATTATTGAATGTAAGGTTTCTTGTGCACGGTTGCTCAATCGTATTGTAATTAGGATAACCAGTACCTACGCAGTCAGATTTTAGCGGCACTTCGTGGCGTGGTTAGGGGATGACTAGGGGATATTCCTTTCCAACTTCTCACGTAAGTATAACTTCAAATACATTTCAAGCTGGAATAAAACTTTGAAACCACTCCATAGCATCCCACGATCTGATTTTGTTTGTATGTTTACGCCCAATATCACGCGCAAATATCGACATTTGTTCCCTCCTGGAGCTTAGGCGCCTAATTAATGATTCAATAACTACACTAATTACATCAGATGAAGGAAAAGGAGATACATTTGAATGGAATGTGTGGTGAACAGGACATAATAGGAAGAGACGTGATGGAGTTGGAATAGCCATTCGATCAAATAAATGGATTAACGTAGAAGACATCGGAAATATATCACCAGTTGGATGTGGATTGACTGTACGTCTTACGCGATGAAGATCCGCATGTTATCAGCCTGTGCACCTACGAAAACTTGGAACTGAGCATCAAAAAGATCAATTTTCAAAGGACCTGAATTAATACTCTTGAAAGAGAACAGGCAGTTAGTGATTTTTGGGGAGATAAATGCCATTGAAGAATATTGTGCCCGTTTTTAGGGGGTAGTAATTGTATTCATACGAATACGAGCAACAATGGTAAAAGGTTTGAAGATTTCCTGACCTCCAATGAACTTTGCTTTCAAATACCAGGTTCAAACATAAAAAGATACATAAGGACACATGTACTCCAACACTGGCAATTTCTCGAAGGCCATCGATTATATCTTCAATAGCAAGTGGATTAACCAGCATACAACTGATTGCAGGGTAAGAAGATCATATACATTTAGCAACAGTGATCGTAGATTCCTTGACTGTATGTTCGAAACACCAAGGAAGAGAATTGACAATAACCGGTTGGTTAAGAAAAAAGTGAAACCGAAAAATTATGATATTATTAGTTTAAAGAAAGAGTATGCAAGATCAGATTTTGTAAAAAGGTTGATTAATTATGCCGGATCATAGAATGTGAATCAGAAGGAGTGTGTGACTTGTTAACGTTCTAGAAGAGGCTGCTGTGAAGTCACGGATATAATGAACTCAGCAGAAACCAAATTACGGGCGGATGACGAAGAACATGTGAAATTAAGAAACAACCGTGACAATATTGATAGACAAACTAAACCAGAGCACTTCAAAGCCATCACAAAGACCATTTGCAAACGGTTTTACCAAATAAAAAAGCAACATATGAAACAGGTAAACTCGAGGAACCTCATAAAGCAAGGAATATTAAAAAGGTATGTTGGCTGAGCAAAGCATATTGGACAAATGAAAAATCTATTCAGCAAACATCTACAGGATTAAAATATTATTTTCAAGCCCATTTTACCCATCAAGAGCCTTCGAGGAAACCACCGATCGACATATCAAACCCTCTACTAACAATTCATCCACTGAGATCCGATTAAATAAAGAAAATGTCAGGAAGCAGAAGAAGAAGAAGACTTTGATTTGTATCCCTACAGAGTTCATCAAGGCAGCTGAGGAAAGTGAGTCATATATTAGAGCTATTGAGTTAATATTAAGAGAAGTTTCGGAAGAGACAATCATCTCCTTATACAAGAACAAGGGAAAGAGGAAGGACAGAAAAAAATTACATAGGGACTGAGTATAGGAAGCACTTTTCTAAAATTAGCAATGAAAATAATCCAGAGACCCTGGTACAACAAACAATTACTTCCTAACCAAAACGGATTTCGACAGTATTTCGGTTTTGTCCTTATTTCTTCCATGAAATCAATATAAAATGTATCATCCCGTATGAATAAAGAAGATTCAGAAGTTGACATTAGCTTATGATTGGTGTGTTCGAAAATGGTTGTTCTATTAAATATTGCACAGGATTGATCCATTAAATATCGAACTGACGCATTGTCTTAAAATAGTGGGAAAACTATACAAGGAAATAGAATCTGTGTTAAAAAGTAAAACTGATTATTTGATAAAGACATCTGGTGTGAGGCGAGGTATCTCTGAATCACCGTGTTTATTTAATCTATTCTTGGGTTTTATAATGCGTAATTACAACCAACAAGTAGAACAACGTCAACCTGGTGTATGTTTCAAATTCCACATAAACGAGCAGGCAGACAAGAAAAATGATCAAATCCCATACAGAGGTTGTGAGAAGTATGCATGGCTAAGTTATGCAGGTGATCTAGCACTCACAACAGATACACTAGAAAAATTACAGTTGCATGGAGATGTACTACAAGATCTTTAAAGAGATTTGGTCTTGTCATTCGTACAGAAAATACCAGGACTGTGATCCTGAATTTCAAAGGTTAAAAGGAGGAATATACAAAACAGCTGTTCATTATTGACAAGAAACCCATTACAAAGGTTACTGAATTCGTATCTCTTGGAGCCCTTATCACATACAATGGGTCAGGGACACCAGAAAAAGAAGTAGATAAGAGAATTGGATTTGCAAACAGTAAGTCCGCTGAGATTAAGAAAATGCTTTGCAACTACCATCAAAACTTGAGATCGTAATGAAATTTTACAATACGTATGTCCGAAGTAAGTTGTGTTGCTGTTATGAGACGTAGACACAAAACCAGCAACAGTATACCAAGATTCAGAGGGCACATACTCAATTTTTGGTAAGACGTATGGTTTGTGGTGGAATGGCAAGAATGTCATCAAAAAAGGAGAACGATTTAGCGAAAAGTGAAAATGATATGGAGAGAATAAACTGGGCTAGAAAATTCATCGATGGGAAGATATTGAAGATACGAAAATCAGTTTCAATGATAGAATATATAGGAAATCAGAACATAAAACGGTTTGCACATGTTGTGCGAACATCTAACGACATCTTGACAAAAAGTGGTCAGAGACATTTCTCTTGGAATGCCCTAACAGAAAGTTTTAGTTTGTCAAACTGACTTGTAAGTTAGTCAATGTCCTAGAGTTTTGCGAGGGCTATTGGGTCAAGACTTTTTGTATCTATGTAATATGAGTAGAACCAAAAATATGTTTTTAGCCTCGCAGTTAAAATTACGAAATTATTATACGCGTAAACTACGAGGTGTTTGTCGAACGAAAAGTTAAAGCACGTTAACTCATTCTTGTGCTGATGATTTTATGAAAAACATCAAGAGGATGTGTTATTCCTACTCATAGTTTATGTAATGAATTATATAATGACAGAAATGATGAATACCGGAGATCCACATTTTGGATACTGATGCCTCTCTTGTAGCTAGATATTACCATCGTTTGTGGTAAGTTGGCTATTGTTTCAGAAGAAGACTGGGCACTCAGGCTGGTAAATCAGAGGAGCATTCCATTAATTATTAAATGAAAAATAGGCAAAAACTAAATCAATATAAATAATGTGAACTCATTGGTTATGTGTAAACATTTGTCTATTCGCTGCATACCAGTACAATCACAGTTCCATGATTCCAAGATATGAATGGGCAAATAAGACAATATTTACGTACATTTTTTACATTTTAATTGTAATTTAACGCCAAATGATTACTTTTTCAATTACTGTCTCTAAAATTGGTAGAAATGAAGAAAACGGGTATTTATGAAAAAGCTGAAGTAACTAAAACTTTGTTGTATACGAAAAAGTTTTAATTTTTTTAAAAAAATGTCGTAAGTGAAATCATATGTCACATGTGCTTCATACCCGGTAACTAGATGAAGGGCTTGCAACAGGTCAAACTGTTCAACCGTTTACTGCTCTAAATACTCTAATACAAAGCTGGACGTCAAAGAGTAAAAGATAGTAAATTTTATAAAATGATGTCAGTTAATGATCATCAAGTTAGAGTCACTACTTCTATGTTCATCTTGAATAGACTTTGATTGTGTCCTTTGAAATATGACAAGGGAAGGGCTAAAACCTTGTATCTAAATAATTGAGCCTTCATTAAAGGAGTATCTCGTTAACTGCAATCTGAGAGCTATATTCTGAAAATGATACGCGGTATCCTGTTCCCCCTCTCACACACATCCACAGATAAGCACACACTTATTTGTTCTTTCAACTCATTTACTTAGCACATGGTCCAAGGATTATTATCACTAATTATTGTGAGGGAAAAAAGGAACAACGTAAGTAATATTAATGTTTTACTTACAAAGATAATACCAGACTTTTAATTTGAATTACAGGTAGGACAAGAATGATTTAAAGGACATCCGTACAACATTCCCTTTGATAAAATTTCATGAAAAGGCCTCTTCTGAATATCAAGAAGGAATACAGAAAAGACACTTGAGAAATAGAAAATATGTCACCACCACCGGG
The DNA here is from genome assembly GCA_010016025.2 of Alatinidae sp. Z8VKAUB7J3. Classification (NCBI taxonomy): domain Eukaryota; kingdom Metazoa; phylum Cnidaria; class Cubozoa; order Carybdeida; family Alatinidae; species Alatinidae sp. Z8VKAUB7J3. The sequence continues at coordinate 8,376,671 of JAAAKM020000498.1, forward strand.
GATTCAACACATTGTCGCGGTGTACGTTCTAGAGATAAACATCTTTAGAGCGACGATGGCGGAATTTGTTAGAGTTTACTTTTTTATTTCGTTTCTTTCGCTAACTTCAATTTTCCACAAGCATTCGCACAGGGGCAAGCAATACCGTCACTATACCAGCCTTTAGGCAAAAACACCATCGTTTTCTTTACCTTTCTAAGCAATTAGTTTGCATTTAGAATTTTAAATATACATTTACCTAGGCATGTAGCTAAGAGAAACTGATTTGAAAAGAACACTAGAGAAAGAGAAAATATATCGCCACCAAGGGGGATCGAACCCGTGACCCACGCTTTCACAGCGTAAGCTGTACCAACTGAACTAGATGACCTCCGATATTAACATACTCTATTTCTTTAGTCGCCACATTAGCTACCAATCCTCGACAGGTGGAAATTGATATCCAGCTCAACGTAATTGGAGACCAGCCTCTCTACGCCTTGTGACTTGACCAAGGAGGGATTGCCTTCCGGCCCATTTATCTGTTCAAAGCCTATTAAAAGTCCATATATGACACAATAAGGAATTGTGCATTACGGACAAATTGATCTAGTACAACTGCGTATTGTTATTAATACAGACAATAAAAATCTTTTTCAGAAAATGTTAGAGCTTGACTTAGTAAACCATCTGACATTGTAGTTGATCTTAAGTTAAGAATAAATTTAAATTGGAACGCTGGAAATGTTCTGCTGGCGGCTGTTATCAATTCAAGTGATAATTTGTCTAAAAGAAAGCAGTGATGGAAATATCTGTCTGATCATTATTCATATCTTGATCATAGCTACAGTAATGTTACAGTAGATAAACGTTCATACATCATTTTCTTAGCAGATTCCATGCTAGTCCAGAAAATTTTGCTCTACGTCCGTTGCCTCCGTGAAAGGCACCTACGTTAGTTGTGGGTAATGATCCCATTATTTCTTATTGTTTTACCTTTATTATTGTTGGTTTATTTTTGCAATTCAGTTGTATCATAATTGCATGATCCATTTTAATGTTTTAATTAAATCACTTGATTTCGCCTTGCACACTTACTCTTGCAAGTATCACATTGACCAGAAACCGAAGAGGATACTTTTAGAAAAACTTTATCGTTGAGTTTTCCTTCAGACATTGAACGTGTGTATGTATGTTTTTATTTCGCCATAAAAATAGTTCCAAAAAAAAGAAGTCAAAATCTACGATCGTGGTGATTTGATTTTACGTGCTGTGGCCAGTCTCAATCTATCGTTGCTCCAGGAGCTGGCCATCGTCAGCCTCGTGGTCATCATCTTTCTTCTACACGCGAGATCCGCCTTTGTTGCCATCATTACCTTGCCATTGGGTATCTTGATGGCGTTCATCGTGATGCGCTTTCAAGGCCTCAATGCGAACATCATGTCCTTGGGCGGCATTGCCATCACGATTGGCACGATGGTGGACGGGGCCATCGTCATGGTCGAGAACGCGCATTCGCGATTGGCTCAAGCAAAGGAAGACATCGGTCGTGAATTGACGCTGGATGAACGCTGGCAAACCATCGGCGAATCCAGTCGCGAGGTCGGTCCGGCCCTGTTCTTCTCGCTACTGGTGATCACCGTATCGTTTATACCGATCTTCACCATGCAGGCGCAGGAAGGCCGACTCTTCAGCCCGCTGGCATTCACCGCAACCTATGCGATGGCGTCCGCCGCTATCCTCGCGGTGACACTCGTGCCGGTCATGATGGGTTACTTCCTGCGCGGCAAGATCATCGCGGAGCACAAAAACCCAGTGAATCGCGTGTTGCATGCGGTGCATACCCCGACACTGACGGCAGCCATGCGTTGGCGTGGAGCGACGGTAGTTTTGGCGCTGTTGGTCCTCGGTATCACTTATTACCCCTATTCGAAGCTGGGCAGCGAATTCATGCCGCCGTTGGACGAAGGCGACATTTTGTATATGCCGACGACCTTTCCGGGCATCTCCATTACCAAAGCAAAAGAACTGGTTCAGCAAACGGATCAGATCTTGGCCGGTTTTCCGGAGGTACACCATGTCTTTGGCAAGATTGGCCGCGCCGAATCGGCAACCGATGCCGCGCCCTTATCCATGCTTGAGACAACGGTGCGGTTGAAGCCGAAGGAGGAATGGCCGGATCCCAGCAAAACGACCCAAGAACTGATGAGCGAGATGGATAAAGCGATTCGCTTTCCGGGCGTGGCGAACGCCTGGACCATGCCCATCAAAACCCGCATTGATATGTTGTCGACCGGCATCAAAACGCCGGTCGGGATCAAAGTATCGGGCCCGGATCTCAACGTGCTTCAGCGCATCTCGCTGCAAATTGAAGAAGCCATGAAAACCATGCCTGAGACCCTGTCGGCGTTTGGTGATCGGGCGGTGGGTGGCTATTTTCTGGACTTCGTCATCGATCGAGACAGTGCAGCGCGTTACGGACTCACCGTCGGCGATGTGCAGGACGTCATTCAGAGCGCGATTGGCGGCATGAACGTCACGTGGACCGTGGAAGGTCTTGAACGGTATCCCGTGAATTTGCGCTATCCGCGGGAGCTTCGCGATGATCTGGAGAATCTAAAACGGGTTCTAATACCCACCCCTGCCGGTCCTCAGATTCCGCTCGCAATGGTGGCCACGCTCGAATACACGCGTGGACCACCGGTGATCAAGAGCGAGGATGCACGTCCGAACGCGTGGATCTACGTCGATCTGAATACCTCGGATATCGGTGGCTTTGTGGCCAATGCCAAACAGGTGGTCGACGAGATGGTGGAGGTTCCTCCCGGTTACACCATTGTGTGGTCAGGACAGTTTGAATACATGGAGCGTGCGGCAAAACGCTTGAGTATCGTCGCTCCGGTCACGTTGTTGATCATCTTTCTGCTACTGTACTTCAATTTTCGCAATGTCACCGAGCCACTGGTGGTGATGTTGTCCATTCCGTTTGGACTGATTGGTGGCATCTGGTTGATCTTCATGAACGGTTACAATATGTCGGTGGCCGTCGCCGTTGGATTTATTGCCCTGGCGGGTATGGCCGCGGAAATTGGCGTGCTGGTGCTAAGCTTCATCGATGCGGAAATCAAGAAACGGCGAAGCGCACCGTCATCGCAGCTCTCCGTCGAAGACATCAAAGATGCCGTACTGACGGCCACCTCACGGCGGGTTCGACCCATCGCGATGACCGCCGTGTCGACGATGGCGGGTTTGATCCCGATTATGCTCGGCACCGGGACCGGTTCAGACGTAACGCATCGCATCGCCGCACCGATGCTCGGCGGCATGCTCACAGTGTTGATCCTCAACCTCTTGGTGCTGCCGGTGATCTACAGTCTGGTGCTGCAATTCCAAGAGGGAAGGTCTAGCCGGGTTGATCGTTAATCCTAGCATCGAGACATCATCGCACCGAGGCGCCCGGCTTGGACAGGCTGGCATAGGTTCAGCGCTTAGCACGGATTTGGCACATTGCGCAGTACGTAATTGTACTGAGCGGCGTAACCGGCTACGCTTAAGGTGATGAATTCCGTGCGCAAATACGTTGCTTATCTGCTGGTCCTCACCTTGCCATTATCGGCTTGGGCGAGTGGGGGCGTACCGTGCACATCCAGTAAAGCACCAGATTCGGTAGCAACCAGCTCCAGTTCGGTTGATCCACACGCGCAACATCGCAACGTCGATCCTTCAGTCTCTCATGACGCACACGAGTCGAGGTCAACGCACGCCGGTCATCAGATGCCCGCAGATACGAATGACGATACCGCCGAATGTCCGTGCTGCGATGAATGCGCGACGGCCTGCGTCTCGTCGAGTTGCAGCCCTGTGGCAATGGCGGCCGCGTCAGACGCGATCCTATTCACCAGCAGCGATCGGCACCTTTTAAGTGCGGACGCCTTTCTGGATGGTCCTCCACCGCACGTTCTCTTTCGACCTCCAATCCTCTCTGTCTAAACCCACTTAGCTCCGCGAAAGCGCGTCTGCCCTCAACGTTTTGGCATGGGCGTCGTTGCGGGATGGCTGTGTGTCGCTATGCGCCTCACGCTTGAACAGGTAGACAGAGAACGATATGAAAATACTCACCACACTGATTGTTGCGGCTGCCCTGGTCGCAATCGGCGGCATCGGATTTGCCTTTTCGGGGCTTTACGATGTCAGTGCCAGCTCGCCGCACAGCGGGGTTGTGCAATGGCTGCTTTCGACGACCTCGCATGCCTCGATTGAGCGCTACGCGAAGGACGTACAAGTACCGGAACTAGGCACAGATGACCTAGCGCGAGCCGGAGTCAATGACTTCGACGCTATGTGCGCAGGCTGCCATGGGGCGCCCGGCCAGCCGCCTGCAGCGATGGGCCAAGGATTGAATCCTCCCGCGCCAGACCTTGCCGAATCCGCTGCGCACATGACACCGGCAGAACTGTTCTGGGTCACCAAACACGGCATCAAGATGACCGGTATGCCGGCGTGGGGCGCAACGCATGACGACAAAACAATCTGGCCGGTTGTCGCGTTTATGACTCAGCTACCGGGTATGGACGCAGAGGCCTACCAAGCGTTCCGCGCGAGTGCCGTCGGTATGGGGCATCACGCTCATGATGCCGGCTCTGAGGACGGCCACGAACACGGCCCAGGATCGAATGATAACCACGAGCACAACGCGGCAGGCAGTGAGGAAACGCATGACCACGCCCACTCGGATGTGGCCACCAAAGACAGTCACGATCATGACGAACCGGCGCCAGAGTCAGAAACATCAGATCACGACCACGATGGACATGACCATGAGCATTAGAGGAACGGAAGCACCAGCGAACAAGGAGCAATCGCGGTATGGGTAGAAAGTTTGGTTGGGTCCATATTGGGCTCGTGGCCGCTTTCATTGTCCTCGGTGGGTGTGCGAGTGTGCCAGAGGATTTGGGGCGCGAACAGGTCGATGAGTTAGTCGCTGCACGCGGACAACCGGTCGACGGGGATGCGGATGAACTGCTGGCAACGCTAATGTCGGCACCGCTGTCGGCGGAAAGTGCTGTTCGCATTGCTTTAGTAAACAACCCTGACCTGCAATCCAGCTACGCCCGCCTGGGATTCGCCGCCGCCGATGTGTATGAAGCAGGACGTATTCGAAATCCCGTGTTTTCAGGCGTGTTTCTCGACTCTGATGTCGCGGGTGAACGCGACCAGGTGACACTAGGTCTTGTCACATCGTTTACCGATCTCATCACGTTGCGCGCTCGCAGCCGCTTGGCGCGCGATGCCTATGCGGCGCTCAAGCAAGAGATTGGCGCGGAGGTGCTCGCCACTGCGGCGTATACGGAGAAGGCCTACTACTACTACGTCGGCGCGCAGCAAGTGGCGGCGCTACGGCGTCATATTGCCAAGGCTGGCGCGCTGTCAGCAGCATTGGCGGAGCGTTTCCGCGATGCCGGAAATCTCACCCCGCGCGAACTGGCCATGGAGCGCGCGGCGGCCTCCGAGGTGGAACTAGCCGCACTTGAAGCGGAGGCAGAAGCCTTCGCAGCGCGCACAGAGCTGGCGGGTGTGCTTGGTCTCTCAGTAGGTGATGCGTGGCACGCCCCAGCCGCATTGCATCTGCCGATTAAGGAGGAAGACGCGCTCGCCGCGTTGCTGAGCTTGGCGCAAGCGCACCGCCTCGATTTGGCAGCCGCGGTAACGACAGCAGACGTGTTGGCCGACCGACGAGGTGTGGTCAATTGGACCCGATGGCTGGGTGATCTGGATGTGGGTGTTGAGCGCGAACGCGAAACCGACGGGGCGCGTCTAACCGGTCCCGTCGTCGATTGGGACGTGCCGATTTTCAACCAGCATCGTGATGCGCTGCTGCGGGCCGATGCAGACCTTCAAATCGCTGTTAATGACGTGCGTCGCGTTCGAATAGACGTCGACAACAGCGTTCGCTTGGCCCACGCCACGCTTGAGAATGCGCGCGCACGGGTAGACGAGTATCGAACGGCATTGATTCCTCAACGCATTGAGACCGTCGCTCGAGCCCAGGAAGAAGTGAACTTCATGCTGATAGGGATCTTCGAGCTCATTGCGCTGAAGCAGGACGAGTACGACACCTATCAAGCCTATCTGGAGGCGATCCGCGACTACTGGCTGGCCCGTGCGGACCTTGCGCTGGCAGCGGGTACGGCGCTACCGAGCTCGGCACAGATCAGCGAGCAGCTTATTGATGTGGAGGAGTTCGTGAGGCCCGCGAGCGGCGGCATGGATCACTCCAGCCACGGCGGTGGGCACGATCACTCCAAGATGCAACACAGCGAACCGAATAAGGAACCAATGGATCATTCGCAGCATCAATCAGAATCTGACCCCTCGGGTGAACACGATGCCTCCCAGCACGACGCCCATCAACACCACAACCCTGGAGGTGCATCGTGACATCACGACGAGAATTTTTAGGTTACACCGGCGCCGGAGCCGTTGCCGCAGCGGTCGGACCGACGCGCGCCAACGCTCAAGACGCGCCTCGCGAACCAACGTCATCGCGCAGAGAAAGCTATTTACCGGTCCGCACGCTGAATGGCTGGACGCTCCCATACACCATGAAAAACGGCGTCAAGGAGTTTCACCTGGTGGCCGAGGAGATCGATCACGAATTTGCGCCGGGTAGTGTCGCAAAATGTTGGGGTTACAACGGCACAACGCCAGGGCCGACGATCGAAGCGGTGGAAGGTGATCGAATTCGCATCCTGGTCACGAATCGTCTGAAAGAACACACCACGATTCATTGGCACGGGTTGTTGTTGCCCAGTGGCATGGACGGGGTAGGGGGGCTTAACCAACCGCAGATTGGTCCGGGCGAAACGTTTGCCTACGAGTACACGCTAAATCAACACGGCACCCACATGTACCACCCTCATGCGGATGAAATGGTGCAAATGGCGGTGGGCATGATGGGCTTGTTCATTATCCATCCGAAAGGGGGTGAACAAGTGCCGATCGATCGGGACTACGCGTTTCTGTTGCACAACTGGGGTCTCCATCCCGGGACCTACCGACCGGATCCCTCGATCATGGTCGACTTCGACTTGTGGACCTTCAACAGCAAGGTCTTCCCAGCAATCGACCCGGTGGTTGCACGAACCGGCGAACGCGTTCGTGTGCGCATCGGTAATTTGTCGATGTGGAATCACCCGATTCATATGCACGGGGTGCAGTACTGGGTGACCGGATCTGACGGTGGCCGCTGGCCGCAAAACCAGTGGCGCTCGGAAACGACCGAAGTCATTGGCGTGGGACAGATGCGCGACATTGAGTTTGTCGCGGTGCCAGGCGATTGGGCGTTCCACTGTCACATGGCGCACCACACCATGAACGCCATGGGCCATGAAATCCCCAACACACTAGGTGTGGACCAAAGTGGGATCGACGCGGAGATCAAGAAGATGCTGCCCGGATATATGGCCATGGGTCGTTACGGGATGGCCGAGCATCAGGAACACACCGACATGGGTCATCACCCTGGACCCGAGAACACGCTCGCCATGATGACCGGCAAAGGTCCGTACGGAAACATCGAAATGGGGGGCATGTTTACGACCGTTAAAGTGCGCGACGACTTGAAGGCCGGGGACTACAGCGATCCAGGATGGTACGACGCGCCGAAGGGCACCGTCGCCTATCGCGTGAGCGACAACCCTGCCTACGGCGATCCGCCTCGCAGGAAAGCATGAGACGCCTAAATCCCGTGAAACACAGAGCACTCCGACAACGGTGGGGTGATTGGATGCGTACGAGGCGTATCCATCCAGCACCGCCTGTGGCGTTGATAAGGCTGAAGAAATTCCTGGCGCGCGCACGATGGACGTCGGATCCGGACGCGCCCTTTGCAGACCGGCAAATTCACCGTGACGGCTTCGACTTTGAAAGTCGCTTTTTCATGGATGGCACGGTGCTCGTTCGCTGTGAGGTACTGATGCAGACGGAGGTGTTTCGGCCCGGTGAAGGCGACATTGATCTGGCGGCGGCGGAACGTCGCTTGATTGACCGCATATTGGCAGAGAACGGGCAACGAAAACCGAGTGGTGACGGACCCGCAACGCCGGGTTCTCGGTGAGCCCATGAATATTGACGAATTTGGGGAATGAGATGATGAGGTTATTGACCGGGATGGCGTTAGCACTGTGTGCAGGCTTGGCAATGGGACACGGGGGCGGATCGAATTCGCCCCCACCAGGCGCCGCCGAGCGCCACCAAAAATCAGCCGAGCAGATGGCCTTGGAAAGCTATCGCGACGGTATGGAGGTACTGGAGGACGGACTGTCGATTCAGCTGAAAGCGGATCAAGCCTCTTCCGAGAAACGACAACGCAGAGGCTATAAGAAAGCGAAAAAAAGGTACCGAAAAGCCGCGCAGAAATTCGTTCGTGCACTGGAACACGAACCACTGCTCTACCAGGCCCATGTCGGATTAGGTCGCGCCTTAAGTAACACGGGTGACGATACGGGCGCCGTCCGTGCCTATGACCGCGCACTCGCGCTGAAATCAAACAACACCGAAGTGATGGCGTACCGAGCGATTTCTCTGCTCCGGCTAGGCCAATTCAAAGACGTGCAGTGGACGTATGCTCAACTGATGCGTCGTGATCGGAAACAGGCAGCGATGCTCAAGGCTGAAATCCGCATATGGCAGAAAACACGGACGGAGGATGCATTCACTGAGGTAGAAGCGACGGCTGCCCGAGCCTTCGATGAGTGGGTTGCGGGCCAACCGGGATGACAACGGCGACGCGACGGACACGTGTTTAAACGGTTTGATGTCTTGTGCGTCGAGCCAATGATCTCTGGAGGATAAACCTATGTGTAATTGGATGCTTTGGAACAACCAACGTCATCGCAGAATCGAGGGTGCGAATCGATCCCACGTATCAGAATCGGCGTTCCTACTTGTGATGGCGCTCTTGCTCATACCCACTGTGCCGGTGCTTGCTCAGGAGACAGACGAGGAACAGTTGATCGCAATTGTGCACGCGATCGAGAGCGGGTGGGAGCAAGCCGACGGACAGCCGTTTCGCGAGCACTTCCTAGACAGCGAGAGCGCTCGATACATTGAAGGCGGCGGTCAGAACGTTGGTTTGACCGACCTGATCGAACATCACGTTGAGCCGGAAGGCGACGCGTTGTCTTCTCTGGACTTGAACTTCTCGAACATCGAAACCCACATCGAAGGTGAGTTCGCGTGGGCGATTGCGGACGTCGAAGTCCTCGCCACGATTCGCCGAACCGACCGAACGATCCACAACGCCGGCTATGAGACGTTTGTGTTCAAAAAAATCGATGGCAACTGGAAAGTTTTGCACACACACAGCTCGTCCCGCCCAGTCAAATCGGAAGCGTCGCATGACGAGCGATCAGACCACCACTGAGGCTAGACGCAGTCAGAAGAACGCAGAGGCGAACTTCGTTCGCGTAGCGCGCTCGCTACCCGAACCGCTAACTTTGCGTGAGGAAAAACTGCTAGATGAGTTTGACAACCAGGAAGAACCGCCGCTAGAGCGGCTCAAGCGGCTTTACGCATTCATGGCGGAGCTTTATGGCTATGTCGATCGACACACACCGTGTCGACGCGGTTGCGATGCATGCTGCCACTATGCGGTGTCTGTTTCCGAATTAGAGGTGTTATGGATCGAGATTAATTCGCCACACAAACGTGCTTATCAGCTTAATCGTATCGAGCACCCGCACGGTACCCCGTGTCCATTCCTAAAAGAGGGTCAGTGCAGCATCTACGCCGTGCGTCCGTTTTCGTGTCGGCGCCACGTGACGTTGGACGACGACGCGCGGTGGTGTGCGGTCGACGTTTGCCACGAGGTGGAATTGCCGCAGCTCAATTTCTCGGAAGTGCATGCGGTGTACGAGCGGATTGTCGCTGAGTGCCAACAGAGTGAGCACGCCGATATTCGGGAGTGGTTTGGGCAACCCAATCCATCGTCCGATGGGGGAGATCGGGCATGTTGATTTTATCTCGGCGTGTGGGAGAGAAGATCACAATTGGCGATGACGTCATCGTCACTGTCCTGTCTGCGCGGGGAAATCAGGTGAGGTTGGGAATAACGGCACCCGATGCAGTTTCTGTACACCGCGAAGAGATCTATCGGCGTGTACAAGCTGAGAAAGGCAGTGGGCGCCCGGGCGGCATCGAAATAGCTAACACCTGACGGGATCACACCGCCTAAGGAACCGTATGGAGAGGACGTCGAAAGGCCTACACGCAGACGTGGGGATTAACGATGCCGCACCTGTCTCGCAAGGTCGAGCGCCAAGGCAGTATCGATGGTATGTGGGTGCGCCTCGCCGAGCTGTACGCGACGTAAGTGATATGAGGAAGTCAGATAGTCGAGCGCAGCATCGCGGTTCTCGCCAACAGCATGGGTGATGCCGAGATTGTAAAGCGTGGTGGCGAGCGCACAGTGATCACCCGCTAACGTGTTACGATCGATGTCCAGTGCCGTGTGAAAGGCGGAGAGCGCCAAATCGATCTCGCCCATCGCTTTCCACGCGAGCCCAAGATTGTTCCACCTCGCAGCCATCTCTGGATGATGCTCCCCTAAGGTCTCTCTGGTGACGCACATCGACCGGCTGTAGCAGCGAACCGCGGAGGCAAGCTCTCCCATCTTGTAGTAACTGACTCCGAGATTAACGCGATGTTTGGCTGTTGTGGGGTGCAGTTCCCCTAGGGTGGCCTCGTCGATGGCGACAGCTTCCTCGAAGTGTTGCTTGGCTTCCTCGAACCGATCTAGCCCAAGCAGCGCCGTACCGTGGTCACTATGGGCTGCCGATACAGACTGTGAACAAGGCCCATCGCACTCTATATATATGGGGAGTGCCTGATTGAACCATTCGAGGGCGGGTTGAGGTTTGCCTATCGTCAAATAGCACCGACCCATAAGAGTTTGGCAGATGGCGATATCCACCGCAGATTCGTGAGCGGTACGCTCAAGCAAAGCAAGCGCCAAGGATATTGCGATGAGCGCTTTATCTGAAAGCCCATCGTCAAGCGCTATTGCCCCAGATTGGATGATCCTATAGATCACTGCAACACGAACGTTAGCTGCTGAACAGGCCACGACTAGCCCACTTTCAGGCGCCGCGTTGCACGTGGAACGCGCGTATTATCCGTCTCCCCCAGAGCCGCCACGTACTCCCGATATCGAGTGCCTTGTAGCGTACGCGTGATTTGGCCGGTCGGCGCGAAACCACGTTGACGGTATAAGAGTTGGGCTCCTTGGTTGCTAATCGAGACGTTCAGGCGCACGGAACGGATTTGCTGTGCTCGCAGTCTGCGTATTGCCGCATCGATGAGGCAGCCGGCTAAGCCGCGGCGACGATACCGAGGTGCCACCCACACATTTCCAATTTCGCCCACTTCTGGTGTACAAACCCGGACATAGAGCGAGCCCACGGGAGTGTCGCCTTCTTCGACGATCCAGTAGGTATTCGATGGGTGAGCCAACGCGCGTGTGACCTTTTGCCACTCCCGCGCTGGTTTGGTGAGCACAACGCCATCTTCGTCGGACAGGACCGACAGGTCATCGTACGCCATGGCGAAAGATACATAGCGAATGATTGGCCAGTCGCGCGGCGTGAGGGCTCGTAGTGTGAACTTACCAAGCTTTTCGGCTGGGCGCCTCGCCAGGCCCGACGCAGCTACAGCAAAAGAAGACAAAGCGGTGTAGGTGGCGTTTGTAGCAGATGCAGAAGGCTGGAGTGTGAGCATAAGACAGCGATTCAAAGTTTGTCTGATAAGAATAGACACTCACGAAAATGTCGCTTGAACCTACATGGGACATACAGGTTGACGATGCACGTAGCCAGATTCTACAAGTCGATATCTAAGCTTAGGAGTAGGATTGTCAAAGCATCGAGCTTGTCGTCCAATGAGTGAGAAGAAGACACCCCGTCATGGCTAACCACTACACCACCTGCAAAGTAGGCGCTTGTGAAAAATTCTGCGGACTGATTGTCGGCGTCGAAGACGGCCGGATGGTAAACGTGAAGTTTGATCCCAACCATCCGATCACGGCCGGATACGGTTGTGTGAAAGGTCGACATCTGTTGGGGTACCAGCACGACCCA
>JAAAKM020000498.1:8388793-8430654 GCA_010016025.2 Alatinidae sp. Z8VKAUB7J3
AGATTGTTGCGACCCGAACGTCGCTCCGGGTCGGGTTGGGAGTCTGTCTCGTGGGATTCGGCACTGACGGACATTGGACGCCGTTTGAGGGAGTTGCGGGACCGGCATGGGCCCAGAGCGGTCGCAACCTATTGGGGTAACGCCGCAGACAGCACATCCATTCTGCTTTCCACGGCGTTTTGTCACGCTTTCGGGTCACCTAATTCGTTCAACGTGCTATCTCTCGAATACACAGATCGCGGCGCCGTCGCTCAGCGCATGTTTGGCGATGAAAATCTGATTCTCCAGCCCGACATCGAACGGGCCCAGTATGCTCTATTGCTGGGAACGAATCCCTGGGCCACCCAAGGCATCACGCTTCTTCAGCGCCGACCGCTCGTACAACGCGAGTTGAAGGCGCTCGCCCGGCGCGGCAAGGTTGTAGTGGTGGATCCCCGGACCACTCAAACCGCCAAGATGGCGAATGAGCATGTTCCCATCCGACCCGGCACCGACCTTTTCCTGCTGCTGGGTATGCTTCGGCGCATCATTCGGTGTCACGCGTTCGATCGTGCATTTGTTGAGAAGTACGCCACTGGTTTGGATCAATGGGCGGAAGCGATTGAACGCATCGATCTGGACCTACTGATCCCGCAAACGGGGATACCGGCAAGTCAGATTGAGAGAATTGCGGATGAGTTTGCGGAAGCAGACTCGGCGTTTGTCACCAGCCGTGTGGGGCTGCAGACCTCGCGAAACACTACGTTGACCGAGTGGGCGATCATGACCTTGAACGCGATCACCGGCAACATAGATCGGCCTGGCGGCGTGTTTTTTAATCCCGGTGCCATCGATGTCCCAGGGCTGATACAAGAGATGGCACCACGGATGAACAAAACACCGTCTCGAGTGGGGAAGTATCCCCAGATTTTCGGTGGGCCGCCAGCGAGCGTTTTCGCAGATGATGTGTTGTCGGAGGACCCAGACCGAATCCGCGCGCTGGTGGTGGTAGCAGGCAACCCAGTCATTTCGTTTCCAAACACCGAAAAAATGGAAAGGGCGCTACAGCGACTGGAGTTGTTGGTTTGTATCGACATATATCGGTCAGACACGGGCGCGTTTGCCCACTACAACTTACCCGCCGCGACCGAGTACGAGAAAGGCTCGCTACACTTCATGACCTCTAACTTTGAACCGCGGCCATACGTCGAGTGGAAACCAAAGCTCGTTGAACCGCAGGGTGAAGCGCGTGCAGAATGGGACATCTACAGAGCACTGTCGAAAGCGGCTAGAGTGCCGTTTCTGAACGATCCCATGGCGGACCGATTGTCGCGGGTGTTTGGGTGGATCGGTTTGGATTTATCGGTGGACGCGCTCTATCGACGCGTGCTGCCGAAAGGGTTGAGCTTGCGTGCGCTGCGCAAGATCCGCTACGGCGTCGAACTGGGAGAAGTGTCTTGGGGTGAGTTCTTTGCGCGGGCCTTGAAAACACCCACCCAGCGCATAGAACTTGCGCCAGCAGATTTAATGGAAGGGCTTGCTACGGCCTGCGAGCGAGGAGAGATCACCAGCGAAGAACGGCCGTTGCTGTTGATTTCAGGTGCGCGACGATTGGAGACCTTCAATTCGTGGACCCACAATATTCCGCAACTTGCGGAAAAAGCCCCAGGTAACTGGGCGACCATGAACACCCAAGATGCTGACCGATTAGGCATTGTTGATGGTGACGAAATCCGAGTCGAAACCGATCAGGGTGTGGTCACTATATCAGTTCGAGTTTCGTCAGATATTCGCGAGGGCGTTGTGGCTATCCACCAACACTGGGGACACCACTACGACAGCGGTATGCAAACCAGTAAACGGGTTCCTGGTGTCAACGTAAATCGCTTACACGACGATCAGTGCTTAGATCAATTCTGTGGAATGCCGATCTTCAATGGCACTCCCTGTCGAGTCTACCGGATAAACTAGTTGTAGCTGATATCTGAGCTAACACACAGTGTCAGATATCCTCGAAAGCGGACGGTCGTTTCGATGGTCATTCCGGTGGTAGAGTGGTGCTAACAATGATTCAACGCCGACTCGAGAATCAATGAGCAAAACACCGCGAAATGTCCTGATCTTCAGGTTGGCACTGATTGCATTACCTGTTTTGATAATAGGATTCCTTCTCGAAGAACGTCATCCGACTATCGCGGCATGGATACTCTCTACCATCTTAGGCGCCTGGGCCCTTGTCGTAGCGTACTTCATTGTCAAAGCCTTCTGGGTTTTGCTCACCGGAAACGACGATGCAGCATCCGCAGATATTGACGGAATCTGCGATTTATGCGGGAGCACAACAAAGAACCATCGGGCGGAATTCTACTACGGCAAGTTCGCGGGGCAAGGACAAGGCTTCAATGGTGCTTGGGTGAAGATCTCGCGCTACGAAATACTCGGATCGGGTTTTTCTTTGATCTGCGCCGACTGCGCTCATCGCCGTCGAATGAAACGGAGAATACCGCTCACTGCGGTCGTTATCATGGGTGGCCTCCTCTTGCCCTACATGCTGCCCGAGGTCATCGCACTATCTCAAAGCTCCGGAGAGGTTAACGGGCGATTTTGGTTCTACTTAATCTGCACGATAGTTGTCGGGTGCATGTTCGTATTTGGGAGCATCTGGTTACTCTCAACCTGGGGACGTGGGTTTCTTGACGAAATTGCATTTGAGCAAGCGCGAGCAGGATTGGAGCAACGACACGGCTCGCTGACTGGGTTCACTTCAAAGCAGTTCGCCGGCATGCAAAAAGAGTGACGATCAACATCGCACGGCAGTGGCTAGTTCGAATCGAATGCACCACTGATGAGGGTCTGCTTCTCGCCGAGCTGAGCCGGCCAGGTAGGTGAACAAGCTGCGATGGGGCTTGTTACTCTTGACGGTATGTCCCGGTCGATTCCGACACTGTCCATCAGCTCAAGTCTGAGCTATCACGCCTAATCAAAGGTTGAGCGGCCATTTCTAGACCTTCGGGTTTGTCTATGTTTGTGCTTGACCTATATGGCGCATACAAGTTCTAACGTAGTCGCATTTCTGTTGAACTAATCGCCGAGCCTAATTATATGGATACCGAATTCAATCACTCAGCAGCATGGGCCGTCGTCATTCTAATGGTGGTGATTGCGTCTTGGTTTCTGTATCGATTTTTGGCGCCCAAGTCTTGGCGAGAATGGGCAAGCGCAGGCCTGGTTCAAGCCTTTGTGATTGCGCTCTATGCCGAGATGTACGGGTTCCCGCTAACTATCTATCTACTAGTACGCTTTTTCGGTTTGGACAAGGTGCATCTGAGCGCAAATCTATGGTCTACCCTACTTGGTGTGGGCGAGCTCGGCATGATGATCTCGATGGTGCTGGGCTATGGACTGCTGTTCTTCGGTATCGGCCTGTTCGTTCAAGGTTGGCGGGAACTGTATCGCGCACGCCAAGAAAACCGATTGGCCACCGACGGTCTATACGCGTTTGTTCGTCATCCACAGTACACCGGTTTGTTCATCGGGCTCTTTGGTGAAGGGGTGGTCCACTGGCCAACGATCTTCTCGATTACAGTGTTCCCGCTCATTGTTGTTGCGTATGTGCTGCTGTCACGCCGCGAGGAGCGCCAGGTGTTGGCAGACTACGGCGATGCCTATCGGCATTACCAAGAAAGTGTACCGATGTTTTTTCCGCGCAGCGGGCAATGGAAGGCGCTATTTTCCAACGCCTCCATTGCAGAGGATCAATCGAAGCAACCGCCGCGCTGAATACTGCTACTCAGAAGCAGT
Organism: Alatinidae sp. Z8VKAUB7J3; assembly: GCA_010016025.2. Classification (NCBI taxonomy): domain Eukaryota; kingdom Metazoa; phylum Cnidaria; class Cubozoa; order Carybdeida; family Alatinidae; species Alatinidae sp. Z8VKAUB7J3. The sequence goes on from JAAAKM020000498.1 coordinate 8,392,574, forward strand.
CCCAAAGCGCAACTCCGGGTCCACCCAGTCGTCGTTGACTTCTCCAGTAGCGGAAATGTCAAAATCGGTAAACGCTCTGCGACCGGCACATCGATACAGCTCTATTTCGACCCGCATGTCGATCTGATCGCCACAAAACAGGCGATCTTGATGGTTTTCACCGGAGTAGACGCCGTTGATGGTCACTGCGACGACGTCGCCATCGTCGGAGGTTTCTGCCTCGTCGTAATACGCATCGTCAAAGTATGCGTTCGTTTCCGCCATCACGCCGGAAAGACAGTCTTGGATACGACCGTCCTCGCGGATCAGCAGGACTTCCATGAGATAGTTTTCGAGAGAATCGTACAGCCAGATCTCGCCGCCGAAGTAGTCGACAGATAAACCCTCACCAATTGCTTTTGCCAGTTGCATTGCGGTCGGTAGGTCCGAAGGCAGGTCCTTCAACTGAGTGATTCGGGTACTCAACATCGGGACATCAGGTATCAGAATACTGGCGTCGGTTAAGTTGACAATCGGGTATCGAGTGTCTGCTAACAATGCAGCGTGGGACTTGTACCCGAAGTACGCGGCCGCGAGTTCTCGCGCGTGCGAAGCTTTGAGCTTGGACGACGAATCAAGGGTAGCGCGCAAATGATCAGCGCACAGCTTGGATGGGTTAGGGTGCATAGCACAATCTCCAATCACATGGCTGGACTTGTTGGCAACGTAAGAGCGATTACCCATTGCACGTGCCAGCCGATGTCATCAAGGAGACCGATAGGCCTGCACAGATTAAATGCCGTCTTTTTGGTCGCTCTCAACCATGGCGTACAGCTCCAAGGTTGCAAGTATACCATCGCGGGCACATCGACGCACAACCGAGTACGCCGGACTTGGTCTCGGCGTCATGCGCGATCAAGAAGTCATCGGTGGCGGTCGGAAGAAGAGAGGAGTTATCCCTCGCGGTCGATAGAGTCGTTGTCGGGTAGGGACAGGGTGAAGCGCGTTATGCTGTCTGACGACTCCACCTGAATCTTCCCCCGATGCGCGTTCACGATGGATTTAACGATGGCGAGGCCTAAACCGACGCCCTGATCGCCTTTTTGGCGTGATTCGTCGGTGCGATAAAACCGCTCGAAAAGGCGAGGTATATGCTCTGAAGGTATGATCGGCCCGGGATTCTCGACAACGATCCGGGTGATACTTCGGTTACGTCGGCTCAATCGCACCAGGACGGTCCCGCCGGGTGGCGTATGTCTAATGGCGTTTGAGACCAGATTGCCAAGGGCTCTTTGCATCATCGAACGATCACCGGTCATTGTGGCGTCACCTTCGCACCGGAGCGAGACGCCGCATTCCTCGGCCCAACCCTCATAGAATTCGAACAAACTGTCGACTTCTTTGGCGAGCTCGAGGGTCGTGACATCCCTCAGCTGTGGATGACTATCCGCTTTGGCGAGGTAAAGCATGTCACCGACCATTTGAGCCATGCGCTCGTACTCTTCCATGTTCGAGTACAGTATCTCTCGGTACTCATCAGCCGTGCGGGCACGCGTGAGGCCTACTTCCGTTTGCGTTCGAAGGTTGGCAATGGGCGTGCGCAACTCGTGCGCAATGTTGGCGTTGAAATCGGAGAGCCGTTGGAATGCCCCATCGACCCGCTCCAGCAGCTCATTAAAGGACACGGTGAGTTCTTTGAGTTCAGAGGGCACTGTGTCGGGCGAGAGGCGTGTGCTGAGCTTGTCCGCACTGATGCGACGCATTTTTGCCACAATGTCGTGTAAGGGTGCATGCCCTTGGCGCACGGCAATCCAACCCATCAGGCTGATGACTGCAATGCTGCAGCCAACCATCATCCACAGGTCGCCCTGAAATTCGCGTAAGAAACGAAGATGATGATCGATGGGTACAGCAACGATCAGCTGAAGTTCGCCACTCCCATCCGGCGCATTGAGTGACCGCGTGAGCACGCGATAGTTGTGCTCATCGTCACGCCACTCGCGTATCGGGGTCTCTGGGCGCGCATCGCTCGTCATCGGCGCCAAATCGGGTCCTGGGCTTGCATAGACGACCCGGCCATCCGCGCGCTCTAATCTTAAGGCAGCGTTGTGATGGCCGATGAGAATATCCGCGAAACGCTGGTCGAGCGCCCTGAGTTCACGCACAGTAGCCGTCTCGCGAACGAGCTCGCCGACCGCGTCGGCAACGACCATGAGCTCATCACTGTCCTCGGCGACAAAATGGCGTTCTGTGGACTGCAGGACCAACACACCAAAACCAGGAAATACAATCGCTGCGGCAACGCCGAACAGCAGGGTTAAACGAAGGGCGAGAGACAACGGGCGGCGCACAGACGACGATCAGGCCTCGCCCGAGACCTCGAGCATGTAGCCCATCCCACGGACCGTTTGAATCAGTTTCGGCTCAAACGCATCGTCAATCTTGGCTCTCAAACGCCGTATGGCGACATCGATGACGTTGCTGTCGCTGTCAAAATTCATGTCCCACACTTGAGAAGCAATGAGTGAACGAGGCAATACTTCGTCTTGATGCCGCAGTAGCAATTCGAGCAACGCAAACTCTTTGGCGGTCAATTTGATTCTCTGACCGCTGCGTGTCACGCGTCGACGCATGAGGTCTAGCTCAAGGTCGGCGACCCGTAGGCTGGTTTCTAGGGGGGTTGCTGTATTCCGACGGAGTAGTGTCCGAACGCGGGCTAACAACTCCGCGAACGCGAAAGGCTTCACCAAATAATCATCCGCGCCCAACTCAAGGCCCTTCACACGATCGTCAATGCTGTCTCGTGCGGTGAGAAAGAGAACGGGGACCGTGGCGCCTGCCTCGCGTAGTGCCTTCAATATTCGCCATCCGTCGACGTCCGGCAGCATGATGTCCAAGATGATGAGATCGTAGGTCTCGGTCATCGCCAAGTGGTGCCCATCCAGGCCGTTGCGTGCCAAATCTACGATAAATCCGGCTTCGCTCAGCCCCTGCTGCAGGTAGTCGCTGATCTTCGGTTCGTCTTCGACGATAAGAATTTTCATATAGAGCGTCGCGCGTGATTCTACCGACCGTTTGTGCAATCGGCGGGTTGGCCTGAACCCGAAACAGGGGCCGCCACCATTGCGTGAGACTACACGCCTGTCACTGGCAGCAAGATGACGCAGAGATTACATAAATGTAATGGTCGCGTCACGCTTGGGTCAGCGGCTCGGCGCTACTGTGAACATGATGATCAGACGGAGGTCGAGCGAGGCCACGTTGGCGAGCGGATATGGCCGCAGTGCGGTGCAGCTGTTGTCCAACTAGCGACAGTGAAACCCAGCATGTTCCCTGGCGTGTTTCGCTTCACGTTCTAAACCGCACATCCGATCTGCTTTGACGTGACTCAACTCAATCGATGGAGCCTGACATGCATGATCGCACATCACAATCACGACCCTACGGCTCTTTACACGTGACAGAGCTCGCCCGATTGGCCGGCGTGACACCGGCGACGGTTCGCTACTATTCCCGAGTCGGTTTGCTGCAGCCGCAACGTGAGCCCAGTAACGGGTACCGGTGTTTCGCGGAGTCTGACAAACATCGCGTTGTTTTCATTCGTCGTGCACAGGCGCTGGGCCTGACAATTAGTGACATCAAATCCATCCTGGATACCAGTGACCGGGGCGAAGCGCCCTGCGATCACGTACGCGTGTTAGTCGAAGCGCGCTTGAATGCGGTTCAGGAACAGCTCTCGGAACTCCAGACCATCGAGACAAGGATTAGCCAGACGCTCACAGCTTGGGCGGAAACCGATGAAAAAGCACCCAGAGACGGGGAGATCTGTCCATTGATAGATCGCGTCGATCCCGAAGCGCCCATCCCAGACGAACTGCCGGTTCAGCGTAGACGCACCGGCTCTGGTCTCAGAGAAGGCATGATACGTGCCCCCTCAGACGATGGTTCTTGCTCAACGCTCAGGTCACGAGCGTCGGTAGCCTAGCAGTAGGGCCTCGTGCCAGGCGCCCGCCAATTCCGCATTCTGGGCACGCTGGATCGCGTCGAGGTTGATCGTGGTAGATGGCACCCGATAGGTGATGTACGCGCAGATCCAGCGCCGATTCTGTATCCGCGAGTTCAAGGAAGTTGGTCTTGAATCTTGAGGCCGCGTGTGAAGCACCCACTGCGTTCAAGGTAATGACACTTGGGTTGGGGATGTCGAGGCCATAGCGCTGATCGCGCTGCTCTTTGAAGGTTTTTGCCTCCCAAGCCAGCCGTTCGGGAGAAATCAGGCCATTGCACCAAAGGCAGCCGGCGCCCGGAAGCAGCCATCGGATGACACTGTACGCATCGACGAGCTCACGCCCCTCATCGCGCGTCACAACCTTCGAACCAACTTGCAGCCCGGGGATCAGGTACTGTTGCGCCAGGGCGTTGACCGTTAGCCTCGCCTGCATCGAATCTGCGGCAAGAAACAAAAAGTCGCAGTCAGAACACGCTTGCGCAACAGCTCCATCCGCAATGTTGCTGTTGAACAGGGTGATATTGCACGCAGGATTTGCCTGTTTGGCCAGACGGCGTGCAATGACCGTCTTTCGTGCGCTAAGCCGGGCGGCGAGGCGTCTAACCCAAGGGGGTGCGATCGGTGAATGGAGCGGCCAGCGTGTGTCCCAGCGCGTCGCACCAACCACGCGCGGTAGGTTTGATGGGGCAAGGCGGTCCGGGTCGATGAGCAGCAGTTCGCCCACGCCCAATCGGGCCAGGTATTCCACCAACAGCGAGCCGACGCCACCTAGGCCAATGACGGCCACCCGGCAGCTGCCCAGCCGAGCCTGCCCTTCGGGGCCAAACATGAGCACCTGTCGGTGGAAGCGCCGATCGGTGTCGGTACTGCTGGTTGCTGTTGCTGTTAAATGCTGCATCGGCGTGTCGATGACGCGAACTGACCGAGTGGCGATACGCCTTCCATCCGGAAACCACACGTCACCGGCTGCGGCGGACCGGGCAAACACGAGGGCGCCGGCAGGCTGTCCCTCTAGAAGATCCAACAAGGTCGGATACCCCCGCACGTGGGAGGCAAGGTCGGTAGAACTGAACGCGACGCGTTCGTTTCCGCCATGATTGTGAACCGCCAAATAGCCTAAGCCGTTATCGCGACAGTACTCGAGGCAGTTGGCGATGAATTCAGCGCGAAGTTCGCGATACCCTCGGGTACCCGGGACGTAATCAACCCCGTCCTGCGCGCAGAACACCCGCTGTCCGAGCAGCCGGATACCGCGCACCGTCTCCAGGGTGCTGACCGCAACGACGGCGCCATGTTCATCCTGATCGCCGGGAAACAGATGCTGGTGTAACGCTTGAAACTGCTGGCCTGGCAGCAACACATCACATAATGGGTTCATGCGGCCGTCCTCATCCAATGTAAGACCTTTTGCAGCTTCATCGCAGCCGACTGGATGTCGAGGTCAACCCGGTTACTCCGCCGCGACACCTGGACTGCGGGTCGATTCATGAACGAATGCCCGGGGGTGATGGGCGCGACCAGCGAGGCACCGTCACAACGGCGAAGCGCCCCATCGACGAAGACCGGATAGACGTCGCTGTAGGGGAGCTGAGCCGGCAGGTGCGCCCCGAGCCAGGTCAATGCCTGGACATAGGGTGGTCCGAGCACGGCTCGCTCAACAATCACCCGGGCGCCACCCTGGCCGTCCGGCACCACGACCACCGGGGAGGGGGCAAAGGTGCCCTCGATTTCCCCGATGGCCGCCTGGACGTTGTCTACGATGAGACCGCTCATGAGTTGTCGTCACAGGGGATGGCTTCGAAGCAGCTGTCCTTGCGCAACGTCACACAGTCGTCGTCACCGATGACTTTGCGCTGGCCCTGACCCAACACCAAAAACAGCACAAAATCGAGCTGGATTGGCAAGCCCTGGTTAATAGCCGCTTTCTTGATTTCGAGCCCCGTGACCCGACGCTCATGGAGATGGACCGGCTTGCGGTTGACCTTGATCTCGACGAGCCGCGGACGGTGGTGCGAGCAAGGGTCGTGGGTTTCAGTTTCCGTATGCATGATGAAGTCCTCATTAAAATTGCGTTAATGCCTATCGATTGCTAAACTGCAATCAACGGCAGACAGTGTAGAGATTGCGTTATCGACTGTCAATTGCTACATCGCAATTATCGGAACAGAAATGTCAGACAAAACCAAACAATTTGACCTCGAGGGCTTCTACAGCGCCCTGGATGGCACCCGAATCGCCCGCGACAAGACCTGGAAGGAGGTGTCCGCTGAGACCGAGGTGAGTGAGAGCACTCTGTCGCGGATGCGGACCGGGCAGCGGCCGGACGCCGGTAGTCTGGCGTCCCTGGCGGCTTGGTCGGGGCTCAATCCAGCGGAATTCGTGTCTGGCACCCGGTCTCTCGTGGCAGAGCCCCTGGCGCAAATCTCGGCGTTCCTGCACTCCGATCCCAGGTTGTCCAAAGAGGGTGCTGACATGATTGATGGGCTAGTCAAATCGACCTACGAGCGGATTGCGAAAAAACGCTGATCGGCACCAGATTGTGTCACACTGGCCGTTATTCACCAGAACGGTGAATTTCGCACGGGCAGACACGCTTGGTGTGATTCACGAATTTCGTCGCGATCGCGTAACGTATCGAAAAGTGATGCTTTACGCGTATGAAAGAGGACATTCCCTAGAACGCCCGCCAGTACGTCACCCATCTTGCCATTCGGGGACGTCATTACCTAAACACCTGTGAGGTGCAAGCCGCGCGACGTATCTCTGCAGACGCCCCCCGGCTCTAGACTCTTGATGACGGAGTCGTAAACCACTAGTGGGTCAAAGGCGCAAGCAATTCCCGACTGAGCATGCACTGCTGACACCTGATGGCCCTGGTGCTCTGCAGTTCTTCATGCCCGTCAGCATCCCCTGCACTTCCTTATATGTATTACTGGAGTCAATTTTGTAAAGTAGACATCTATATCGCAAAGGCAACGTGAGAAATGTATAGTTTGGAACCAATGAATATGGCACAGAGGCTGCTTTTAAAACAGCTAAAGATGATGTGGTGTTTTGGGGTTGGGTTTTGTTGGGGTTTTTTTTGGAGGGGGTTGCTGTAGAGTGGAATTTGGTGCTTATCGTTCTCTTTTATGATACTAGCACGCAAATAGACCTTTGGTAAAGGAACATCATTTTTCTAGATATGAAAATGTATTAAAATAGTGTTGTTGTTGTTGTTGTTGCTGTTGTTGTTTTCGTGGTGCATCCAATTGGCCATGTTTATTTTTCGTGCCTATAAACATTACAATAATTTTTAGACTTCATGCACATAATTATCAGAAAAGTATAGAGGTCATTTTTAAAAGTACCGATAACCACTATATAATGGTCATAGTACACATTTGGCGAGGTTCGGCAGCTATGCGCGGGAGTACTACCTCACCCCAGTTGTCTGTACTCAATACACAATCAATGGGAATTTATTAACCACCCCCTCTTGCAATTGTAACGCTCTATTGAATAGATCCAATCTACATGCGCCTTTGGTCCTCCATTAATAGTATATGCCAAGAAGATGAGAACATGATCTGCTTATGAACGACCTCAGGGTTGTAAAACAGCCCAGCAAGGAACCAAATATCGAGGAGAGCTCTAGGACGATTTAATGTCTTTGGGTCTGCTTCCCCATGTCTTGTCTTCATATTTTGGTGTGGCAAGTGTTACCATAAATATGAAAATAGCCACTTTTTCAAAAATACGCTCAATGAGAAAACTCATTCTCCTGCGACATGGAACAACTATCTCAACTAGTACTTTTGTAACCCTGTTCAGCATGGAGGGTACGTTTTCCTGCAGGCAAGCTTTTACAAATATCTCCTGACCTGTTAATGTGAGCAGGCTGGTTTTAGGTGACTTAATATTCATCCTTTGAGAACTCATTGGCCAATTTTGGGCGTCAGTCGTACCCCAGACCTCGGATTTTAAGAAACTTAAACAGATTCACCTTTCTACCGTTGAAAGAAAGAGAATAAGTACCAATATGAATTCCCTTACGGGAATTAAAAGTAATCAACTTCCAAACTAAGCTTTGTTCACTAAGAGGAGGTTGTTTAACACTAAAAAGGCGGAGATTATGGCGGTCTCTAATGATACAAAACAATTGCTTAGAAAAGCTATCATTGTCTGAAATTAATGGTTTTATGGATTAGTGTGATTGTTTTAACGTTAGTTTTAAGCAATCTCTTTACCTCAATTGTATCGAAAATTTAGTTAAAGACTTTTATGCTACGTCAACTAAATTTTTATCCCTTGTCCAAAAATTAGAATATTTTTCTACATTTCAGTATTAATTTATATAGCTCGGTGTTAGAGAGCACAATTACTCAAATATTACATAAAATACGAAAGAGATACTAATTTTCCACTTCCGTATTAATTAATAAGCAAAGATATCTCCCTTGATTCACAATAGGAAATTTGTGAAAAGAAATGTGATTCTTACAATTTTCGCAAATTTTAAAGCAAAAATCTGCTGACGTCATCAGAGATTTTGTTTTTCGAACTTTTTTGTATTTTATTCTGACACATATGACGATGGTCCAATCGTTTACCAATTTCATTCCCGTAGCTTCTTTTATGTAGGCAGTAGAGGTAATTTTAGCTCTCCCGTCCTCTCCCCAGTCCTATAATGCCATAAAATTACCCTTACAGATAAGGGTTAAGAGCGCATAACTCTTCCACTATAAGATCGCGATGCTGTCTGACTGCTTTTTCTAGTTGTAATGAATGAAGCTACTTGATGGTTCTTTCATTTCTTTGTTTCGTTTTGCAGAAATCCGTTATTGATATGTATTCGGATGTCCTCGATTTGTTAGCTGAGTATGATGCTAATTATAATGTTCAGGATCATCTTCCTAGGGTAAGATACTTTAAAGTTTTTGTTTTCTCTTTATTACCAAGTGAACCCAGTAGCTAACAGATAATTGACTATTGAAGGTATGGATTGTAGTGTTTGCTAAGAAAGACAGATGATGGTGTTAACATGAGGGGAACATCTTACAGGCCCAATTTAATGCCAGTTGATCTGCGTTTTCAGTACAGGTGGACAAATTTCGTCGCCGCAAAGTTTTAACAGGACGCTAGTAAAAAACGTAAACGTAATAATATTTACGACATGGAAAATAGTTAAATTCTTGTTACCCTTGCTGTTGCTGCTCCTGATTTTTTATTCTTCATTTTCCTCTTCTCTTCTTTCAATTTGCTCCTGTTTTCCCTCGTGTTTTTCTCGTTCTTGTTCTCTCGTTCTTGTTCTGCGCGTTCTTGTTCTGCTCATTTTTGTTCTTCTCGTTTTTGTTCTTCTCGTTTTTGTTCTTCTTGTTCTTGTTCTCTTTCTTTTTTGATATTCCCCTCTTATTCATCTTCTTTTTCTTCTTTTCTTTCCTGTCCTTTTTTCATCTTCTTGAACCATCCAGGTTCTAAGGGCAGGCTGCAATTCAAAATGCTGCCCTCCGTGTTTCTCAGTTGCGTTATGTTCTCAGCACTTGTTGCAGGACCACTTATACTGGCAAGTAAAGTAAACCTCACTTTCATCCCATGAAGGTTGTGGTCGTTGGAGATCAAAGTACAGGAAAAACAAGTGTTCTAGAAATGATTGCCAGGGCACGGATTTTCCCAAGGTATAGTTTTCTATTATCTCAAATCTTTCAAGTCTAGATAGAGTGAGTCTTCATTAACTTAAACGCATGTCTATCGCTGAAACGTAGAACCGAATTTAAGTGAAATTTTTAAAGCGTAGTGTGATTTGCTTTCATGAAGAGGTAGAATTGCTTCATTCTCAACTTCTGCATTCTGGAAATACGTGTTTGGTTTTGTGCCTGATAAAGCAACATGAATTTACCATCGATGAGTACAAACTTATCACACTAGTTGATTGGCTTGAAACAGTTAACAGGCGAACCATTTGCTGAAGTACCGTTTTGTCACCATTTCATCGTGTTCACTTTTAGCCTCTTCTGCAGCTTCCACGAGTTTCATACTCAAATAGTACTGCACCATTTCCACTAGCGTGGCGGCTCCAAACTGATTTATTATTGCACTCACTGCAAATACTGGAATTGTTGTTTGGGTTTAGGGAGAATAGGCGGAATTTTTTAAACGTAAAGAAGTATTAAGTGCTTGATCGGCCATACACGTTCGCGCTCCCATAATTGGCAACTTGCACCACTCTTCAGGAACCACTTTATAAGGAAAACGTGTAATAGACACAAAGTCTCTTCAGTTACTCTTTAACCACTTAAAAGTATGTGTCATTGTAGCTAGCACTTGACAGTTTTTACTGAATAAAGGTGCAGTGCGATGTGTTTGATATTGAAATTTTTTTACTTGTTTATCTTATTGTGAAGGGGCGCTGGTGAAATGATGACACGTTGTCCGATCATGGTTACTCTGACAGAGGGCCCTCATCACATTGCATTCTTTAAAGGAAGCACCAAGGAATATGACTTGACGAAAGATATGGATGTAAGTGATTCTTTTTACGTAAAACGCCTACAAGGAAACTATGGCGATGACAACTTTTCGATTTATTGCTAAACGTCTTCAGGGCTACATTGGACTAATAGCAAGGCTCACTATCAGCCCAATGTAAATCTGATCTTGAAGTCTTGTTATACGGATGAAACGTTGCCATATTCATAGTTTCCCTATAGGCGTTTTGCCGTACGTTGTTGGTGTTATATTCACCGTTATTCGCCGTTATTTGCAGTTAATTCTGCCGTTATCTTCTGCCTTCTATATCTGTGGTGCTCTTTACAATGAGAAGGAATGTTCTTACCTACTAGACATTACAAGATTTGACCCAATAGTTAGCGCGCTTTGGACCACTGCTCAGGCAGCGTATAAATTCCATGATTCACAACCTTGACTTGAGAAGATTACCCCTTATACTATTTCAGACACAAAATCGGAAGAAGTCGTAGTTAAAATGGTACACACGATACAGTTGGAGTACCGTATAACTGCCTCACTTCAGGGTCTCCGCCACACTTTCTGACCTGCAGCCTCGCTCTGTCAATATTTTTTGAAGCCGACCTGGTACCCTCTTGTTGGTATGGCAATCCCATCCAAAGTAATGGGAATGCCGCGCGGATCGTTGTGATGTTGGTATTGTTGTACGGCGCCGTATAAACTCACGCTGTCGCATCAGATTTAGCATCAGATAGCTTGAGGCTGTCTGATACGAAACAATATTCAGCACCGTGCAATAGAGGTCTAAGGTTAAGGAGTTTGCAGCTGGCCTGCGGTTGCCGAAGTTACCGGGGTGGGGCACACACCCCCGAAATAGAAAATTTATATTTTAATTTTTGTATGCTCGAAAACCAGTGATGTCAGAAGACTAAGTGATACCGTATTTCAACGATGCTCCGCCAGAGAGATACGTTCCTGTTTCATTGTCCGCCTTGTCCGCAGGTCGCCATGCATACAATTCCATCAATATAAAAATATGTAATTAAGTATGGCTGTCGATTAATATTTAGTGTTTGTCGATTTTTGTGTACTTGTAGCTTCAGACACTCAGGGAAGAAGTCGAACGCCGAATGAAAAGGAACGTAAAGGAAGGACAATCAGTCAGTACGGAGGTATGCTCTCATGCAAAATGCTGTAAATGACCATTTGTTGTGCCTTTAGTAGAAATTACCCTTCTGTGAGCGCCCTGGCCTGCGTAGCGTATTATGCTGCAGCCGGCCCAAGGAGTAGTTCAATCTGATGGTATTTCTTCAAAAGCCTGTATTTTCCGCCTTTATAGATTTCAAATGTTCCATTAATGAATGTAACTTCACGTAGCTGAAGATCCTGGAATCGAGCCTCTGTGCTGGTTATTAATGCCTGTCAAAAACGTTCCTGGTACCCTTTTGAGAATGTGATGAAGCTATGACCGTCAAGCGCCCGTATAAAATACACTTGTGACAGTCTTATATGTTCTATCCACTGGATACAACTAATTATACTAAAAATTGATGTTATCCAAGTGGGTGCTCTGTAAGTGAATGAAATTAATAATGTTGAAAAATAGTCATAGTTTTCACTTTTCTTTGAGAAAGTGATAGTTTAAAAACCTATCATAAGAAACTGCTAAATTTCTGCTAAATACAGAAACCCATAGTATATCGACCCTTATCTCTAATCGACTTCTTTAGTAGTTCAACTCTTCAAAATACAGATTTGTTTAGTTGATATGCCATTAAAATTTCAACAGATGACCTGGGAAAGCCTCATGCTACCGCCGAGACAGTGAAAGCCTACGTTTTTTAATAGGTGTAAACTGATCATTCCTTGTTACTTCTATTCTTCTCCCGTAGTGTAGTGTGCCTGATAAACACATACGTAACTCTTAAACGGCGTTGATTTATGTCGTTTGATATTTGACAATGGCAGACTTTTACTGTATCGTGATAGCGTTTGTACATATTTGATGTAGAGTATGAAACAGTAACATTTCTTCAATGGTTTGGAGTTACCTCCATTAACGTGACTGAGACATCTTACGATTATTTGCCATTGGCTTGAATAACGCTCGAAATTCCCTCCAACTAGATCTATACTGCACCTATATTTCACGCTGCCATTATCGTTTTCTTTTAATCCTTGAATGGCATGGCTGCAAGGTTTTACTTCCTCTACTCTAAAGAAGACGTAAATAACACTTTGAGTTTATCTCTTACTCTTGGATACCTCATTGCCGCCCCCTCCCCCCGCTTATTGATTTTCGAAATTTCAATACCCTGCGCTTGTATTGGAACCCCCACGTGTTAGGATTGTAGTGGATGACGTCCTACCTTGACGTAAGGAGCATCCAGGTCAACTCAAATACGTAATTTCACGTGAGGGGTCGATTTCCTGACTTGCCATGAGAATAGGCAACAAATTCTTTTTATAGTTATGGGTGGAAAGATGTCGTTATGCAACGCCTCTTTTAAATCTTTCCTATGTGCTTATTGCAAACCTGGCGATTTTTAGACGTTGCAAGATAGTCTGATTGCTATTAGGTATGGGAAAGTTGAAGCAGACAAAAGCCGGCTTGCCTCTTAGCTGTTCTTGAAAATGTTCTCCTGATGATTTCACTTCATAAACATGCCTAGATACATAAAGTAATTAATGACCGTATATAATCTAGCCATGTGTTGTAGCCATGTAGTATAAAATGTAAGACCCTGGTCGATAACTGGATCGCTAATCAGGTAACCATATCTTGGATCCTGCTCTGAAGTTGCAGTTAATGCCACTTGGTGTGAATACTTGAAGTTCTTGAAGAGTAAAGTATACTTCATTTATATAGCGCCCTTTTCTGGTATGCACATTCAAAGGCGTTGTCCAACTAACCAAACAACTCAAGCCTGCTGTTAATAACCTTTGGTAATCCACTCATTTGGGATTGTAGACACAGCAGCCACACACGGCGCTTATGTGTTTTTGCCATCATAGCCACGTCACAAATTTACACCAGACAATGATACGTGTTTACAAGCGTTACGTGTAGTGGGTAGGGTGCCAGTTACTTCAGTTTGGGGCAATTTTTTTTAGATATAAAGCGTCTCCAGGTGCTTATCATTTTGGAGGATACTATATGTGGTAAAGCTTGCAAGGCTTTGCGGTAGTTTCTGGCATGTCACATGACCAAAGTATTACAAAGCATTATAAAACGATTGAAGTCATGTTAATACTCACTAACCCGCGTGTGGATCTACGCAGTGATATCTGATTTTCTACCATTGTTGTTACTAACTATTTATGCAGTTGAATGTTTCAAATTGCTTTGCTTAGGTTCTTTCCATGTATGTTAGAGGGCCTGGACTGCCAAGAATGGTGTTAGTTGATCTGCCTGGAATTATTAGTGTAAGTATGCAAGTTAGCAAGGAAAAGACATTTCAGTAACGTGTGGTATGTTGTCATTGTGGTATTGACTCTCAGGTTATAATACCTAACCAATTAACTTCAGCTGTATGTTTGAGAACTGCAAAGAGATTAAAATCCATTCAATTATAACTTAACGCAAAGCATTTCAGTGTTTGAAGACCCTTCCGTAGGGCCACGTGATATACATACTTAGACACTAACCGTAACGAGATAGCAAACGTTTCCCTTCCATACTAGCGTTGCGTAACCTTTAAGTGACGCGGTGGCGTACATTATAAGAGGAGTTGTTTTAGTGTTGTCAGTCCATTGAAGGCCTTGCGTAGGCATTAAAGAGCGACAAAGGGTTCGGAAAGATCCGACACATGGGAGGGTATACAGAAAAGGTAGCAATAGTAGAATAACGTCAAAAGGGTAGGGAAGGAACATGAAGTTGCCAGATAGAGGACAGGGGAATGTAGTTCTTCATTTGCAGTTTAGAAGGCTCATCATTGTATTCAAAGCAGATTGTACCAAAGGGGAGTTTATTTTCCCACTTGGAGTGGCTGCAGCAAACCTTATGGGAAAGGAAAGGATCTTTATATGCACCCGTCTCCCTTTAAATTGAATTCCTTGGCAACGGCCGTAAGAAAAATGTCGTGAATGAGATGTCTTAGCGCTGTTGGGCAGAAATAGAAGTCAATCAACTGTGATGTGTTATAAACAGAAAACTGAAGGTAGTGCGTATTCAAGAGGCGAAGCTACGTTAAGTAATGTGTTGCGGATAGCCTTAGGTCCAAAACCGATACTAGTTCAATGTAAGGATTTAAAGTGTAAAGGAAATTTTTGCTAGTCTGGTGTAATTAACCCTATTTTATATTTGTTCATGTAATTCAGCACCGTGGCTTGCCTTTAATTCTTTTGTGTGAGTGGCCTTTCCAGCGGTCGGTAGTTAGCGTTTGAACACCGCTTTAAGCAGAAGGTTTTTAAAATTTATATATTTCACCAAGCTTCAAAGCGCTTAATTTTGGCATCTAAAGGGTATTTATAGGGTGTTTATCGAGGAAATGGAGGGGTGGGGGGCAGTGGGATGCACTTTGTTGTCCCTGTTCAATGAATCTCTATAATGTATCATCTAATAGTTATTCCACTGAGAGATAATTTATTAAATATGTCACAACAAGTGTAACTGTTGTGTTGGATGATGTTTCTTCTCTCCACATTGCATGCCCTTTTCGTGTTACTCACTTGTGCCGTAATATTTATTATGAATGTACTAGAGTTTATGACGTGGTACGTAGGTTAACGTAGTGAGAAGACGTCCCAAAACAACTGAGAGTCAGTAACAGTTAGTTGTTTGTAGTAGCTAAAGATGCCGCATCCAAGAAGCCGTAGAATATCCCGCTTCTTGATGGGTGAATGCGATACTTCAGAGGCATTTTCGTGCTGACAGTGTAGATTTAAAGTATTTTTTTCGTGAGATCACAATTTAAAACGTTTGTTGCATGTATTTCGTTTTTAGCGCTAAAGCTGTGTTATTGAAATGAATTGAATACTATTCGTTTTCCATTTGTCAATAGACTGTGACAGCAGGAATGTCGCCAAATAGTAAACTGGCTATTCAAGACGTGAGCAAGTAAGATATACAGACTTTTAAGTAGTGTTCTTTTGTATTCTTTTATGTTCTTTTATGCTTTTTATGATCTTTCATCTTTTTTATGTCAATTTATGTTCTTTTATGTATTTTTATGCTTTTTATGTTCTTTTATGCTTCTTATGTTCTTTTATGTTCTTTTATGCTTTTTATGTTCTTTAATGTCTATTTATGTTCTTTTATGTTCTTTTATGCTTTTTGTGTTCTTTAATGTCTATTTATGTTCTTTGATGTTCTTTAATGTCTATTTATGTTCTTTTATGTTCTTTTAGGTTTTTATGTGCTTTTACGTTTTTTATGCTCTTTTATGTTTGCGTTATAATGTAATTGCCAACCAACATATCCCACTTCCCTATTTTATGCGGCCCTTTATTATAAAATGCATTTTGTGTACAACTCAGTTTTATAAAATTTTATGGTATGGGGTTCGTCGTCCTGAAATTAACTGTGTTTCCAAGTAATTTGGGGGGAAATTAATTATTACTTTTGGTATCTTTCTCTGCCCTTTTGGATAACGAAGACTTTACGAAGTATTTTCATGCAATACGGAATCTGTAAACCCTCAAGGTATAAGAAGCATACAAGTCTGCCGTGTTTAGTTCGTTATTACTCGTTGTCAAAGGATTGTAAAATCACTTGCCAAGCAGACTGCATGCCATTAATATACTTTCCAATGTCTAGTTCTGTATTCATTGACAGGGCCGTGATCGTACTAGCTCTGTATGGAAGTGCCATTTTAATACAGCAATGTTGTCATAGATTAGATTTCTGTGTAGAATTTTACTTTGTATGAACGTAACTAATGAGCTTGCAATGATTCGCATCTTTGGTGTTTATCATCGTCGTCGTCATTATCACCGTCGCCATCATCGTCAGCAGTGTCATAATCGTCACCCGCGTCCTCGTTGTCCTCGTTGCCTAGTGTAATGCATTGTTGTGCTCTTCCCCTTCAACCTCTTTGCTACCTTGTCCTCGTCTTTCGTCGCTCTTTCCTCTTTTCTTTCTCTTCTACGTCCTTTCCCCTTTCTGACTCTTTCCTCGTCCTTTCCCCTTTCTTGCCCTTCCCCCTTTCTCGCCCTTCCCTCACCCCTCTTCTCTCTCTCTCTTATTTTTAAGCATCTTTTCCTCCTCCTCCTCCTCCTTTTCTCCCGGCTTTTTCCTCGTCTTTTTTTTCTTCGTCTTTCACTTATTCTTCGAATCCTATTGTGCTCCTCGTCCTTCTCCTCCGCCACCTGATCTGCTTCCGCATCATCGTTATCGTCGTAATCGCCATCGTCAATTTACCATTTCCCTCGTCGTCGTTATTAACTGCCTTAAAACATCATTATCAGCAAAGCGTCAATCAGCAGCGTCAATGATCTACATCAGCACTCGTCTAGCATCAGCAGTGGCCCTATCATCAGGAGCACTGATACAATCACCAGTAGCAGTATCATTCATTTTTGCTAGTCCCTAGACTACCAAGAAGCGCAGAAGTTGTGAGACTGAGTAGTACCGACAGTAACTGGTAGACAGTTTAGAAAGAGGCTTACCACACTCGAATGTTTATTTGGGAGGGACTGAGTGTCAGTAAACCACCCAGAATTACTGAATCGTGCTGAACTGAATTCTCAACTTGAAACGAAAATAGTAAAGTGTGTTTCTGCTTCACGTGTCTTAGCTGGACTTTCCTTTTTCCTGCAGGATTTCTATTAATTCTCTTTTTACCCTACTAGATACTACATGTCAAACCCAAATGCCATAATCCTATGCATTCAAGGTAACAATACTGTTCTTTGCAACGTATCTGTTGTAGATGTGTTCCGTTCTTAATTTGTAAATGCCAGATTGTTTCTCGAAAACTCATACAAGAATTTTGTACCAACAAATGCGTATGTTATCAAGTTAGAGACATAGCAGCCCAAATTCTGTGTTTTTATCATTTTGTAATCCTATTCTCATTTTGCAATTTTTTTTTTCTTTATTAAATGGAATGGTAACTGTGTCGTTTACCTTACTTGAAATTGCTTAAGAAGGGCACGAAGTCATATCCATAGTATTGTGGTGAAGAATTGCGTCTTCTATACAGACAGTCTTGCATCCTATGGTGCAAATAGGTGATAAAGTATCGGGTAGAACTGATGGAAGGAAGCATTTATATTTTGAAGTGTTTGATTTACGATACCTGATAAATACTATATGCTTGTAAAGATGTACTGGCTGATTTATTGTTTCGACAGTCATAATATCTAATTGTATGCCTTTTATGTAGTGATGGTCTTTATTTTGTACCTTACAGACGGATCTGTTGACGCAGAGAGAAGTATTGTGACCGACTTGGTCAGCTCCATGGATCCGCAAGGTACTTGAAATAGCGGCCATATTGCACTATAAAAATTGTATTTCTACTCCTACCGCTTTTCCTCGCGCTTTTTACCCAGCCATTTTTTATTTTCTTCTTTTCTCCTCTTCCCCATAGTCATCGCCTTCCGCTCCTTTATATAATTTTTCTCCCGCTTCTCTTTAAGTTTTCCTTTCATTCGTCTTTCGCTCTCCTCCTTCTTCTCCTTATTTAGGTTTGTTCTACATATTTCGAGAGTGGATCTTCACAATCAGTGTATTTATCTTGTTCTCTTTCGTGTGTTTCATTTCCTATTCTAGGTAACTCAATCTTATTTTGTTGCCACATCACGCATTCCTAACAGTCCCTGCTAACTAGCCGTTCAATTGTCTTTCTTTACTTACCTCCACCACTGTATTTTAAAATTGATGTCCATATCACTGTAGTGTAGCGCGTTGTAACGCAGAAAATAGATATAACGTACGGTTACTTGTCTATTACCAAATCATGAGAAGCGTGGATTCTGACAAGATAGAGAATTTACAGGAGTATATATACAGGTGGAAGTTACATGATGAATCATGCTAGGCTAGTGTCCAGGCTACATCCTTACAATCACTTCAAAATTATTTCTACTTTTTAAGAATGTCACTTTTAATAGCTTCCTCTCGCGAGACCTTTGTTAGTCAGTCCTCCAAATCGCTTAACATATTTTGCTTTATTCATTGCTCCTTTCCTTTGAGTTTTGAGCGGATTTTAATAGCAAGTTTTTGCATATAGTATATGATTTTTGACCAAGAGTTTCAAACAAAGTAAATCAGCGTCGCAAAACGTAGACACAAGACAGAAAGGATAGACCCAGGGAAGGAAGCATCGTTGCTCCGGCCGTTAAGCGTACTTATTCTGATGCCATAATCGTTTAAAGAGCAACTTCTTTTTGTGCGACCCTTCTAGCTGTACTTTTCCACTTTTTTTGTTTGTTGAATCTATTGTAGCAGAGATTAAGATGGTTTTTATACTCACTTGTTTTTTGAAGGGAAGCGGACTATTCTTGTATTGACTAAGGTTGATGTTGCGGAACAAAACGAAGCGAATCCAAGTAGGGTGAGTACTTACGTCGTGTGCAGAATGAATGAACCATATGAAAGGTTATGGTCAGTGAAGTCTCCTTATTTGGCGTTTTCTCTAATATAAATTTTGGGCGGACTATTCCATCGTTTTATTTATTTGAGGGTTTGTGAGTAAATAGCTGTTGCCGTGGGAAGACCTCAGATCCCAATCTCCAACTGGACACTGAGGTAGCACTCAAAACGAGTTTGAATAAAATTTAGAAGGCCAAAAAGAGGCTACATGAAATGGTGTGACACAAGCGTGCCCGTTGTTCCGGCCAAGTTACTACCGTTTACCAAGTTAAGCCGAATGTAAGTCTCAAGGGTCAGTTGGACCACGTTACACTGTCATTCAGTAGTCGAGCTCATAGTTACTTTGTGGGAAAGGTGCACTTAGCACCGTGCACTACTGGCAAAATATTGTTTTAGTTGCCATTGTCAACCAAAATTGTGCCTTTTCATCTTTTCTACCACAATGCAGATATAGCTAGCAACAGCCATAGTGTGAAAAAAAAATTGCCACAACTTTGTGGAAAGGAGTACTTCAGTATTGAAAAACACTTGTGTGGTAGAAGGCGCAATCATCTTCGTAGTTTTTTTTGGTAAGGAACTTGCTTGATTGATACAACAGTCCTAACGAGTAACTAGACAACGAAGCTTAATGTGGAAGTGGGGAGTTCCTAGTACACCATTTAAATGGGAGACATATATCATATTATAGCCGTGTCGTTTTGGTAAATCTATTAAGCAAAACAATTATTTCGGATACTATAACCTCAAATAACGACTATTGCCTGACCTCGCTAACGATCCTTTAGCGATCAGTTAGTATAGTTGGATTCATTGGGTGAGTAGATTGGCAAAACAAATCTTTACATGCCCTGCAATTTAACGACGCGGGATTTATTCCGTTGTTGAAACTGTTAAGGGCAATCGTTCTGGTAGGGCCGTACTGCTGTGTATATCTAAGTTTTGTGTATTCTGTTTGTATTTCAAAATATTTCCCCCATTTGGGACAAGCCTCCGGACCTTCCAGGGACGTTAGACCATCATTGAAAACCTCAGGGAGGTCTACATTTGACCCTGTATGACCCGGTGTGGTACAGCAACCGCAACCACAACCGAAGTTTATGTTTGTGTTATAAAGACCTGCTTCGTCAACTCTTAAAATATGCATTGACTATCTTGTATAGTTGGTCCCCCCCTGAATTGCTTGCTTTTTCAATTCCGCAGATCAAGAAAATTTTGTCAGGAAAATTATTGCCAATGAAAGCTCTTGGTTATTTTGCTGTGGTGACCGGAACTGGTACGCTTCTTTTAATATTAGGGTTTATATATGGATGGAAGATAAAGTACTGAGGGCGTGGTGATGGGCTTATTATGGATATATATTTTGCACTGCTTTGTTAAAAACAAATACATTGGGAAACACCTTACTGCTAAACGAGTGTCACCAATTATTATGTAAGAAAGCAAATATGCCTTCGACTGGCCCTGTTTGAACTCGACGAGAAGTACTCAAACTATACCAAGAGAAATATGCAGCTTTACTTATAAATAGGGGTTTTAAATGTAAGAGAAGTAGAGGCTGAAACTATATAAGTAGCAATAAATGCCAAGGATTGACGTTGCTTTGGAATATTTACCGAGAGTGGAACTTGTGGTTCCGTTGGTAGGCTGTCGCACATAATTTTTTGGGCCGTCTTTGATGCGTTCCTTTGCCAGTCTGAGGTTGGTCAACGTAATTCTTAAAAGTTGTGTTCATAACTTGCTTATTCTTATGATGCGTTTTGCTTCTGTCATCAGGAGCAAGAATATTGAGTGAATATCCATAGCATAATTTTACACTCATAGCCTTCCAATTATTTTGCTAACCAAAATCGCTTGCAGGCTTCCAATTTAGATTTAGTATCCACTGCTAGATGTAATTCTCTATACTCAGTTGTGACCTTTTTTAGGCACTAGATTTTAGATAATCCACAACAGCCACAGACTGGGCAACAGTTGTCTAAAATAAGCTCAATAATGCCGCGAAAATCTTAGGATATATGTAAAGGGAAGATAGAAAGAATAGTGATAAATGTACTTCTTGTCGGGAGGTGGCTTCGCACTACCCTCGCACCCCGTTAGCTGCAGTCAATAGCATCTTTAAGAGTAATTTTGTATAATTGATTTTGTTGAGTAAAAGTGGAACAAATAGATAGGAAAAAATCTGGCAACAAATCTTCATAAAAACTGCAAATTTGATATGTTTATCTATACGTAAAATATTCTTAAAAATTAAACCACTAAGGTTAAATGTTTATGCGGCAATTTAATGACTTTTAAGCTCTTGTTTCTTGTTGATAGCAGTCTGTGTGTCTGCTAGTGATCTCGAGCGATATCGAGATTTTGTCGTGATTGACAACATTGTAGTAAATCTAGAAGTTCACAGCTATCTTGCACCCCTGGAAAGCTATCTCGCACCCCTGGTGGGGAAACCCTGTAGTAGAATATCGCCTATACCAATGGTAACATGTTTCGTTAGTTAATAGCTTTCCTTTATTTCACAATCGTAGGTAACACAAATGATAGTATAGAACATATTCGACATATTGAGGAAGAATTTTTCAGGAGCTCGCAATTTTTCAAGTAAGTTCTAGGGTTTGAATTAAAATATAATTACATCTTTAATGGAATTCGGTAGAGAGTATCACTCTACTGTACGAAAATAGGCAAAAATTATCTCGCACATTTCCTAAAATTAATATCCAAAATTATTCCATGGCAATCTCAGTAGTCTCTGAATTAGTGTTTGCAATCTTTTAAAGAAATGACGATATACGTACGTACCAGTTTCCCCGTACGGCGATGACTTTATCATCAAGACAGTTCAGGTCTGACATTGCGCCATTGAGTTTGCAAACCATATTGAGGTTTATGACGTGCAAAGCG
Organism: Alatinidae sp. Z8VKAUB7J3; assembly: GCA_010016025.2. NCBI lineage: Eukaryota > Metazoa > Cnidaria > Cubozoa > Carybdeida > Alatinidae > Alatinidae sp. Z8VKAUB7J3. The sequence continues at coordinate 8,414,446 of JAAAKM020000498.1, forward strand.
AGTCTTGATGCATCATTTTATCAAAACACCCCGTGCACTGATATTAGTCACAGTCATACACACCATCCGAAATTGATATAGCTTTGTATTTTTAAGAGTGTGTTTTCTATCTTAACAACTGACACGCATTTAACGTATCTAGGTGGTCACCTGTCTCTCGGTGCTTTTCGTTAATACTGCATGTTAACAGCTTTTTAGGAATGGAAGAACCATCACCAAGCCATATTTTTAATAAAAGGCAATGACATAGAGATCTCCCTTGCGTTTAGTACATGTAGCATCTACGGAAGTGTGTAGACGATTGTGTACTTGTAGGCTAGGCTTGCTTAAACACCGCTAAAAGCGGTAATTGGTTTAGACCGCCAAACTGAATATCAGTTTGGTTCAACCTTAACACTTTAAAATGTTAAATAGATTCAGAGTTAAGACTTTTAATTGTTTAACTCAATACCATAGACCAGGGTTTCTCTACGTCAGAGGGTATATTACTCCCCCCAAGCTACCAAAATTCCTTAGTACCCCCTGAGTCCCTGGAAATGCGGCATTGTTTCTGTTTACTGATACTAAACAAGTTCATTATAAAATGAACAGTCAGTAAAGAGGACTTTCTAAATTGCTTACCATGTGTAAAAATATGTTTGACGTGGGAGTAAACAAGAACAACAATTATTTACCCCTTTGTTTGATTTTGAAATGTTTACGTAAGAATAACAATGGACAATGCTACTAGTTGTTGGACCCCCTAGTACCCGTTACCCCCTGTAAAGTCTCAAATAACCCCTAAGGGGATTCACTACTGTATTTGTATCTTAACTGGGTCTAGACACAGAGCTGCAGAAACCAGAGGAATTAACTTTTAAAACCAAATTGACAAACTAATGGAAACGATTTTCAATCAAGCACCGTTTTCAAAGTTTGCACCCTTGGCCCAAGATGTCTTCCGTTGATTGCGGCCAAAGCAATGGCCTTAACAAAACCGTGCACATAAAATACTTGATAGACCGTGTTGGGCTTCCAGGTATGATGGGCCTAAAAAGTAGGTGTAGACGCATGTGATTTATATACCATGAAATTACTCTTCAACATTAAGCTCGGCACGGGAAAGGTGGGGTCTCTGAAGTAGATCTGATTTTTCTTTAAATATAACCGGATAGTTCTTGTATTTTATGTGGATATCCGTTGGATCTGCGTGACCTAGCGACTTAACACTACAAACCATCCATTTCTTGATAGATTTTAATTATGATTTTTACTTTCCTCTCTCTTTAGAACGGGTGTCCTGAAAGCTAGTCAGATGACGACGCAGAATCTTAGTTTTGCAGTTGCAAACTGCTTTTGGAATATGGTCAAAGAATCGATAGAACAACAGGCGGATACATTCAAAGCGAGAAAATTCAACATCGAAACAGAGTGGAAGAACAACTTTCCAGGTGTCAGAGAGTTAGACAGAGTAAGTTGAAAATCGTATACCATTTCGATACCGTTTACTATATGAAATAGTGGCCATGACTGAAATCACCCTCCTTGATATACCCAATCAATCATATCAGTTACCGACACTAGGGTAGTATTCCAATATTTTACACACTTCGTTTATTTTCAGTTTGCAAGAAATGCACTTATTTTTCAAAGAACAATTGGGATGATCAATGCTTGAGATATGTGGGAAAATTCCTTTGGGAAAGGTTTTCAATATGTTCATTATACTAAATGTTATCGAATCTTATATCGTATATAAACTTAAAGGATTTATCAGGCACAGGTAAGACATAGCATAGACGTAACTAGGATCCAGGCATGGAAGAACCTCAAGTGTAGTTAAACCTCAGAAATACAACAACGATGAAATCACCTAATATAACGGCTTAAAAAGTGGGATTTGATGCAGAAAATATAAGACAACAAAGCGCAAACAAGACCGGTGAGCTTTTCGTACGTGACCAGAGCTGTCTGAATACATTTCGGCCATTACTGCTACCTATCTTGAAAAGTGGCACTAAAACAACGCTATTGTATGCTAAAGCAAGGAGTACTCATGACAGGGAAGAAAAAATCAACTTGATGTTTGAGAAGCAAGGTTTCGGCTTGTCGAGAGGTTTGAAAAATTGCGATAGAAAACGAAAGTATGAAATCAGTGCGATGACATGGTTTTAACGTTTTTTGATTTTCCCCATACTAAGTCAACCTTAAAATTAACTTAATACGTAGTACCCTATATACTTTTGATCACGACAGACAAATTTACACTTTGATATACCCCGTATTTGGAGATCGCTTTTTTACATTGTCAAGTGGAATTGATAATTAAATTGCGAAACTATGAAACAATCAGTGGAAGTTAATGTCTTCCTCACCACTGTATTTAAGAATTTCTATCCGCACACAAATACTCACCTCTTCGTAATAATGGGGGCCTGTTCTCTCCTGGAAAGAGTTTACAATCAAAATAGTATTTTGAACAAGTCAATACAATTAAAGTGGCTCATAGAACTAGACGTACCAATGCGTATCTTATGCAGAATCCAAAAATTCATGCCTCCACATTGCGACAAAATATTAACTTAGTTGAAAAAATGTTCGAGGATAGTTGACTCCAATGTGAAGTATGCAGGATTTGACAGATTTGAAGTAATTTCTTCAATACTTGTAATCTGAATCTGTACTGACGTTGGATAAGCTTTTAATTGGGAATGAATCAACTCAATTGAAATAGTATCGAAGGTCGTCTTTTGGGTTGAGTTTTCTTTAAGACGAAAAATTTTGTTCATTTTGTTTTGTAAAGGAATATTAATCGTTTTCATATCAGAGATAGAGATCACTGTATAAACACGTGTTCAATAAATTGTTTTGTGACTGCTTTCTTTGCTTATCCTTTTATACACGACTAGTAGAAATACACGGCGTTGTCTGGGTGCTAATCAAAATATGCCTTGGATTGTTGTTCTGGACTTGAGAGAATAAATTTGGACCAAATCAAAGGAAACAAGAGCTTTGCTTTTCAACATGTATTCAGTAGAGTAAAAGAAGCAGGAGTGAGAATATGAAAGAACGAAATGGGATTCAAGAACTGAGACATAATCTCAGACACAGATAAATTTGGAACATGACACCAAAATTGTTAACTTATCCATTCGGTACTTGTAACAATAACATCAAATCCTACAAATAAGCTTAGACCTTCTGGATAAACAATATTGTGTGCCTTACCTTTTGGAGATAAAACATCAAGACCCATTGCCGAACCAACTCTGGAGCAAGCAACATAGAACTGGTCATGAGTTTCTTGCATGAATTTTTGGGGGAAATTCTTGGAACTCTTGTTCACACCCTCTGCTATGGAAGGTGATCTTCTGCCAGGATCACATGGGCCATGAACCATAGTTTTTCTGCATGCGCACAGGGTCCATTAATAGAAAATTGTTGGGCGCCCCCAAAATAGCAGGTACGGATGGGGTCACCGGGTAGGTACGAATGACTCCGTCCGTACCCGCTAATTTATGGGTTCCCAACAATTTTATGTTAATGCACTAACCTCAAATTTGGCCTTCCTCTACCCTAAAATCTAGTTTTAAGGTTTTGGTCGCCCCAGAGTCCACCCCGAGGGGGCAGGGATGGATCCCAGCTACATGTGTACCAAGTTTGGTTTGATTTGGTTCAGGCGTTTGGGAGGAGAAGAGCAACATAAAGACACACACGGACACACACGCACAGATTAGGGCACATAGTACATCTTAGGAATAGCAGCAACAATAAAAATACCTTATCGGATAAAACAATGTCGGACAAAATATTTCGTCGGACAAAATTTTCGTTCGACAAAATTTTTTTTTCTTCACCTCCCAAAAAAATTTAGTAACTTTTGTTCGACGAACTTTTGTCCGATTAGGTATGTAGGACCTCATTATTGTGTTTCATGTCCGTCAAAAAATGATCATAAAAATTAATTCTGGCCAATGCGAGAAGCAATCGACAACAGTAAGAGCATACAAAACACCAATCCTAACGAATCATTTTGCTTTTACCAAGGACCATACCACAACAAAAAACGGTTACCGAATTCTAGGTTCTGCTGCTCACGCTAACTAAGGACGTCCTTTCAAGTTCAAATGGCCATATGCTTTATTTACGGCGTCTTCAGTAGGTTAACTGTTGTAGGGAGTCCCACGAGACCGTAGCTTTGAACTTTACCATCTTCCTCCTCCCTTTGTAAAAGGATTCTCCACATTCTCTTTCACATTTATAGAATGACGAAACTTTGTACCAAAGGCTTGCTTTACAGCTTAATATCTATATATTTGATAACAGACTAATGGCGTTCTGACCGGGTATCAATGTTTAGTTCCTAGCTATCAATCCAGAACAAGATGCCCTAGTGGGTAAGGCAATAGTGTAGAGCCAGAAAGTTGTGAATTCGATTCTTTGCGGCCCCCGGTATGACCTTGGTTAAGTCATTTTCCCCCGAATCACTCATGTATGCAGATGTAGTGCGTAAAATATGTAAAAAAGCTACTTGAAGAAAAGGCACTAAATATTTTACTTGAAAAACGGATGGAAAAATTGTCTAAATTGTTAACTTTTACCAACACGGCAAGAGCGGTTCGTTTGTAAGATAACGTCCTTGATGTTGCTGCAGTCGAAAACTGGCCTCTCTCAATCAAGCCATGTTGGTTAACATTTTCAGTGGTGATGAGCATGTCATAAGATCTTCTAACATGTCAACTTCTTATTTGTGAGTATTTCAAAGGTTCAAAGTATCCCAGAGAAGCTTACCGTAACCCATTACACACTTGCAGCATTTTGTGAACCACCTTAAAGCCACAGAAAGATGTCAAGATGTCCTCTACAACATAAATTTTAGGGGTAGCTTTTGTCGCAGCTTGGTATTATTTGCGTAAGAACGATTCTAATTATTGCACTGTCATGCGTGGGAAGCTAAAGATTTTTAACGAAAGATTCATATTACACGTACGATCTCTGCAAATGTCAACACACACATGTAAGAATAACAAATTAAAGTTATATCTCACTTGAATCACCACAGAAAGGGCACAACCAAGAAACAGGAGATCGTATAACTGTGCGCCGGGCCGTATGAGTTCACAAGGCGAACAGAGCACAGTACGTACCTGAGAAGTTTCAAGGTGCATTTAAGTCAAGTGTCGTTTAGGGTCCGACCTATGCAAGTCAATGCATTAAGTTACTGTGTTACTTATGAAAAGGAGCGTTAAGCGGCAAAAGACGATGAAAAATCCTAAAACCAGCGGTAGTGTTTTGCTACTGATGTCTAAGTAAATCGTACCCAGCATGCTGTTGAAGGGTAATGGAGATTAGACCCTCTCTCCCCTTTGAATGAGTAGATTAGTGCATGACATATGAATCACCTTATTCACGCGATTCTCCCATATTCTCTCATGTAGGGTGCAGGTGGCTGCATAATCCTTGCTGAAAGGCTAATCGTTCATAAGATTATGGACTTTGAACTTGTTGGTACTTGTGACTTGATCTTTGTCGTGTGCAATGGCCGCCCATCACTGGTGATCTAGGATAAATATAGTCACTACCGAGTGCAAGAAAATTTAACTAGTGAAAGGCCGAAATTCCGAGCAGACTTTGAATTGATTGAGGTAGATATTTGTTACCTACCATAGGTGGCGATTGACGGGAGTAAGCTCCCTCCACATTTTGAAAAGGGGAAGCATAATATCATCCTCCCTCTTAACATCCATAAAGTTTTTGTCTACAAGTATAAAAGTTATAATTTTGTAGACATCTTTTCGTCATTAACAATATTAACTTTCAACCAACTTTTGTCTACCAACTTTGATTAGGGAATGTTATTATAGCAAGATATCTTCATTTACTTCCACTCTTGACAACAAGTGAATGACCCATTATAACAGGAATTTTTGAAGTTTTTAAATAAGGTACAGACTCATAGCATGCCGAGACTAAACTAATACGCCCTGATATCACAAACTAATGTCGTAGGGCCTGCAGTTTGTATGCCATCCCTACCCCACTCCACTTTTTAATACGTATTGACGCCCTTTTAGCCAATAATAACTACTCTGTTTTCACCACCACGTTTTCCTCTACCATAGGATGAGCTCTTCGATAAAGCACGTGGAGAGATTTTGGATGAGGTGCTAAGCCTCAGTCAGATTTCACCACAACACTGGGAAGAGGTTCTGTCCCATAACATGTGGAAAGCGATTTCCAAGAAAGGCCTTGAGGAAATTTATCTCCCTGCAGCGCAGACCAATGATCCAACTATCTTTAAAACACAAGTTGATATTTTTACCAAGCAGTGGGCGGATAAGGAATTGCCCCACACTGCTGTGCAGGTAACCGAATTTGTACATCAGATGTCGTAATGTTACTCTATGATAATATTCGTTCGGCGACCGTGCTCTATGCAAGTTGAACGAGAAGTCCAATTGCCTTCAAGAGGTCAATGTCAATTCGGTTAAGTGCAATTTATTAATCGAACGGGTTAACTTACTTACGTACGTACGTACTTACTTACTTACTTACTTACTTACTTACGCACTTACAAACTTACTTACTTACTTACTTACTTACTTACTTACTTACTTACTTACTTACTTACTTACTTACTTACTTACTTACTTAACAGCGGCGATCAGCCATCGATGCGTTTCCGATGAAATACGACTTCAAGAACCTCTAAAAGCGTCCGAAGTTACCCCTTTCGACGGTACTCATAACATAACCACCCCAAAAACCAGACAGCAGTTGCTATATCAAACATATCATACATTGCTACAGTACTGACTGATGCCAGAGCCAACTAAGATAACAAAATTAAAGGCCCAGTGTGTCATCATTCATCATCAGTTCACTTACATGTCTAAGATAGATTCCTCTACTGTATCTTAACTTAGTGTTATGCTAATTTTCCTATACGTTTTGGTCAAGTGGCTTTTTAATGTTTATTTTTCTGTCCCTTTGTTTGTCTGCTTTTTGTACCACGAATTGTTGATGTCATTATTATTACCATCATTGATTTATGTAACCTTAACCAATAAAACAGTCTTTTGTATTTTGATACTTGTTATTAAAGGCATTGGGCTTCCTTTTGATCTCACAAGGGTGTCCCACATGTTCTGGCAACTTTTAATAGGAACTGTCTTATTTGAGGGTTCCCAAATGACCATTAATGACTTTCTGTGCTGGCTGTTACCTCCTACCTTTGCTAATCTTGTTAGGGCAATTAAACCAAGGATTATGTATACATTATGCATGTATTCATGATAAAACTTGTCTTCCAGAGATTGTAAACTTTCAATTAGTGTCAGTTAGTTGCAAAGATGTGTTGTTTACAGTTAAATATTGATAAAGTTTCATTTTTAGATTTCACAACCCTGCCATTAGATTGTGTTATTTCTTTATACACAATCATTTTATCACATGGAATGGCTTACTGAGAACATACGTCTGTGATGTTTACACTTGGTTCAGTCATTGGGGGAGAGAATATTTTTGTCATTTGTGTGTTTTCAGTTTGCAATACATTTGTAAGGAACATCATCAGGAGATTCACTAATATCCTTTTTCCCCTTTGTCTGTCAAGTATGCATTATTTCAAACTTGGGCGATTTATTGGTGGTAGATTCTTTACATTATTGGATAAAGATAAGGATGGGAAAATCAACTTAACAGAGTTTTTAGGTAAGTCTCCAGCATAAACAATTACACAGAAAGACATCTGCTAGAATGTTTGCTTGTGCAGAAATAACTGCTTTATTGCCACACTGATTTAAAACATTATCACCAATAGACTTGTTTACCAAAAGCATTCCAACTGTAGCAAAAGAGACTTTGAGCACATTTCATAATAACATCGTAGCCTCTGAATTAATTTTATGGTTATTGGTATTAATTGGTTTTTGCGTCTAGCTTGGCTGTACAAAGTGCCAATCATGACATGTGGTACCATTTCTTTATTTATTTCCTTGTATTGTGTATTCCAATCTTTATAGTCTTCTTGGGTATTAAACTAACCAAGGAATTCCACAAGATGTAAAGGAAAAAGGCATTGTAGTATAGTAATAGCAAAAAAGCACTTGAAAAAGACATAAGAAAGCAGGCACTCCAGGTGAAAGATAGGCATATTGATGGAAAACCACACATAAAGGTGAAGCGGCCAATATGAAAATCAAAATGATAGGAACAACATCATATGGAAGAAGCACTTCGAAAAGGAAACAGCAATATGGACTAAGAAAATGAAAGTTTTTTGGCATTACTTTACATTTACTGCACAGAAACTTCAAATCAGTCAAAAAACATGCAAGCTCCCCGTCAAAGCAGTTTTGTAAACAATATTATATTCTCTGAAAAGTACCCCAACAAAATATTTTGATGGATAAATATTTTTTACTTTTTAACCTCTGAAGCTAACACCAATAAAGACAAGTCAATTAAAAATGTCATTGCCTGAGGAGTTGTTATTGACTCAAAGTTTTTGATTTTTGAGATTAAGAATTTTCATAATTGATAGTTGCATGTGTGACTATACACATGATTTTCCTAGCCACTTTTGCAATTTTGTATGTCATCTAAAGAAAATTGTTGAGCCCTTGGCATTTAGAGGTGCATTTGGTGCCCTTTTCAGTGCCGTTTTGTACAGCAGATGGTCCTGCCCACCTAGATAGTTTTTACATTTTCCTCTTCTTCTTTTCCCCCCTCACTGATTTTTGTTCATTTCTCAACTAATGAGATGCAATTACTTTAGAAATGCATTCTCCTTCTGCTGAGCTAAAATTTAGTATTTTGAAAATGTGCCTGGGGATGACAAGTTCATGGTTACAGCTTTTTTCAAAGTTTACCAGGGCATTCATTGAGGAAACTTGTTATTCAAATGAAAAACATTAAACACTTGGACAACATAAATGTAGTATTTTTCAATGGCATGCCCATCAGGTCAAGAATCAGGTTAAGCTATGTAGCCAGTAAAAACTATGAGCAAAAATTGAGTAAGTACATGCACATCAAGTTATTTAACGATTGTTAATGTTCTTCTTTTCGACAGAGGGTCTTGCGATATGCCTGCATGGCAGTTTTTATGAAAAGTCCAGGCTGCTCTTTAAAATGGTGGGTACAATCATCGCTTATGTTCTTCTGCCCAATGTCATATGTATACATTCTTCATTTAGGAGTAGCATGTTAGAATGCAGCAGCTTTTCAAAATTAGTGGTATTGTTTAGTAGTTTATGATCTCTTATGTTGCAATGCAAGGATGTGACTATTGAGAGCACCAAAGGCTATGTACTCTGATAAGTTGCTTGATCTTGTTCCTCTTTCTTGAAGTAAAAACCTTTGGGCCTCTGTTGCATGGCACTGCTAGGAAAGTTGCCAATACCTGGCTATGTTACTGTTACCATCACAACAATATTAATGGTAGAAATGATTGTGTAAGATTACCTTTATGGTGACCATCAATATCATGATGATGATGATGATGATGATGATGCTAATGCTAATGATACTATACTACTAATACTATAAGATCAGAACAGGAGGACATACTGATTAGTAATAGTATTGATGGCTATAATAATGATGGTAATTATAATAGTAATGGCAATTATGATGGTGATGATGATAATTATCATTCTGATTGTCAAAAAAGGTTTAGTGAGACAATTAATAAGATAACAGTAGTTATAATGTTGATGAAACATTCAGTTGACTTAATTTGGAATTGTGTTAACTAAATTTATAACACTATCACTTATTTTCTTTTCTTACGAACATGTGATTCTTGTTTTGCTGCCATTGATGCCACTACAGTTTGATATTGATGGTAAGTTCATTGCATTACTCTCAGAAATTTTGGAATCTATAACCTGTGCGAGAATACCTGGACTAATACACCCACAAAGCTACATCCATGAGGATAACTTTTTATTCCATGTGATGTATATTTAGGTTGATAGTTAGCCTTGGGTGACATTGATTAGCAATCCTCTTTGTCCTGACATAGTGCCTAGTGTACACCAAATCATGGTACTGCTACGTAGGAGAAGAGAACACTTTTTGCAAAGATTACCTTTTGGAGGAATTAGGTGTTGAGTTAATGCGAACAATAAGACAGTAATACATAGACATCATTTTGAGACCATTTCATTTGCTTGAATTGCCTTGCTATCGTATTGAGTTTTTCACATGTTTCTAATGCTACATATCTAAGTCTTAACCACAGTCAGTACATTGGTTTTCATACTTCATACAACCTTGCATTAATAGTCGGAGGTACTGATGTAAATAAAGAAATCCTTTATCAATTTATTCTTCAGTTTCTTCAAGCTACTTGTCTAATTATAGAGTTAACTGCTGTGCACCACATTAACTGTTGTACGCCATGATATGCACTATGTTGTAGGGTTAGTACTGTTGGGTGTCACTGGGGGGTTGGGGAACTAGGGGACTTGAGCCCCTCGACTTTTTTGCATAGTTATGTTTTTCTCTGACGAAGATAAAAAGATAAAACTGAAACAAAACAAAAAAAAGAGGGAAAATGTTCTTTGTCAAATTAAAATGTCAAAAGATTCAAAATCTCTTCTGTTTATCAATATGAATAAAAGGCCAAATATTTGTTAATATTTTAAGTCCCTCTTTTGACTTTGTGGCACAGCCCCTGTAGTATACATGATGCTTTTTGCTACAGCATCAGATAAAGGAAGGTCAATTTCCTTCAATTCTTGTAAATAGAAGCAGCAAGGTACGCAGTCTGTCAATGTAAGTGCTAGTTTGCTGAAGGTGGTATCTTGTCATGTTGTGCAATTGAGAGTAATTTTGATACGGGAGAAAAATTAATTTATATGATATCAGCTGCTCTGTTCCACCCAACAAGCATATTATTCCATTTGATGGCATCAGTAATATGATGGAAGTTACTCATTTTTATTGATCGCATGTTTCAGGTGATGATAAAATATCAGAGGAAGACATTGCTGCAGTTTTACCTTCAGTGCTAAGGGCTTCAAACAGGTAACAGTTTATTCTATGTGCAAATAACCCTAATAGTCCATTAAGTAGTGAATTATTTAGAATGAATCCATTTGATTGCTTACTGCTATGTCAGAGAGACAGGAGCCATAGTCATGAACGGCATCCTACCTCTCCTTGTTGTTTTTTTAGCAGGTTATGCCCATTGAGGGCCCAAGACCTAGGTTAGTGTGTTCTTCTCTGTGGTTCTAAAAGTATTTTCAAACTGACTCCATAGGTCATATTTACCACTACTTTACGTGTGTTGATCGTTTATGAGACTACATTAACATAACCGTCCAGTTTCAAATGGAAATCAAAAGTCCGATCTTATTTACTGTACTAATTGTACCATTTATGATCTAATTCTTGGGCGTAGATATTTCATTAGACAATGAAAAAGAAGCATTGCTGATCTGACACGAACAATGATGTCACTCGCCAGTTGCACCCCACTGTTAAAATGCCAGCTCTTTCTATTTGCCAGTGCTGCATAAAATTTAAGAAACATTGTACTTCTTATGTATTATTGTACGATAAACCATTCTCCGCTACTACTACCATTTCCTCCTTGTTATAAATATTATGACTAGCAATATTATTTTATAATTGGTCTACTCTGTTTTCGTTGGTATATTTTTATATTGTGTCTGGGTATTATTAGTATTATTATATCATTGTTGCATTGTTACATGATTCGTTTTTTGTAATTTTTAATTTTCCATAACTAGAATCAATTCAGTGATAGAAACTCATGTATTGTAATTGTCCATATCTGACAATGATTAAAGATATTTATATGAAGAATAAGTAATGACCCCAGTTTTTAAAGGGTTTTGGTATACCGGTGAATGAATTCTGGCGTTTTATCAATTTGTATGAGATTTTATTCATTTCCTCATGTTTAATTCACTAACTAAAAGTACTCCCGAGCTCAAAAAGCTATGCAATAGAATGCATGTACCACAGACGAAGATAAATTTCTTCCAATGTGCCATGTGCACATCGTTGCAACTAGTGCTCCGCATGCTATAATAAGCCTTACCGAAAGGAGTAACAGACTGATTTTTTGCATTTGCTCGCTTGTTGATATAAATTTTGAACTTTTCTATGAATATACCTCGTAAATTTGGAACTTCTGATTCTAAAATGTCTCTCCGTCTTCACCCTGTCTTGTACGGTCCCTGTAAGCCATTACTATTTCTGTTTTGCTTGTCAAGGCATCAGTTGTAATTGACACTATAAGATAGTAAAAGCTAAACTACTGTACGTCTTTAGTTTCCCCATGATGATTTTACTGAATTTCTTTTATTAACCTTGACAGAGATGACTTTTATGCCGGAGGGATACCAGCAGGCAGTTACAATAAAGCTGGTAAGTGTGTAACTGAAGAACATCAGGCGACGAGTTGCCGCTATTGGGTGCGATCAGCTGCAGATTCTTTGCATTTGCCAAACTTTAATAAGTTGTCGGGCTACGACTCATTTGAAAAGGATAGTTGTATGCCCTCAGTGATGCAAGGTGGTATTCGTTGTTAAAATGTGGCAATAGATGACGTGGTTTGGTTGGCAAGACCTCAAACTATATAGAAAGTTTTTGCAGTAATTGAAACACAAATAATTAAGAGGTATTTTCCAAAGTTAGTCTTTTTTTTGTATCTACTATACCCTCAAGTTTAAGTATAATACGTTTTTTAGCTTACTATTTTCAATTTACGACGGAATCTTGAAAGCTATTTGGTTGCCGTTCAACAAAATTGTTGTCACTGTCTACTTTTATTGTAGAATCTAAGCTATTGAGAGTATGTCATGCGTTGTATCTAATAACTGAACGTCACTTTACGTGCTAAAATGGAGAGTGTGGCTATTGGTAAAGGATGGAAAGTGAACTAATTCAGCATAAGCACTAGTCATAAAAGCGGTACTCACCTCTGTCTAAACAAATACAAGTAATGGCTTTAAGTTGCGAGAACATTGCTCTGTAAGCCTTGCATGAGTGTTTTTGTAAAGACAATACTGATGAAAAAGATTAATGAGTAGAGAACGAAATAAATTATAGTTTGCACCGAACAATCAAAATATTTGGACTAAGCAAATAACATTTCTTTGGACGCATTTGGATATCAATACAGTCTGTACAAGTGTTTGATTGTCGTTTCCCAGGAATTACTCTCCCCTCGCTATTGCGTTGTCCAACAGGCTAACAAATTGTTAACATAACGTGTTCAAGGTGGCCGGCTTATGCAAAATTGTTTGTTGCTCTGAAGTGATGTGTCGAGAAAAGGTTTCAGCCTTTGTCTCCAGAAGAACAAATGTACATTAAATACCCGGTTTGATTGTAGTGCAAAATATTATTGCCCGGCCTGAACGGCGGCAAGGGCCCCACTACAGCGCCAAGGTAATCTATCAAAGTAGGGATCCTGTGAAAACCTGAAAAAATCACTTTCGTACTGCATGTATGGTAGATTATGATTCGCCGTAGGTCCTTGTTTTTCCAAAAATCTAGGTCAGTATGGTGAAGCCTGCCTTGTGTGTGTGTGTGTGTGTGTGTGTGTAAACGTATTTATGAAAGGACGTTGAAAACACTTTTCAACGCATGAAAAGAATTCGACAGTCAATAAAAAGGTACAATGTCAAAGAATGACCATTTGGGTGTTCTCAATTAATCTCTTCAGTTATTATCTTCAAGTTTCGACGTTCCTTCAAACACTCTTCAACAGTGTCAAACAATTTTGGACAAAGTAGGAAATATTCAAGCTGTCGGCGTTCCTTTACTTCCTTACTGACGTAGCCAAACATAGCAGTGGGATATATATTGTTGAAACAAATTGTCATATGGACTTCTCGGCCGAAGTTTATAGAATTGTGAAATAATAACCCCTTAACGCTTGCCGTGTTTTTAGTATGTAGGAAGGTCAATCGTCTTATCGTGCCACATTTTAAATTCATCCTTTATTTTAATTACATACAGTCGTTGCATTTTCTGAAGTGTTTTCAATTTTCATCATCAAAACTGGAAGACGGGATTATATCTGTTTTTATAGGATGGGAAGTGTCTTGTCGTAGCTCTTCTATACCGTTTTGGTCACAATATTATCAACAATACAGACTTCCATGAGTAGGTGTTTAAAGAGGGCCTGTTTCACTGCGGGCGGTGAAAGAACAACCCGAAAATGAACGTGCTTCAAGATCATATTTCTATATTTTTGCTGATCTTGTTTGACAAGGGACATTTTTATTTCTGTTTCTAGCAGAACTTTGCGGTCATTTCCTGGCGTTTGTTTTTAATCTGGTGGATATTTGTGCTATACGCTTGATTTTTCTCATTACTTATTACTTATTAAAGCTCCTTAGTAATCTGAAATTTGCCATCAAACTTAGATGGTGGATTCTCGATTTATTTCTCATATTGTTAAGGCTTGGTACAATACCGCCAACTGTGCGATTTTCAAGCCGATTTGGCGGCAGAAAATCTCATGTTTGCGACTTTTGAGAAAGCAAAAACAGTTTATAGAACATCAACTCTTGTCTCCAACCTCTTAAAGTGCCCAATAGCATATAAATTTGTACGCCATCAACTTTATAACAACATTGATCCATTGTGGGCGACCATTTAGCGACTTTTCGGCACGATTCGGGTAACGAGGCGCATGACAAATCTGGCATGCTCCCACGCTCTGGCCACATGTTCAAGTTAGCTGTACGTAGTCAAAATGGAAATAATATTGTAATTTCCTTAGCATGTTCGAGACTTTTGTTTTAAGTCATACCTCTCACGAGGGTGAGGCATATTGTGCTTTCAAGTACCTTATGGCACGCGCTACACTCGTCACACCTGCATATGTAAGTAACATGAGAAAAGTGACTCACGCAAGGTCACTCCGAGGTGCCGGACACCGGGATCTAACCTAGAGTCTGGTTCTAGATCAATGCTTTATCCATTATGCCATGTCTATTTTGGCTCTTCAAGTTCATCGCCAGAATGGCCATCGTCGTATCATACCGTCGCCACAATGTATCTATAACCCTGAGACATCGTATTCCAGTATTAACTGTTGTCACTTCCGATCGCAAGCCTACTATCATTCCTATTCATAGTAATTATTCAGCAAAAGTTGAAACTGCACATGGGGTAATTCTCAGCTGAATGTCATCATGGTAGCATACATTTTTGATATGTTATACGCATGAATAAGATAAGTTTGTTTGGTCTATTCTCAGAAAATAGTAAATATTTTTTATCTATATATCTTTTTACAGCCACGACGGAGCTCGATGATCAGCCAGGAAATATCATTTCCAATTTATTTATGAGATATGATAAAAGTCAGGTAATTATCTCCTCTGAATATTCATAAGTTGGTCACCTTGTAACAGTCAGCTGTGCTAAATCGTGTACAGTAGTCAATTTCAGAATTCTTTTCCCGGTAGGTGCTCTCTTCTTGAAAGAGGAGCGTGAACACGACTTCATTCTTGCAATGACGAAAATATCTCTATACTGTGGCATGAAATAATTTATTGTCTGAAAAGTACTTAACTTTGCATACTTATATATACGTACATACATAATAAGACCCATTAATGATAACATGAGAAGACATGTTAGTTCTGTTAGTGTTTTAGTCTCGGCAGATATTTCGCTCGTAATTGGCCAGAAAATAAAATATGTTTTTAATATTGAAGTTCGCAGGAAGGAGCTTAACTGCATACGTATAGCGCAGGTTAAAGATCGACAACCGCTCTAAATTTTATAACGGTTCACACCACCAATCTTTCATTAAACCGTATCCAAAATGGCCCTACAACTGTTGTAGTTAATATCGGTTACCGTACTTTCTCTAATTATAAACCCGTCTATAATTAATTTAGGGCACTAAAAAGGGGGTCTTTAAGGCCTTTAATTAGAGGAGTCAATAAGTAGAGTGGGTCTTTAATTAGAGGAGTCAATAAGTAGAGAGGGTCTTTAATTAGAGGAGTCAATAAGTAGAGGGGGTCTTTAATTAGAGGAGTCAATAAGTAGAGAGGGTCTTTAATTAGAGGAGTGAATAAGTAGAGGAGGTCTTTAATTAGAGGAGTCAATAAGTAGAGAGGGTCTTTAATTAGAGGAGTCAATAAGTAGAGGGGGTCTTTAATTAGAGGAGTCAATAAGTAGAGAGGGTCTTTAATTAGAGGAGTCAATAAGTAGAGGGGGTCTTTA